>OY755242.1:20435814-20948314 GCA_963576725.1 Azorinus chamasolen
TAGGTGAAAACTTCTGTAAACATAATTTGCTCAGCAGGCTAAAGGTAAATGGACGAAAGTGAATAAAATTATATAGAAAGTTCATAGAAGAGATTTCTGTATTACTTTCATTATGCATTAACCCTTACAGTTTGGATCACGAGTCACTAATGTCCTTTGTAAACAGTATAGACCCAGATGAGAGGGCTCCTAGAGGAGTCCTCTCACCAGGGTCTGCATAGTTTCTCATGTTACACTTTTCTTTAGAAAAAACCTAAATATTCACCATAGGCTTGACCTGTTTGAATTTTGGAATAGTCCATTTGAAATTTCAGCATTATAAGGGTTAAGCAACCACCTGTTTTTATAGACGCATTTGTCTGTTCATAAAGTAGTGGCAATAGAGGTGTTTTACTGTAGTTACATGTACTCATAATTAAACGGACTGGATCTATTTATATAATCTCCCCACTTTACTACATCAATATTCATGTAAGAAATAATGACAATATGAATATTAATGAGATTATTTTGTATAATGACACATGAACACAGGAATATTTGATCATGGCAGAAACTGTAGAATCATATCTACATTATGTCAGACGCAAACAGAACAGATCCTGGTCAGGCGGCTTCTACAGGAGCCGTTTTGTCGGGGTCTAATCTGTTTGTAAAGGCGTAGAAAGGCGAGTGTTGATAACAAATATTGGAATGAAATTGTATACAGATAGACCTCAGTTCATTAACTAATCATATGTGAAATTAAAAATCTAGTCGGCCAAGTTTCACGTCCAGTTGGGTGTACATGATAAACTACGAGCCAGAAAATTAAAAAAAATAAACAAAACAATAAACAATTTGCGTAGTAAGTAGTTGACATTTGCAGAATATGCAACCCTGATATTAAGCCCTGATGAAACTCGTCTAATCTGGATCCAAATTGTTTGCATAAGGAATCACGAATTCTTCGCTAGAGTACGAGGAGATGAGCTGTTACATTGAGTTCCATTTATCACTTAGTGGACATGTCTAGTGTGGGACAATACCAAATCTGTCATTATTCTATTCATGATGCTCATAACCTATGGTTTGCGATGTTTGTTTGGAAAGCAATAGAAAAGGGTTTTCGTACAGTGTTCGTTTTGTTTATGAAGACAAGTAATTGTTGTCTTGTCAATCGTATAAATTATGAAAACAAATGGTGTTGCAGCAGCTTGAGAGAGAATGACATGGTTTCCCATGTTTGCTTAAAAAGTAATAGAAAGGATTTTCGTTCAACATTCGTTTTGTTTATTAAGACAAGTTTTTATTTTCTTATCAATCGTATTAATTAGGATCAAATAGCGATGCAGTCACATTTTTCTCGATATATACGCAATTCAGCACATTTACAAGCAGAGTAGACTCAGATCAGACGGCTCTTGTTGGACCCGTCTAAACCGGGGTTGCTCTGTTTATATTATGGTTTCTGCCATTGCCAAAATTGTCCTGTTTATAAAATATGAGCTAATAAATATTCATACATACATTATTCCTGGCATGAATATTCATGAAGTAAAGGATTAACATAATCAACTAGATGAATACCCAACCCAATATGCGATGTCATAATGACATCATCCAGATGTATACCCAACCCAATATGCGATGTCATAATGACATCACAATCATTTAGATGTATACCCAACCCAATATGCGATGTCATTATGACATCACAATCATTCAGATGTATACCCAACCCAATATGCGATGCCAAAATGACATCACAATAATTCAAGGGTATACCCAACCCAATATGCGATGTCATAATGACATCACAATCATTTCGATGTATATCCAGCCAAATATGCGATGTCATAATGACAGCACAATAATTCGGATGTTTACCCAATATGCGATGTCATAATGACATCACAATAATTGGGATGTATACCCAACCCAATATACGATGTCATATAGAGGATCTGTTGCGAGTTGTCTTTTAAGATCACATGTTCCTAAACGAGCCTTAGAAAATGTCATAAACGAGCCTTGGCGAGCTTAATGACATTTTCTTGGTGAGTTTAGGAACATGTGATCTTAAAAGACAACGAGCATCAGATTCTTTTTCTCACATAACAAATAGTGTATTTTTGCCGTTTAAATGGCATGTAAACATCGGTGTCCATGGTTTGACGTCATCTCTGATGTTTGACGTCATATATATACGTTCTAAAGATATATTACACGTGTTACAGATAAGGGAATCTTAACCTGTTGTTCTTACTCGGAGATGAGGGAAGGTATGTGAGAAAATGACATCACAATCATTTAGATGTATACCCAACCCAATATGCGATGTCATAATGACATCACAATCAGTCGGATGTATACCCGATATGCGATGTCATAATGACATCACAATCATTCAGATGTATACCCAACCCAATATGCGATGTCATAATGACATCACACTCATTTAGATGTATACCCAACTCAATATGCGATGTCGTAATGACATCATGCATATTTATTAGCTGAATCGTTATAATGTAAACTTTTCAAGGTATTCTTGACTTTCACAAAAACTGTAGAATTAGATATATGCCATGTTATTAGCAAATAGACCAGTCTGATCTGAGTCAACTCTGTTTGCAAAGGTTTATATGAGGAAAGGGTTGTTCGTTAGTAAATACCAGAAAAAATAAAATGATTGCAAGGAAGCTGTATATCTGTTCCCTGGCATCCATATTTATTTGGTGACAATGCTGCTGATACGTAATAGCATACAAACCGACACACATTATTTTATTATAAATTCTGGATACAACCAATCTCTTAAGCCTGTTAAAAGCATGGCCAAAACTGTCACCTTTGGTAGAAATATCCATAAGTATTCTATAGGAATAGGACCAATTCTGGCATTCCAATGGGCCATATATGAAAACTAAATGCTATCTATTCAACCCGACATTGCAATCTGAAAACATAACCGAAGACCACCTTTGGTCCAAACGACGGGAGACATTAGACTAATCATTGAATTAGAAACTCGTACTAAATTCTCATCCGGAATTATTGGCACTGGCGAATGGCCCGATTGTTGACATGAAAAGCTTGCACTAAATTTACATATTAGCCCAGGAGCGGATCAGAGTGGTTCAAATAAGTACCCGTTAGATCCGCTTGAACAGAACATCTTTATATTAAATGTTCCCCCAAATAACGAATGTGTATTTTAACCCTTTCTCTGTTCTATGTTTATTTCAAATTTTAACACCTACTGAATATTCATGTGCAAAATAGTTACAATGAAATATGGAAGGTGGACCATTGTAGCCATTTTAGAAAATAAAGAAACACATTTATCAAATTCAATTAGCAAACAGAGTAGGCCCTGATCAGACGGCTCCTCTAGGAGCCGTCTGATCTGGGTCTACTCTGTTTGCAAATGCAATGCGTGAAAACACGTTTATATGAGGGAAAGGGTTAACTATTTTCGCCAAACGAATTATTATATAAAACGACCGGATTCTATTTTCAATCTTTTATATACTGTATGCACGTTTTCCCCATGCTGTACATGTTAGTACCTGAGACGAAATAAAGTTAGGTTCTGTTCTGTTCAAAAATATTACAGAGATACTAACCTAATTTCGACCGCCGATATTGAACCATTACATGCTACGGCATGCTGTCTCGACCATGTGACGTTTTCATCGACGCGAAACACCAAATATAAACGGTAAAGAGTACAGAGTATTCGGAACTAACACTCGCGTTTTTTTTCTAAATTGCATTAAAATTGATTCTAGCATAAACAAGCCAAGACATATTTGATGAAAATTTTGTCATTAAACAATCATTAAAATTCAATCAAATTGTTGGCAAACAGGAAGTAGATGAGCGACAGACATGAAAAGGGGAGACACGGTACAACTCATTATGATTATGCTTCAGACAAAATATCAACTCATTCCAGCATACACAAGCCAAGAAATCTTTGACGAAAATTTTGTCTTTAAACACTCATTAAAATTCAATGAAAGTGTCAGCAAACAGGAATATAATGAACGACATACCTGAAAAGGGGAGACACGGTATAAAGCTCTATGATTATGTTTCCTACCAAATATCAAACCATTCCAACATACACAAGCCAAGAAATCTTTGACGAACATTTTACAGGACGGACGTACAGCCGTACTGGACGGACGGACGGACAGACGTACGGACAAGGGTTGAACTTAATGTCCGCGTCGCCTAAAGGCGGGGGCATAAAAATGGCTGATTTGTGATTTATTCATTACATTGACATAAACATTTTAAACATTAGCCGATTGGGTTCGATTATTTAACTGATAGGGTCCCTTGTTAGGTAAAGGCTTTTCCAAGCTATGTTTAGATCTCCTACCTAAAGTTTTATTCTGTTTATTTATTTTGATTTTCTCTTTTTTAATAGTAGATAATATTTTCAATAAGATGAAGTGCAAAATTATTAATGACCATATCTACATGTATACCAATTAACGGTAAACCCGACAGTAACTCAAGTACATTTCTAGTAGTAAAGACAAAGCCAAGTAGGGAAGATCTGTCATTAAAATATATCCAGAGGTTTAGGAAATTGAGCGTAAATACGAGTATATGCGTTTGTGTACATTTTATGGGTGATATCATGGCCAAGTTATGACTATAAGATAGACCCCTTGACCTGTTATATGTAACACCATCTAAATTCACCCAAATGCACTGCATACATTCGCATTAGTAGCCACATATCTGATTTCATTCAGATGGAAATTAAACTTCGGTTTTGCCAATTTCGATAATATCTGTATCTCCCATTGAATATAAATTAATGAAACTAAATCTGCCGCAATCGTATTGATATGTACCCAACAAATGAATATTCCTGAGTGTTTTTTGTTAATGTTGAATGATGGTTGAACACTTGCTGATTGCAGCTAGTCCTGTTTTTTTCCAATTATGCTTAATGTATACAGTAAACCACTCCTCAAACAGACATTTAGTAAAGATGAATTTAGATATATTTTAGCAGATGACTGCTTAATGCAGGACGAAATTCATGCAGGAAGTCCCGACAGGAGCTTTCTGCACGGCACCGTCATTTCATAAGCAGCTGTCTGTCTTAGATATCGACAATAGTACAAATTTGAGTGTCCGGTTAAGAGGGGTTTCACTGTAATTGCAAATGGGTATTATTGCTGTATCCATAGATATACCGAGGGCTTGGTGCAAAACTATTCTAACTCCTTCACAAAGTGAAGGAGTTAGAATAGTTTTGCACCAAGCCCCCGATTACGATAATAGTGCTTTGTAAAGCTCGAAATCCATATGAATAAGTTGAGACACATTGTTGACAACTTGCACGCGTATCATAACGCCGCTCTCACAGCGGTATGACCACACATTTGTATATAATTATGACGTCCTGTACGAACGACTGCCTGCAACCGTTTACTTAATTAATTCTATATTATATGTTTTGACACTGTTTTAATGATGTATTTATATCTGGTCTTGTTTTATGTATAATGTCATAAGTAATCAAAGCAATCTCCGATTACATGTAGACGGCTCATAAATCGGACGTCTGATCTGGTTTTACTATCTTTTCAAGAGCGTGAAAAAGCGTTTATATAAGAGAAAGGGTTATGCTCGAATTACCCTTTCTCTTATATTTATAAACGCTTTTCACGCTCTTGCAAACAGAGTAGACCCAGATCAGACGACTCCAGTCTGCTCTGTTTCCATAAAAAAATATAATGGACCAATATCTACAGTTTATACCAACACCAACATATCATGTGTACATAACATTTTTTATACCATTATACAAGATAAGCTAATAAATATGCATGATGACATTATTTCTTACATGAGTATGAATCAGGGAAAGGGTTAACCCATTCCCTCATATTGCCCCATTTTGACGCCTCGGTAAATATCGCGTTTTGAAACCATTGTGATAAATAGAGCATTTGCTCCATTGGATCAAATGCTCTATTAATCTCAATGGTTTCAATACTACAGAATTCTAAAATTTTCCTTTTCTCTAGTAAATGCTCCTTTTTTGGTAGATTTATTTAAAGAGGTTGGATCGAAAATAGCCTATGAGGTAATGGGTCTAAAATAGCCTATGAGGTAAGGTCTAAAAAGCCTATGGGGTAATGGGTCTAAAATAGCCTATGAGGTAATGGGTCTAAAATAGCCTATTAGGTAATGGGTCTAAAAAAGCCTATGAGGTAATGGGTCTAAAATAGCCTATGAGGTAATGGGTCTAAAATAGCCTATGAGGTAAGGTCTAAAAAGCCTATGAGGTAATGGGTCTAAAAAGCCTATGAGGTAATGGGTCTAAAATAGCCTATGAGGTAATGGGTCTAAAATAGCCTATGAGGTAATGAGTCTAAAATAGCCTATGAGGCAATGGGTCTAAAATAGGCTATGAGGTAATGGGTCTAAAATAGGCTATGAGGTAATGGGTCTAAAATAGCCTATGAGGTAATGGGTCTAAAATAGCCTATGAGGTAATTGGTTAAGGCTCATATGTATGAAGCTTTTGAAAAACTATTGAGCGAGTGTCACACCGCATAGATCCTGAATAGACGTCGAGTTACTCGGCGTCTCATCTGGATTCATGCTGTTTGAAAACTTTAGTCAAGTCGAGCATAGTGGGATAAGGGTCTACATGCATAGTGTCCTGTAAATGCCTCAAATTGCAACATGTTATATACATGTAACTAGAAAATACTCTTGAAAGGTTTTGTGAAAGGTTTTAAGGACATGTTTGGGAATATGTATGCTATTGTGCGAAATACTTTTTTAGAATAATTTATGTATTTGGGTGAATTGCAGAAAGGACCGGAAACCTTTTTTAAGTACATATATGTAGTTTTAGATACATGCAATTTGTTTAAGTATATGTATGTAGTAAACCAGATGTTCAATTTAGTATCAACCTTAGTCCTGCAGACAGGTGGCAGCTCAATGCAGGGTAAAAGTCATGCGGAAAGCTTTTCTATGAGCTTTCTTCATGACTTTCATCCTTCATTAAGTAGCCACCTGTCTAAATTCTTCTCTACTAGAATTCCGGTTTAGAGGGCGTTTACTGAATAAGTGTAGCGAAACGTTTTGAATACAGGTTTGTGAATATATTTCCGAAGACGTTCACGAATGTTTTTTGAACCTTTAGCCTGCTATGGGCGGATGAGTGAATACCTATGCAAATAGTTTGGTTCCAGATGAGACGCCGAGTAACTCGGCGTCTCATCAAGATCCAAACTGTTTGATACTCTGGTTGCATTTTGGTAGACAAATTCATTATAGCTTGAGTTTTGAAAATGTAGTAGGTGAAAACAATTTCATAAATAATTTGTTCAGCAGGCTAAAGGTTAAAACATAATTTACGTAAATCATTATTGTGTGGCAGAACAAGATACAGACTAATCTAGTTTTCTGAATAAAGTCATGATAAGAAAAATAATTGGTTATCAAGAAAATATTCAAATTACCATTGGCTGGATAATTATATGAAATAGTAAAACGGAATCTTTGGCGAACGCAAGGTTGTTAGTGGTGGATATAATATGCCACCATAAAATAATCGAATAATACCCTTTCCTATGTAATACAATATCCTCGTTAATTCGAACCTCGTTAATTCGAACCTCGATTATACGAACTCGATTATATGTACTTTCCTCTACGCCTTTGCAAACAGAGTCGACCCAGATCAGACGGCTCCTATAGGAACCGTCTGACCAGGACCTGCTCTGTTTGCTTGTGAAATTATAACAGATCTGACTGTGTAGTTTCTACAAATATCCAAACTTCTTGTGTGCATATGACATTATAAAAAAGCAAGGTAATATAATATCCATGGTGTCATTATTTCGTACATGAATATTAATGGAGTAAAGGGTTAAATCAGTTGACTGCTCAATACAGAGGGAAAGTCATACAGAAAAATTCGGGTGATTTTAACCCATTCCCTCATATTGACGACTTTTGACGACTCTGTAAAAGTCACTTTGTGAATCCATTGTGATAAATAAAGCATTTGCTCCTCTAGGAGCAAATGCTCTATTTATTACAATGGTTTCAAACTACAAAAGGGTTAAATCAGATGACTGCTCAATACAGAGGGAAAGTCATACAGAAACATTCGGGTGATTTTAACCCTTTCACTAAGCTGCCAGCTGTCTTAAAGAGATCGACAATGATATTATTTGAGTGTTCGAATAAAGAAGGGTTTGCTGGTCAGATCTCGTATGTCAGATGGGGAAAATGGAACCATATTAAACATTTTGAGCCAATCCCCAACTTAGATCACTGAACCGTTCAACCTGTCTACTCTAACATTAGTCACCCGTGTATACAAGTTTAAATAATGCATGCAGGGTATACGCTAATAAGTGGCTGGATGCTAATTCAAATCCAATAGTGCATCACCACAGATAGCGACATCGTTTATACACATGTAAAAATGAGATTGAGCCTTGATGGGCTGAAAGATAAAATCCATTTAGGGCGGTTCGAATAATGGGTAAAGTAAAATGGATTGAATTAGTTCCGTCCGAGTTACTTAACACTGTAGTGCAAATCGATCGGACCTTTCAAATATACAGTAAAACACCTTTAAACTAACCTTCAAAATAGATCAAGTTCTGGATCTTAAAGGCATGTGGTAGATTACTGCAAAATGTAGAACGCCTCTGCAGGAGCTTTATGTACCACTTTCATCCAGTATTAGCAACCACCTGCTTTGAAAGACAGAGGATCTTACATGAGTGTTCATTACAAATTTTTTTTTGGAACGAGTTTACTATAATAATATGACACAAGCTTGAGCGACTGTAAAATTAATTATAGTAAACGAGTTTCACGAAAACAATTTGTAAAGGACACATGACCCTTAAAACGTGCCAAAGAAAGTGAAACAGACTATATCTGAGGGCTGTTTCGGTCATTGTTTACAGTGTAGTACTATGGCGTACGAAACGAGTCATAACTCTCCAAAAGCGCATCATGCGGTTTAGAAAGCGCATGATGCGCTTTGTAAACCGCATGGTGCGCTTTTGGAGAGTTATGACTCGTTTCGTACGCCATAGTACGCATGTTCTTTGTAAACAGCATGGTGCGCTTTTGGAGAGTTATGAGCCACTTCGTATGCCATATAGTACAGCCAGATTCATTCTGATCATTTGCATAAAAATGCACTAGTGCATAGGAGATATTGGAGATTGGCATCGAGGAATGACAACCTAAGATGAAGGATCCAAATGGAACCAACCAACAAGACAGTTACAAACAACAATAGCGCAATATATCCCGGAATGGACAATTGATCTTATAAGACGATTTCAAGAGAATCGACACGACTAGTGCAACGGACGTTGACAGGTAGAACGTTTTCAAATCATGTTTGATGTGTCTGCAGCTAGATCTACAATAGTTCATTGGGTCACAAGATTTGTCAATCGAAAACAAGTTGTGAGTCTGATCTAACACTGACTTGTCAGTACTAAGATTTGTCTGGTAAGCCATAGGGGGATCCCAGTCGAGATGAACACCGTACAGATGTCAATACTAACAGTTGTCTGGTGAGCTACTGGGGGATCCCAGTCGGGATGAACACCGTACATATGTCAATACTAAGAGTTGCCTGGTAAGCCACAGGGGGTCCCAGTCGGGATGAACACCGTACAGATGTCAATACTAACAGTTGTCTGGTAAGCCACAGGGGGTCCCAGTCGGGATGAACACCGTACAGATGTCAATACTAACAGTTGTCTGGTGAGCCACAGGGGGATCCCAGTCGCGATGAACACCGTACAGATGTCAATACTAACAGTTGTCTGGTGAGACACGGGGGGGATCCCAGCCGGGATGAACACCGTACAGATGTCAATACTAAGAGTTGCCTGGTGAGCCACAAGGGGATCCCAGTCGGGATGAACACCGTACAGATGTCAATACTAAGAGTTGCCTGGTGAGCCACAGGGGGTCCAAGTCGGGATGAACACCGTACAGACGTCAATACTAAGACTTGTCTGGCGATACACAGGGGGACCCCAGCCGGGATGAACACCGTACAGATGTCAATACTAAGACTTGTCTTGTGAGACACACGGGGGTCCCAGTCGGGATGAACACCGTACAGATGTCAATACTAAGACTTGTCTGGTGAGACACAGGGGGACCCCAGTCGGGATGAACACCGTAAAGATGATATCCATATCACTGAGATAGAACAGATGGAAGAGTTGGCACTGGCACATTCCATTCTGAAGTACATTTGCAAAATGGCAGAAAAAATAGCAGACCCAAATGTATTATGTGGTATGCCATACCTGACAGACAGTGGCAATGATGAGGATGTAGACTGTATCATCCTTGAGCAAGTGTCAATTGGAATGGTAGAAACGAACTGCATGACCACAATATGGTTACTGTATACAGTCAGGAAGGAATGGACTCGGGAAAGATTGATACTGTCTGGCAGGAAAAGGGCTTCGATATAGTAGGAAGACGAGAAGATAGCCACAGGATCGAGAGGCTGGGGGTAAGAATTCTGCAAATTGAGGAACCCGTAAAGAGAGGCAACATACTGGTCGACTCGGTAATAGTCTATAATTTAGCAGGGTATGTTATGTCATGTCTCTACGACATGCTATCTAAGTTTGACAACACCATATCTGTCTCATATACACATACCGTCCCCATATAAACACACAAACACACGTATGCACGTACAACACCTCCTCCTCGTGAAGCTGACATAGATTTCAGGAAAGCTGAGTGAGTTGAGCAACTAAGCAAATAACATGATTCCTCGCCAACCCTTATGGCTTCTGGGCGATATATATCAGGGCAGATGAATACTCGTCTTAATGGTGCAGAGTCACACATAAGGGACGCTCAATCTGACTATGCAGGGCATATACTCAGCGGAAGAAGGGTTAAAGGAATTTCTATCTAGCACAAAAGTACAATTCACGTATTCATATCTGCGGGCACGCGAGAAAGATGGAGAGAGGGAAAGAGAGACAGAGACAGACAGAGACAGACAGACAGACAGACAGACAGAGACAGACAGAGAGACAGACAGACAGAGAGACAGAGACGGACAGAGAGACAGACAGAGAGAAAGAGGGAGAGAAGCATACTGACAGACGATACGTCACAAGCTTATATGTACAGTATACAGTGAGGGACTCAAGAGAGAGAGAGAGAGAGAGAGAGAGAGAGAGAGAGAGAGAGAGAGAGAGAGAGGGAGGAAGCAATGTTAACTATTGGTGATTGGCACGCCTATAGATGACACTCGTCAGTTGATTGGATTATGTCTTTTTCAATGAGTGGGTCTTAAAGGTACTGGAGCACACAGACGATGCCTTACAAGCTTATTTGTGCAGTATACAGTGAGGGACTGAGAGAGAGAGAGAGAGAGAGAGAGAGAGAGAGAGAAGAGCGAGGAGAGAGAGAAGCATACAGACAGTCGATGCGTCACAAGCTTATAAATATGTACAGTATAGTGAGGGACGAGAGAGAGAGAGAGAGAGAGAGAGAGAGGAGAGAGAGAGAGAGAGAGAGAGAGAGAGAGAGAGAGAGAGAGAGAGAGAGAGAGAGAGAGAGAGAGAGAGAGAGAGAGAGAGAGAGAGAGAGAGAGAGAGAGCAATGTTAACTATTGGTGATTGACACGCCTATAGGTGACAGTTACTGAACCAATGAATTGTAACAGCTTGATGGTCGCAAAAGAGCGGAAATACCCGATAAGACTTTCCTTTAAAGTTGTCGGAACTTTACTGATGATCATAAATCAAAGACCCCCTGCGCTGAAACACCAGGGTAGTTTCCGTACATTGTAGAGCACCCAAAGCGATCATTGTTTTAATGTATGACCAAATACCTTAACCCTCATTATACTGAATTATCGTCCGCTTCAAAAATGTAGTCTGTAAAATAAATGAAATAAGCTTTGCTTAATTTCATTGAAGAAAAATCAGAAAAATGAGAGTCAGGCATATTTGATCCTAATCCTAATGATATACTTATATTTCCTGTACCTTTCTTACAATTAGATGTATTTGCAAACGTGAGTTTGCGTGATTTGGTACATTGGCCGCGAGTTGTTGCATGATTTGTCGAACTTTCTTATTTAGGTATTTGCCTAAAATACACTTTTTGCCGACTATGTAACAAAAATAACAACGGTTTAACATGCCAACCGGTGGAGTTGAAAACAGATATAGAGATATATACTGTATGTATGTCTCTGACAGATATAAGCTTTTCAAAGCATGGGTACAGCACAGTACAAAATTAAAATAAAAAAGTTAAATATTTGTATTATACGAATGTAGGTAAAAATGCCACAGGTAAAATGCCTTAGGTAAATATGCCATAGGTAAAAATGCCTTACTATATATGTAAAAATGCCACAGGTAAAGTGGTAAAAATGCCGTAGGTAATAATGCCAGAGGTAAAAATGCCACAGGTAAAACAAATGTAATAACAAATATTTTTGAATTTATAAAAGGAAAACTGTATAGTGTGAAAATATTTAGTGTAATAACATATAATAATCAGATTGGTATCTTGAATATTATAAACAAAATTAGTATTTTGGACTCCAACCGAAATTCAAAATATTGATTTTTTTTTTAATAATATCTTAAAGCCATTTAAATATTATGAGTTATGAGTGGTGATGTCAATTAACATTTTATCCCGCCTTTTCTCGCACTAGCAAACAGAGAAGACCCAGATCAGACAGCTCCTATAGGAACTGCCTGGTCAGGATCTGCTGTGTTTGTTTGCATATTGAAACTGATCAATTAATAACAAATATAAACTGCATTTGTTAAAGGGTATAATACTGATTAGAGTTACAAACGTACACGCATTTCTAAAGATGTTTACCATATTTCCTATCACTGGATACTATACTGCAAACCATGACAAAAAAAGTTATTTGTTGCAAATTTATATAAATTTAAAACCATAAGGCGTGAAATTCCACCCAGAATTAAGAGTTGACATCGTAATACACATATAAATTGGCTGGGACCCTTTACTCCGTGAATATTCTTGTACGAGATACTGATATCATGAATATTTATTAAATTATTTTGTTATAATAGCATATTTACTGAAGATGTTTTGGTATTGGAAAAAAATGTAGAGTCAGATCCAACATACATTCATAAGAAAACAGAGAATAGCCTGATCATACGGTTCCTATAGGAGCCATCTGATCCGGGTCTATTCTGTTTGCAGGGTATATTGCCCGAGTCGGCTAATGTCCGTCCATCAAAAAAACACTAGTGGGCTAATGTCCGCCCTCCACAAAACCACGAGTGGGCTAATGTCCGCCCTTAGAGAAATAGTGGGCTGTCGTCCGGGTGGGCTGTCGTCCGAGTGGGCTAATGTCCGCCCTTAGAGAAATAGGGGCTGTCATCCGGGTGGGCTGTCGTCCGGGTGGGCTAATGTCCGCCCTTAGAGATATAGTGGGCTGTCATCCGGGTGGGCTGTCGTCCGAGTGGGCTAATGTCCGTTTACCGTGAAAAAGCGTCGATACTTTCAGAATTTTTACTTCTGTTGCCGGGTCATGTCAGGTATACATTTTAGCTAAATTCGTAACCTTAAGGTTGGTTGTCGGTAGTTTTCAACGTTTCCCTGTGGAATGTTTATGTCAGAAAAGATGACATCATAATATTCATTAGTTGATTTTCATAATGGTATAGGTACACGGTACATGAATTTGTTGGTACTGGTAGAAAATGTAGAGTCAGATCTGATATACTTTCATAAGCAAACAGAGTGGGTCCCGATCATACGGCTCCAATAGGCGCATCCAAATCTTGGTGTACGCTGTTTGCAAAGGCATGGAAATATATGTTTATATAATTATGGTAAAGGGATAAGCAAACATATTTTTATGTGTGAATAGTATAACTTTGAAAACATTCTTGTTATTCTGTTACATTGTGATGATTAACCTTTTCCCTGTTCAGTATTCATGTAAGAAATTATGAGATCATGAATATTTATAAGCTAATGTTTTAAATGGCAATTGTAGACAAAATAGTTTTGGTGTTGATATGAAATGTGTAGTAGAGTCGGGCCTATTACAATTTTATTAATAGAGCAGACTCCTATAGGAGTCGTATATCTGGGTCTGCGCTGTTTGCAAATACACGAAAATACGTTTATATTAGAGAAATGGTTATATTTTAAGGTGGAATGGCCCGTCATTTTTTTACCTGTAGATTCCATTCATTATATAAGATTTAAATTTTCTATATGATTTTGAATGAAAAACAGTGAAGACCCTGGTCAGAGGGTTGCTTTTCGAGCTATCTTGTCTGGGTCTTCAGCTTTCAAACGTCGGAACTTTTATTTCCCGCATACAAAGATTTTAACAATATAAACTATTTGTTTTGGAATACTGAAAATGAATTGTGTTAGACAGTTGGAGATTATATTATTACATTACTTACCCAGCCTTAATACATGTATACTGCTAATTTACTGGGGTACGGACAACTTCCCTATAGGGTGATTACCCCATAGGACTATTCCCCCTGGATGATTGCCCCCTGGATGACTGCCCCGCAATAAAACTGCCAAACTGGGCAATTCCCCCATGGTTATTAAAAATCCCTAAAAATTGTTTTTAGTTATAATAATATATTTTTTATATTGAGGGACAGTCACCCTATGGGGCAATAATCCTAAAGGGTTATTATCCTAAGGGGCAATTGCCCATAGGGCAATCATACTATGGGGGAATCACCCTATGGGGGAATCACCCTACACTCAATTTACTAACTAGACCTAGGAAAATAGTACCGATCAAAGGTGCCAGATGGTCAGTAAATCCCCTTATTTCTCAGCAGGGGACAAGGGTCAGTGATCACACAACTGTCATCTATCAAACACTGTCTTATCAACGGTTTACGGACATTTGCCCCCCGGGCACTTGCCCCCGGACCTTTGCCCCCTATTTGGGCATGGGTGGACATTTGCCCCCCCCCCTTGGGGTTTAGCTTGGGCGGACATTTAACCCCCCCCCCTGTTAATTTTCTCGAGGACGGACCTTTGGTCATTTTTTGCATCATCAGCATCCCTAAAACATTTTACAGGAAGTTGGGCATTTAAAACAACAAAGTGTTTATATCTAAAAATTGCCTTCAAACAGCAACTAATCATGCGTGGGGTTTCCCAAGCTTTTACAAACGAGTTTAATTGAGGCCTCTATTTACCTTTTTTGCAATGATTTGATGTGTGTAAATATCCTCAGTTGTTGTTTTATATTAAATAATTTTTTGAATATTTCACTCGGGTATTGTAAAGCAGTGTATATTCTAGTTCTTGTTTGATTGTTAAAGTAACGCACCATAAATCTAAGTTTTCCGCCCATACTTATGACACTGATAACAATCTTAATAGTTTGACGTAGATATATTGGAATGAAACATTCAATACAGATGCAGTGAGTCGTATTACATTTATGTACTCGTACATGTACTTGTTATATCCATGTGGATGATAGATACATAGATAACAGACATGTAACCTGACCCATATTGAAACACAACAGATCATTTCAACATAGTGCACATGCGTTTGTTTGAATGCACGTGGCTGTGAATTCAAACCGAAGTCTGATCCAGAATCGATGGCAGCAGGTATATGTGACAGATCCAGTAACTTTGTTGATCACTTCTAACATTCCAGGTTGTCATAGTTCTATTTACCCTTTACCTGAAGAATATTTATATATTTTCACGTAATAGTTTAGAAAGGTTTACATTTACTCTACGTATGCTAGTTACAAAACCATGATAACAGATATGATCCATATTAGACGCCAAGTTACACGAAGTTTCTTCAGTATCCAAATGCACGTCATTGAAGAACTGTAGTAGGCAACGTCTTATGATCACTTTAGACGCAAAATTCCTTAGCGTACAAAGAGGTAAATTCTACAAGTTCGGTGTATTGCTTGATCAGTTTTAATTACGCATAGGTCCGCTCGCCGATTATGTATAACAATATCAGTTTTGGTCGTATAGAACTAAAGCAATATTTATTGGCAGTCTTGAATCCTGATGAGACGCTGAGTGATATGATCTGGGTATACACTGTTTGCACAGGCACAGAAAGTCGTGTTTATGAAATAAATATATATAAAGAAAATATGAAATAATGAATGTTAATTAAATTATTTTAATGCACATGGAAACAGGAATTGTTGGCAGACCTTGGTCTCTTCTGTTTGCATAGGGGTAGAAAGGCGTATTCATGGAATACAGGTTTTGCTCTGTTTCTAGTACGAGAAAATGCGGAATTATGAGGGAAAGGGTTAACGTTTTATGTACATAACTTGTGATAATACTGATAACTGGTGATAATACTGATAGTTTTTCGAAATAAAACAACACCTAAATATATCTATATTTCTAGCTTATATTATAGCTACATATATATCAGACGAACAGTCAACTCGTCGAATTGATTATAGAGCAAAATAAATCCTTACCCATACTCACCGCAAAACATACTGATAGATAGTTTCAGAATTTGTTTCTAACAATGTTACAGTGGGTGTGGAGGTTATTTTGTGGCTAGATCTAGGTAAATATAGTAAAACTTTTAATTCCAAGCCATACAACAGTATCAGTATTAGAACAATTATAGTTCCGTAAGTTGAGGTTCAGAATAATACAAATATATACAGCGAGAAATATATTTATCGACGCAAATCGAAATAATATATCGAAGCCGCGAGAACGCACCAGTAACACGCGGTTGCTCTTTGATTATACCATACCTTTTTATGTAAGGGTAATTCTGATTGGCTAAAGGCCCGTGGTTTGGCGTTGCGGTTCGGCATGTAGCGTACGGGCGGTCCATAACTCTCAAAAAGCGCATGCTGCGGTTTATAAAGCGCATGATGCGGTTTAGAAAGCGCATGATGCAGTTTGTAAAGCACGTGAGGCGCTTTAGAAAGCCCACGATGCGCTTTGTAAACCGCATGGTGCGGTTTTGGAAAGTTATGAACCACTTCGTACGCCATATATCGCAGTCCACGATGATACCATCGCGACCAGCGGTGATAACGATCGAACCCGGCGACGAATGTCCCTGGTGAGACACCTTCGCGGACCCATCACAACCCGCGACGGACTGCGGAAGACCGCATATTAGCGCGGACAAAAAAACCCTTGTCCGCGTTGGATAAAATTGCAATGGACCGCGGACAACAAAAAGTCCGCGGGGCTTGTACTGTAGGAACTCACAATATCTGAAAAATCAAGGTAACAAACAGGGAAGCAAGGGATCTTAATCTAAGTCAGATGTCAAATTTCCACCCAAAGGAGAATATCTCGTATAGACGATAATATGGCCATTACGACAGAACCCCTTATTCAGGCCCAATGGATCTCCACAACCACAGAAGATGTGGTATCCTTTTAAAATGTGTTTTTGGACAAACACTCGTCTCCAATCAGCTTGGACTGATTATTGATTTGTTGTCTAAACTGTGCCTATATGATAACCGCTAAAGTGACATGTTACCGTTATTTCATGCTGAAAAAATAAACTCTGCTAAAATCTTGACTTGTTACATTTTTTTACATACATCCGATTCAATCAAGCTTTTAAGAAACTGTTAACGAGTGTCAAAAACAGTATCAGTGTATGGTTCCTAATGAACCACTGAGTTACTCGACTTCTCATCCTATCTAATAGGTCGCATTTAGCATGAGAAGGGTTAAACGATCTTCCAGACGAAGTTCTGCAAATGATGTAGACCAATATCAGACTGTTCCTATTGGAGGACCAGTTTGGTCAGGTTATACACTAAATGTACCCCCCCATTAGTTGTGTTTAATTCTTTACTCCTTATACACCTTGCAAACAGAGTAGACCCAAATAGGACGACCCATGTTGCAGTCGTCTGATCAGGGTGTGCTCTGGGTCCATGCTTATAAAACTTTTAGTTGAGTCTGAGTTCGTTCTCAAGTTTTTGATTGGTCAGATTTGAGCCTTGACCAATCAAAAGCATGAGAACTCAAATCTGACCAATCAAAAGCTTGAGAACGAACTCAGACTCAACTAAAAAGCTTTATAAGCATGGGTCCTGTTTTCGTATGGAATAACACAGATCTGAATATGCAGTTTATACAGGGGACAAACAATTCTCGTGTGCATGAACCATTATAAAAAGTAGCTCAAGGCATGAATTGTATGAATATTCATGGGATAAAGAATTAGAGCCATCAAAAATTTTCATATTCAGCTTAACAAACCCGTGAAAATAGATCAAATATTTGGTATAAAATTCAGAATACATTTAACCAGCCCTTTCAAACCTCACATAGATATCGGCTTTCAGCGGTCTTTGTGTATATTAACGCTTCTGTCGCTAAACACGACCTGAATCATATTTGCAAACAGTTTGGATCTAGATGAGACGCCGAGTAACTTGACTTCTGATCTCGTGATTCAAGTTGTATGGCACTTGGCAAATAGTTTCTACAAGCTTTGTCAATTCGGAAACAGTCAAAACTAGTTAAAAATTGAGCAGACTTTTTTCATTTAAAGTGGGACTAGGGTAAAATATTTAACCTTCTTTTTTACGTTTACAAGTGTATGCGCATGCGCATATATGCAAATGATGGGTTATATGAGTTCTACCCAATATTATATTTCGTTTAGTGTGTAGGTCCTTCCCATAGCTCTTTGAACGTGTGAAAATTGTCATGTACAAAAATTGTCGTCTGCTGCACTGCCCAAACGTTTTTCTGTTTGCTTCTTCTAAAAATAAAGTAAGACTGTTTTACACATTTGCAAACAGAGTAGACCCAGATCAGATCCTAATTTCTCACTTGAATGATCATGAGTTAAAGGGTTAAAATCACGTTTATTGACTGAAATAAAAGTTCCACCTATTCTTGTACTGTTTGTAATTATCATTTGCCAACATTTTTATCTGCTATAATTTTCAGTTCGCTGCTAGCGTACATATATTGTAATCCTTTACCTAATATAGAGTCGCATTTTGACGCTTTTTCAAATAGAGTAGGGTCTGTTCTGATTACTTATGGGATAATAGAACTGAATCTAAAGTTTCTGTCATGGCCAAGCAAAATCATGTGTTAACCCTTCTCTTGCTGAATTTTAAAATACATTTCTCCTTCTTTACCCATGCCCTGTTGTATAATTACATATATCTTCACTGTGTACAAGTATTTCGCTGTGCAATCACTGCTGTGGAGTACACTGGTTGCACAATCATCTTGTAAATAGTGCAGACCCTGATGAGACAGCTTCTGCAGGAGCTGTCTCATCTGGGTCTTCACTATTTACAGGTAGGTATATTGACGTGAATAACAAGCGAAGGGTTAATATGATATGATAAAACTGACAATGTCATTAGTGCACCTGAATTTTGACATACGCTAACAGTATAGACCCAGATCAGGAAGGAACTACAATGTATATGATAAGGGTGTGTACTGTTTGACATACGCTAACAGTGTAGACCAAGATCAGGAAGGAACTACAGTGTATCTGATAAGACTATGTACTGTGTGCTACACAAATTAATTTAGGAAAAGTAAGATTTTACAAAATCATATCTCAATATTGAGCAAAACTTTGCATATTTGGGGTGCATGCATACTAAAAATAGACTTGAATGGGTTTGATTTTTTTTTTTAATTTAACCCTCTCCTCACTAAACTGGTTTACCCGTTTCAGGTTTCACAGTGGACTTGTCTTCAATTTCGTTTTTATTAAAATCATAATCAGGATGTCGATTTGTTTGGATCTTGATGAGACGTCGTGTAACTCGGTATCTTGGTGAGACGTCGTGTAACTCGATATCTTGGTGAGACGTCGAGTAACTCGATATCTTGATGAGACGTCGTGTAACTCGGTATCTTGGTGAGACGTCGTGGAACTCGGTATCTTGATGAGACGTCGAATAACTCGATATCTTGATGAGACGTCGAGTAACACGGTATCTTGATGAGACGTCGAGTACTCGTAACTCGATATCTTGGTGAGACGTCGAGTACTCGTAACTCGATATCTTGGTGAGACGTCGTGGAACTCGGTATCTTGATGAGACGTCGAGTAACTCGATATCTTGATGAGACTTCGAGTAACACGGTATCTTGATAAGACGTCGAGTAACTCGGTATCTTGATAAAACGTCGAGTACTCGTAACTCGATATCTTGATGAGACGTCGAGTTACTCGATATCTTGATGAGACGTCGTGTAACTTGGTATCTTGGTGAGACGTCGAGTAACTTGGTATATTGGTGAGACGTCGAGTAACTCGGTATCTTTGTGAGACGTCGAGTAACTCGATATATTGGTGAGACGTCGAGTAACTCGATATATTGATGAGACGAAGAGTAACTCGGTATCTCATCAACTTCCAAAACATTCCATAATTCTATAATTATGCTTTTGAAACAAATCGGAAAAAATGTAATATGCAATATTAAAGCAGACGACAAATGTTTCAGACGATTAAACTCGCATGGCAGCGAAAGAGTAAATATCCTACTATGGGTGCCTTTCCACAATTATATGTTTGTAGCGTATTGAGACAACCCACTGTAGCGTAAACTAAGGTCAAATGTCAAAGGATCATTGTTCCGAAATATAGTGGGCACAAAAAACTCAGACTATAGCGTGTTCATGTTGAAATCAGGTTGGATTTACTGAAGGTATTTGAAAACAAATGGATTCCGATGAGACGACTATTAACTCGACGTCTCACCTGATCCAAGCTATTTGACACTCGGTCAATAGTCTCTCATTACAGTAAAGCCCCTCTAAACCGGAATCCTAGTAGAGAAGAATTTAGATATATTAGACAGGTGGCTGCTTAATGCAGGGTTAAAGTCATGCAGAAAGCTCCTAGAGGAGCTTTCTGCATGACTTTCACTCTGCATTAAGCTGCCACATGTCCCCAAGATCGATATTTATACTAGATTTAACGACCGGTTTAGAGAGGATTTACTGTGGCTTGATCGAGTCTGAAGCAGTAACAATTGCACGAGATCTGAGCAGATAGTTTTATCCACAGCAGAATACGTGTTAACCTTAATAAGAGGACAGAAAAAACGAGAAAAGTGCGGTTTGGAAAATACAGGATGGCTCTAAACACAAGGCTTTTGCGAGTTTTGACAGGAATTCAGCTGGTGATAATTATTACATTATTGTTAAAAAGTCAACGATACAGTAAGTGTTTAGATTTTTCTGACATTTCTATATTAACACATTAACCGATTTATTTTACACAATTTAACTTGGCAGCGAAAATGTACTATGATTAAACCTTCCCTGTGTGAACAGTCGTGTTAGAAAACTGACATTGTGATTATTTATGCGTTAAAGTTTTATAATGGCCAATGAATTATGGAATTGTTTGTCATTTCAGAAATCAGAGTTATTTTATTTCAAAGCACAGAGCAGGTCTTGATTAGCCGGCTATATTGGAGACGCCTGGTTTAGGTGTACTGTGATTACAAATGCGTTAGCCCATTCCCTCATAGTGACGCCCTTTGACGCCGCTGTAAAATACTCTTTCTGAAACCATTGTGATAAACAGAGCATTTGCTCCATAGGAGCAAATGCTCTGTTTATCAAAGTGGTTTCAACACTACACAAATCTAAAAATTCATTCCTCTAATTAATGCTCCTTTTCGATGGATGTATTCAAAGAGGTAGGATCTAAATATAGCCTATGAGGTAATGGGTTAAAATGCGTAAATGAAAGGAGTAAAGGGTTATGTTTATCCAGATAAACATACTTATCGTTTAATCATTTACTTCATGAATATTCATGTAAGATATAATGTAAGATATTAATTACCTTGATACATGTATTTATAATGGCATATGAACAGCAAAAAGCTTGACACTAGTCAAACAGTATAGATCTACCCTGATCTATGTGATTTCATAAGAAAATAGAACAGACCCTGACCAGACAGCCCTTACAGGGACCGTCTGATCTGGGTTTATTCTGTTTGTAAAGGCGTCAAAATCATATTTAATATGTAAATGTTTATCTCTTTCGTTGCCAATGACAACTCTATGCGATCACCTCTGCCAACAGAGACACAGATCTATACTGTTTGATACTGTTATTATGCGTTTGAAACAAAAAAGGGAGAAAGTTTAGGTATGAAAACTAAAACAGATGGCAAACATTGCCCGCGACAAGTAACACTTTTCCTGCTGAATATTCATGTAAGAAATAATGACATCATGAATATTTATTAGCTTAGTTTTTATAATGGCATATGTACACATGGCTTTTTGGTATTGGCAGAAGCTATAGTATCATATCTATATTCTGCCATAAGCATACTTTTTATATAACAGACACTGGTCAGACGGTTCCTGCAGGAGCCATCTGACCTGGGTTTTCTATGTTAGCAAAGGCGTGAACAAGCGTTTGTAAGGGTTAAAGCAGACGACACAATTAGCAGACGACAATGCGCTGCAACGAAGTTAATTTGACCTTGTCGGGGGGAAAAATCTATAAAATCTGATCTACTGAACTAAAATAGTGCATTACAACTGTCTGTATTTTTGAAAATAATTGAATTTTTTTGTGATTTTCTAGTGTCTACACTGTTAACAAATGGGTCTCTACTAGGTCAAGATTAAACCATTCAACCTGTATATCTAAGTAGATACAGTAGAACCCCTCTAGTGCGACCACTTAGAAAAGTTGTCTTAATAAACAGGTGGTTGCTTAATGCAGGACGAATGTTATGCAGGAGCTTTCTGCACAACTTTCGTCCTGCATTAAGCTACCACCTGCCTCTGCCACCCAGAATTTTGCCCCGTTTTGGTGGCCGTATTAGAGGGGTTTTAACTGCATCTAAGTGAACTGGTAGATTTCATTAGCAGGGATAAATCTGTAGGCTCCACGAAGAACCCTTTGGTTTGGATCTACAATGTTTGTTTGATTCCCTATTGAGGACACTAAAGGCACGTTCGAATTCATTTAACCCTTGACCTCGTAGTGACGCCTTTCGACGCGTTTACAAACAGAGTAGACCCAAATGAAACAGCCCCTCTAGGAGCCGTCTGATCAGAACTTGCTCTGATTGCTTATGGAATAATATAGATCGGATTCTACAGTTTCTGCCATAGTCAAACTCCCACATTTTCATATACCTTTATAAATTTCAGCATATTAATATTCTTGTTGTTATTATTTTTACAGGACTATTCATGAAGTTAATGGTTCAGCGACCATCTACACGGCCTTAAATCCCATGTAGGGTGTATAATTGATGGTCTGTAACTCGATATTGTCATTTCATATACGCCTACAGTAAAAACATCGTCTACCCGAATATGGAAAATCGCGATTTTCCAAACACTGAAATAAGTATCGTTATCGGTTTTTAAGACAGGTGGCAGATTGGTGCAAGGTGAAAGTCACACAAACATCTGCTCTCTATGACGTCAACTCTGCATTAAGCACACAGCTGCCCTAAAAATTCTCAATGTTTCTGTACTAAAGATTTGAATTACTGTGCGTGAGCCAATCTACAGTAGAAGCCCTCTAATGAGACCACTTAAAAATAACCATAGCTCTCTTAATAAGCAGGTGGTTGCTTAATGCAGGACGAAAGTTATGCAGAAAGCTCCTATAGGAGCTTTCTGCATAACTTTCGTCCTGCATTAAGCTACCACCTGCCTCTGCCACCCAGAATGTTGCCCCTTTTTTGATGGTCGCATTAGAAGGGTTTTACTGTATTTTAACCCTTTCGCTGCCAATGCCTGATCTGTGATTACCTATACAAACAGCTTGGATCCAGATGAGACACCGAGTAACTCGGCGTCTCATCAGGATCCAAACTGTTTGTTACTGTTACTATGTTTTTGAAACAAAAATCAAGAAAATCAAAAGAATGAAACAATTTTGCAGACGACAAAGTTAGCAGACGACAGAGTTTGGCAGCGAAAGGGTTAATGAAGTAATCCAAGAAGCAACGTCCGACACTGTAGAAGGGAGAAATCTTCCAGAGAGCAAATATATCTAGTTCATTCATCCGTGTATGAAGTTTTTTAGTTGTAAAAATGATGTCTACCCAAACTTTGATCTGCTATAATTTCTAGTTTCGTCCTCTTTCTCGCTCAAGTATTTCTCAGAAACTAAATGATAGTAGCGGGTAACTGTGATAATAGTAGCGGGTAACTTTAATGATAGTAGAGGGTAACTTTGATAATAGTAGCGGGTAACTTTAATGATAGTAGCGGGTAACTTTGATAATAGTAGCGGGTAATTTTAATGATAATAGCGGGTAACTTTGATAATACTAGCGGGTAACTTTAATGATAGTAGCGGGTAACTTTAATGATAGTAGCGGGTAACTTTAATGATAGTAGCGGGTAACTTTAATAATAGTAGAGGGTAACTTTAATGATAGTAGCGGGTAACTTTTAATATAGTAGCGGGTAACTTTGATAATAGTAGCGGGTAACTTTAATAATAACATAACGTTAGTTTATTACACGTAAACTTTACAGTTTCTAGTGTTTACAAATGTGCACAAATATAAGTTATTAACAAGACACTATAGAGATACATATAATTACAATTACATATTATGAATGAACTTTATTTTAACATATGCATGACATATGTTTAGTAAACCCTTTGCACGCGTGACCAGCATGTACTGTCAATTGCAGACAGCGCAGACCCAGATCGGAAGGCTACTAATAGTAGCGGGTAACTTTAATAATAGTAGCGGGTAATTTTGATAATAGTAGTGGGTAACTTTGATAATAGTAGCGGGTAACTTTGATAATAGTAGTGGGTAACTTTAATACTAGTAGCGGGTAACGGTAACTTTGATAATAGTACCGGGTAACTGATAATAGTACCGGGTAACTTTGATAATAGTTGCGGGTATCTTTATTACTAGTATCGGGTAACTTTAATACTAGTAGCGGGTAACTTTAATACTAGTACCGGGTAACTTTGATTCTGTGGAGACTCCGAGTTTCTGGACGCCTCATCTAGAGCTCGGATCCAAGTTATTTGCAAATTAGAGTAAAGGGACTAACAAGTGTTCTTCCCTGAACGGTGTTTCATTGATTGCTTCAATTTCTTATAAAAAACTGGCGAGTTGGGTTGTCTGGTTGGATCCTGACGATTCACCGAGTACGGTATACGACGCATCATCATAGTACAAACCGTTTGTAAATTTGTCCTCAGCTGAGCAAGAGAAAAATTTGTTGGCCTGCTACCCAAAGGTGCATACCCAAATACTAAAATCGTCATTTCTCCACCAAACCCTATGCTCTTCGAGACGATTCTAAAGAGTTGTCACAGTATAGGGTCAGGTGGAGAAATAAAGGAGCTATTCTTGAACATGTTTAAATTTACGGATCTTATCTGGATCTCTGTACACGTAAAAGTATGAGAAGTTCTTTCAAGTATCTCAGCTCTTAAACCGCATTTCTCGACCTGGCTCGCATTGACAAACAGCTTGGACCCTGATGAGACAGAGACTTACTTCGTTATCTCGTTAGGACACAAGCTGTTTGACCCTGATGAGACAGAGACTTACCGCATTTCTCGACCTGGCTCGCATTGACAAACAGCGTGGATCATGATGAGACAGAGACTTACTTCGTTATCTCGTTAGGACACAAGCTGTTTGACCCTGATGAGACAGAGATTTACCGCATTTCTAGACCTGGCCCGCATTGACAAACAGCGTGGATCATGATGCGACAGAGACTTACTTCGTTATCTCGTTAGGACACAAGCTGTTTGACACTGATGAGACAGAGACTTACTTCGTTATCTCGTTAGGACACAAGCTGTTTGACACTGAATTATCGCATTGACAAACAGTTAGGACAAACAGCTTGGACCATGATCAGACAGAGACTTACTTCGTTATCTCGTTAGGACACAAGCTGTTTGACACTGAATTATCGCAAGTAGTCAATGTTGTGTCGGATTCAAATTTCAGATTCAAATTTCAACAAACATTCTTTTCCCCAAACATTGTTATGGTTAAGAATGACTTTCTTGTTTTCCATTGCTAATTGTTTTCCCTCTTCTGTGTAGGCACGGTAATGTATTTTCCGCGTACACATTTGTTAGCGGACATATATGTGTAACTGAACACATATTGTTACCTGGCACATATTCCCACTGGACACATACAGTGAACCCTAAACGCGTATCGTTATGTCTTTAACCCTTTCCTCCATAGGCTATTTTTAGACCCAACCTCTTTGAATGAATCTACCGAAAAGGAGCATTTACTAGAGAAAAGGAAAATGTTATAATTGTGTAGTATAGAAACCGTTGTGATAAATAGAGCATTTGCTCCTATGGAGCAAATGCACTATTTATCACAATGGTTTCAAGAAGTGACATTTACAGAGGCATAGAAAGGCTTATTTATGGAGGAAAGGGTTTAGACAGATGGCAGCTTAAGTAATGCAGGGTGAAAGTCATGTATAAAGCTCCCCTAGGAGCTTTCTGCACGAATTTCACGCTGCATTAAGCAGCCATCTGCCTACAAAGACATACGTTCTTCAATACTAAAATTTCGTAGTATCAAGTTTTTAGTGTACATGTATTGTCGTCACAGACATATTTTCATCAGAGGCATATTGTATTCTGACACATATTGCCACCAGTCATATATTGTCCCGGGAGATGATATATATAAAAATACGTGTATATGTTGATTGGTCTAAAGATATTGATAGTATTGAACAACACAAGTTTTTTCCGCAAGTCATGCAAGTGGAATGATCAAATATCACTGACATGTGATAGCAAGTCGCATACGAAAGCAATACTCTACCACACTCCTTGCAGAAATAAATACAAATTAACCCATTCCCGCATATTCACGACTCTGTAAAAGTCATTTTGTCAAACCATTGTGATAAATAGAGCATTTGTTCCTATAGGAGCAAATGCTCTATTTATCACAATGGTTTCAAACTACAAAATTCTAAAATTTTCCTTTTCTCTAGTAAAAGCTCCTTTTTTGGTAGATTTATTTAAAGAGGTTGGATCGAAAATAGCCTATGAGGTAATGGGTCTAAAATAGCATATGAGGTAAGGTCTAAAACGCCTATGAGGTAACGGGTCTAAAATAGCCTATGAGGTAATGGCTCTAAAAAGCCTATGAGGCAATGGGTCTAAAACGCATATTCTCTAATTAATGCTCCTTTTCGGTAGATTTATTCAAAGAGGTTATGTCTAAAAATAGCCTATGAGGTAATGGGTTAAACAAATCTTATCACGAAAAGCTTAAGCTAAAGTTCTGTTGAAAATTGTGTCCAGACGCAGCTATGCTGTTTTTTCAATGCAGGATCTTTCTGCATAACTTTTGTCCTGCATTTAGCTACCAGCTGACTATAAACGGTTACCCGAAATGAAGGCCCTTTCAAGGTAGACCCAGACCAGAGGGCTCCAGCACGATCCGTCTGATCAGGGTCTGCTCTGTATTCCTATGGAATGATATGGATCTGATTCTACAGTTTCTGCCAGAGCCAGACAATCCGGTGTTCATGTAGCAGTATCAACGTGCAGCTAATAAACACTCTTGATTTCGTTATTACTTATGAATATTTATGAGCTGTAGGGTTAGGATCAAGAATTTGATCTCTTTTTGTAAAGTATGTGGTTGCTTAATGCAGGACGAACGTATTTCAGAAATCTCTAACATGAACTTTCAGCATTACTTTAACCGTGTATTAAGTAGTCACCCATCTCTTAACAGCCATCCTGCATTAAATTCCGACCACTCAGAATTACAGTAAAACCTCTCTATAACGGCCATTTATTTACATCAAGTATTTTGTTTTAAAGGCAGGTGGCTGCTTAAAGCAAGGTGAAGGTAAAACAGAACGCTCCTATAGGAGCGTTCTGTTTTACTTTCACCTTTCTTTAAGCAGCCACCTGTCCTAAATAACTAATTAACACAACTTAGTGGTCGTTATAGAGAGGTTTTACTGTAGTTCTCTTTTCGGTGGTGCATCTTTAGACGCATTTTACAGTACAAGGAGTATTACGGACCACATTAGGCATGCTTCTCACTAGTGCTAAACGTTTGGAAGAACTACATGTTCTTTCTTACACAATCGATGGGGGAGAAAGCGGAAAAGGAAAAAACATTCTACCCAGCCAAATAGGTTTTAATTGCCATTAGATTCCGCTTTCCCCCTTACTTTTATCTAATTACCTCCCAAACAAGGAGTATTACGGCATTTATCCAATCATGGCATGACACACATATTGTTCATTGTAACGGTGTTTGCCAACGGATCGGATTCGTAAATATAAAGTCAATAGTTGAGATTTGTCAACTATACCGATGCCGAATCCGATACTTATAACGACAATTTTTCACCGAAAATGAGGGACTTTCTCAAACTTTCAAACCCTTTTGATACATTTGATAGTAAAGGCCATATCGAAAGTAAATTTAGGTTCAGGTTCACGTACAGTTTTAGCTCACCAGAGCACAGAGTGCTCAGGGTGAGCTTTTGTGGTCGCTTGATGTCCATCGCCTGTCGGTGTGTGTCGTGTGTCGTCAATCGTCAACAATCTGAACCTTTAACATTTTCTCCTCTGAATCTACAAGGTTATCAACTTTCATCTTTGGCACATAGCATAACCTGTAGGTCCTCTACGAAAGTTATATAAATTATGCCCCTGGGCGAATTACTCAATGACCAGGGGAGTAAATGTACAGTCGGCTGAGCGGTCATTCGGACTGAAAGTAGACTATAACTAGGTACTTCTCTTTTTCTCAATAAAGGTTTGTCTTTATATAGGTCTGAAACGCTCAGATTTTCTCAAAATATTCCCCAGCGTACTTTATACACTTCTGGTGTCTATTTACATAAGAAATGAAACAATTTTTGAAGTCTTCTGATGGAATTTTTCAAATGCACTCTCTGACAACAATTGGCAGGTCATCGACGTCGTTTACACGGCAGCCTCGCAAGTCACACCTGATTGTTGGGAATAACCGAACATCGCACAGTGCAAGGTCTGGGGAGTATGGCCGCTGCGCAATTATGTCAATTCCTCTCTCAGCAAGTACTTCCTTTGTTGCAGATGCGGCATGAGGCGTTCCATCTGCAGATTTGATCAATGACAATCTCTTCAATCTACTTTTTCCCATCAAGACACACAATTTTGCAGAATATCTTTGTTCCGGATTCATGCTACATCTGTTCATTCAAAAACTGACTTGTTTATATCGTAACAACCGGAAATGACGTCGTTGACATAGTGCAGTCTGGCGCTGTAATGTATATCATCGTCAGAACCATATTAAAGCACTTATTATGCCATAACTGGCCATACAAACATTAATACTTTTGCATGGTGACGCCAAGGTGCCCTGCTCACGTCAAAGTGACGTTGCTATGGTGACAGTATATCGCGTGTTGCTTGTACCTATGTTTGATTATGGCAATAAATCAATAGCATACACTTGCAGCTATCTTTTATGAACATTTCATTGAAAAATATTAACAAATAAAAAAATTACAGCACTTGTCCCGAAACTTTCAAACAACCCTCGTATATAAACATATAAAAATAAAACTTGAACATTTTGAACGCCTCTGATTGTCTGGTAAGCGATATCAGGGTCATCATGGCCCTCTTGTTCATATGGTGAGTATAAAAGCAAATATAGTAAGCTTCTATTCGAGAAGTTTAATCATTACAACAGCAGTTACGTGTTTTTACAGCTTTACTCCATAGTTTGTTTTCAGTATTAACCCATTCCCTCATATTGACGACTTTTGACGACTATGTAAAAGTCGCTTTGTGAAACCATTGTGATAAATAGAGCATTTGCTCCTATAGGAGCAAATGCTCTATTTATCACAATGGTTTCAAACTACAAAATTCTAAAATTTTCCTTTTCTCTAATTAATGCTCCTTTTTGGTAGACTAATTCAAAGAGGTTGTATCTAAATATATCCCATGAGGTAATGGGTTAAAGACAGATGGATGCTTAAAGCAGACAGAAAGGAAAGTAGAATGCTCACAAAGGAGCATTCTACTTTAGTTTAAGCCTGCTTTAAGCTACCATCTGCTAAGCTATAGGAAATATACAAGTTGGGTGCTGTCGATATGACCTTATAAAGTCAACATTAACAATGCATCTTCCTAAGAAAAGCGGACAGCATTTTTCCGTCTTTGAAGAAGTGTACCAGAAACCAATACCATTTTCATTGGCCTTACTCAGTATGGTAAGCTTTATAATGCGCACGATAAATGCGTGCATGGTCGTCGTTTAAAAGTTTATTGATGTGTACATGTTTAAATGATTTTCATTTAAAAATATATTGTCACTTAAGTTAATATATAATATATGAAAAAATGTATAATCTTCTACATTTTATAACTTAAAGAGTAAAGTTACACTAGTTAAAACAATAATTAATACAATGAGTCATAAACCTAGGTATTACATAAACATGTTTTGAGAACATCCCCAAATATTTACCACAGTCAGCAGCGGTATCGGCATTGGCATAAATGACAAATCTTAACTTAGTAGTGCCAAAGGTGTTTGTCGTGTGCTACCCCACTACCCGGCCATCCTCCTCCCCCCCCCCCCCCCCCCCCCCTTTCCCGTCTGCAACTACACAGAAACATATTGAATATTGGCCAAAACAATCTCAAAAATGTCAAAACATTGTCAAAATACCATAAAATAACATTTAAAAGTGAACTACAAAAAATCTGATTTTTTTGTTCACATCAATGTAATAGATAATAACAAGGTAGGTATCTCTGACCACAGAAAATAGGCATGCAGGCACTACAGGCGCCGTAACTTTGTCAAATGCCCATGTATTCTCAAAAACTATGCCTTATATATCGTGGAAAGGATGCCTCGAGAAATGGTTTTAACGAAACCTCCACTGTGCGACAAATTCATTTGAAGACGGGGCTTTAATTCTCAAAATAAGTTGGTCGGCTCCGATCTGATAGACCCGAAAGAACGTGGAGGTGTGTCTCATGCGGATAACCTCTAATATTATCGTTAATGTCATTCGCCTTTGCGAGCGTCTCGATGATCGTGACAATTTTATTGCGGCGTGAATTTCAACTGACAAAAAGGATTATTCTTACCATAATCAAGTAAATCTACACCATTTCTTTAAGGAAATATATTTAAAACAATGTGTATCACTGATATATTACAGCATTTGTTCGGTAACCGGCGAATATATTTAGTTTCACTCTTGTCAAATGGACTTTCGGGTCTATCAGATCGGAGCCGACCAACTTATTTTGAGAATTAAAGGCTTGTTTTCAAATGAATTTGTCTTACAATGGTGGTTTCGTTTGATTACATATTTCGAGGCATCCCTCCCACGAACTATAAGCCATAGTTTTGGAGAATACACGGGAAATTGACAAAGTTATGGCACTTTTAGTGGCCGCATGTCAATTTTCAGTGCTCAGAGATACCTACCTTGTTATTATATTATATTGATGTGAATTTTTTTTTTTTAGTTTACTGCAAAATTTCGTGTTATGGTATTTTGACAATATTTTGACATGTTTGAGATTATTTTGACTAATATCTTTCTGTGAGGTTGCAGAGTGGGGTAGCAGATGGGCGGGTAGGGGGTAGCACACGACAAACACCTGTGAGTAGTGCACGAACAATAAAACATATTCAGGTAACTTTGAACTACAGCAGTAACTCCTCGAAGCGACCACTGGACCGTTATCCCTCTGTAAAAATAATGTCTGCTCAAATATGGACCTGGTGCAATTTTTGACTACTATTGATTCAAACAAGCATTTTCGAAACTATTGACAGGGTGTCAAACAGTTTGGATCCTGATGAGACGTCCAGAGCAACTCGGCGTCTCATCTGGGTACAATCTGTTTGTAAATATGAGTTGGATAGGGGTTAGCGGGACACGGGCAGCCAGTGTTAGCGGGACACGGGCAGCCAGTGTTAGCGGGCAGCCAGTGTTAGCGGGACACGGGCAGCTAGTGTTAGCGGGACACGGGCAGCCAGGGTTAGCGGGACACGGGCAGCCAGGGTTAGCGGGACACGGGCAGCCAGGGTTAGCGGGACACGGGCAGCCAGGCAAAACCTCCCTATCACGATCAAACAAACAATGAGTACTTCTGGGGTTTTGAGGCAGGTGGCAGCTTACTGGAGGTCGAATGTTATACAGAAAATGAGCTTTCGGTTTTAAAGATACCCCTGTTTGTTCATTAAGTGGTCGCCATTGAGAGGTTTTTACTGCAACGAAATGTATGCAGAAAGCTACCTTTGAAGAACATAGGCTACCACATTATCTAGCATACTCTCATGTTTATTCATTGACCCATACGTGCCTTAAAAGGGACACAGAAGGAGCCCTTTGATCAGGGTCTACGCTGTTTGCCGAGTCTATCTATGTCCATGGCTTATACCAGCCACTATGCTGTTTGCTGTGCCCCTCTATGTCCATGGCTTATACCAGCCACTATGCTGTTTGCTGTGCCCCTCTATGTCCATGGTTTATACCAGCCACTATGCTGTTTGCTGTGCCCCTCTATGTCCATGGCTTATACCAGCCACTATGCTGTTTGCTGTGCCCCTCACCCACTCCTTTCCAACATGAAACTTGCATTTTTTCCAAAGTAAGATGTGGAGGGAGTTCTCTTAAATATAATTGGAATAAATGGGTAAAATGGTATTCGTAGAAAGGCTTAAGAATATGAGACTATGTATTTCCTGATGGCCGAGCAAATGTCTATAAATAGTCTTCTGTTTCAATTTAAAAAGAAAACGTTCCTCTCATGTCTTTAAAAAATAAAAGTGTCAGGGTGTCAAACAGTTTGGATCCTGATTGTATCCAGACTGAGTTTCATCTATTTCGTTGCCAATGCCGCATCGGTGATTGCTTATGCAAACAGTATGGATCCAGATGAGACGCCGAGTAATGATAAAGTTTGCAGTCGACACAAATTGGCAGCGAAAGAGTTAACCCTTTCCTCCAGAAATACGCCTTTCTACGCCTCTATAAAAATCACCAGTTGAAGCCACTGTGATAAATAGAGCATTTGCTCCAATAGGAGCAAATGCTCTATTTATCACAATGGTTTAAAACTACAATATTCTGAAATTTTCCTTTTCTCTAGTTAATGCTCCTTTTGGGTAGATTTATTCAAAGAGGTTGGATCCAAATCTAGCCTATGAGGGAATGGGTTAATGGTGCGTTTGATCAAGTACACCGATGCTTGTCTCAACATCAAGTTCTATGTCTGCTGCTTATTCCTTTGACATTTGCATTAAGTTTTCATTTTACCGAACAGTTTGTACAAAAATGGGATGCGGACGACAATCAGAAATCTGGCACAGAAAGAACGGTGAGAGGTCTCACGATAGTCTGTGTATTCAGTGCATTAATTTCTATACGTAAAGAATACAGAAATACATGTATATGAATAGGACCGGTTAGCTCTTTTGTGCTATTGTCAGATCTGAATTTACCTTTTTTTTTTAACCCTTTCCCAGCTATTCGCAACATGGCTTGAATTCACAGACAGCTTGGATCCAGATCAGACGCCGAGTAACTCGGCGTCTTATCAAGATCCATGCTGTTTGACACTCGGTCAATAGTTTATTTAAAGTTTAACCGATTTCAAAGTTCTTAAAATTTGCTCAAAAATGCAAAATTAATGAGACATTTTTTCAGAGCGGAGTAAGGTTTAACCCGTGTTAAATCTTTTCAGGAAGGTCGGTTATTGGTGAAATATCCGCTCTGTGTTAATTGTTATAGGAACACAACGCCGTGCAATTACCCATTTTAATCTGTTTGTCTTCGAGTAGTTTGATGGTTTGAAGTTCAGTATTCATGTAAGAAATAATGACGTCATGAACATGTATTAGCTGACTTTTTATATAAGCGATTGAACTGAGGCGATGAATGAGTACAAAGACACTCCATCTTGAGAGAGAATGATAACCCCCCCCCCCCCCCCCCCCCCCCACACACACACACCACTTAGCTGTAAAAAATAATATATCTGCTAGGATTTGGATCTGTTCAATCTTGACTACGTTCTATTCAATTTAAATTTTGGCAGCTTTTGACCGAGTGCCAAACAGCTTGGATCCTGATGAGTTATTCGGTGTCTCGTGTGGATCCGGGATGTTAATGTCATACTGAATGCGAGTGAGGTGGCGGATAGTGTATGGGTTAGTTTACACTATCAATCTGATATACAACACAGTCTGATAAATATGCAATTTGTACATTTGTTAATTTATTGGTCACTATTATTAGGCCACTTCACACCTTCAATGGGCATAGTAACCTTTTGCTGATATGGCTTTATTATTTGTCTTGCAATTGTAATATTTTATACTATCGCCATATCATCCTAAATAGCGGGGGACAAGACCAGACGAGAGAAAGAATGACAGAGAATGAGTGAGATACAGAAAAAAGAACGAGAGAAAGAATGACAGAGAATGAGTGAGATACAGAAACAAGAACGAGAGAAAGAATGACAGAGAATGAGTGAGATACAGAAACAAGAACGAGAGAAAGCGTAAAAAGAAATGATAAGAGTGATAGACTAGAAAGAAAGAATGAAGATATACAGGGGATACGGGAAGAAACTAATATAGAGATAGAAAAAGAGAGAGATAAACAGAGAAGAGATGGAGATAGAGATAGATAGATAGATAGATAGAGAGAAAGAATGAAGATATACAGGGGATACGGGAAGAAACTAATATAGAGATAGAAAAAGAGAGAGATAAACAGAGAAGAGATGGAGATAGAGGTAGATAGATAGATAGATAGATAGAGAGAGAGAGAAAGAATGAAGATATACAGGGGATACGGGAAGAAACTAATATAGAGATAGAAAAAGAGAGAGATAAACAGAGAAGAGATGGAGACAGAGGTAGATAGGTAGATAGATAGATAGATATATAGATAGATAGATGATAGAAAGATAGATAGATAGACAGATAGAGAGAGACAGAGAGAGAGGGAGAGAGAAAGGGAGAGAAAGAGAGAGAGAGACAGAGAGAGAGAGAGAGAGACAGAGAGAGACAGAGAGACAGAGACAGAGAGAAACAGAGAGAGACAGAGAGATAGAGACAGAGACACACAGAGAGAGAGAGAGAGAGAGAGAGAGAGAGAGAGAGAGAGAGAGGGAGGGAGGGAGAGGGAGATCAGATTTTGGAGAGAGACGAAGTTAACCTTTTATGGGCAGGGACCGAGTATATTAGGTTTTTCAAATAGTGTAGGCAAAGATCAAAAGAATTCCAGGACCGAGGGAGCCGTTTGATCAGAGTCTGTGCTGTTTGTAATAAAACTCATTTTCTTCGAAGATAGAGTTTGATACAATATGTTGTTTAATTATTATTCAGAAAGGGAGGATCCAATTTAATTATTCAGCAGAATGAGACAGAGGCAACGAGAAGTATATTTAAACAAACCGAATAGCAACATAAAGAACCATATAACAGCATAGAGAACGAGATAGCAACATTTTCAACGAAATAAGGAGAGCGAACGATTTAATCTGAGAAAGAGACAGACGATGAGAGAGGAAGTGGGAATGAGAAGCATAGAAACTGCACGAAAGGGAGGCAGGGAGATTAGAGAAGAGATGAGTAAATGGGAGAGGTGCATATAAAATAGCTTGAGGGGCAAATAAAGAGGGAAGAGTGAGAGAGAAAAAACGAAAGAGATTGAGTGAGCAAGAGACAACCAGACAGCTATATAGACAGAGGCAGAGATATTCAAACCATTTATCAATATGTGCGGGTTTTATGAAAATTCGAACGAAATCAAATTTATCTTCGACGTTTGAAGCAGAGTGATGTATTTGTTTCAGGATATAAGAAAACAAAGAGTTTAATCAAAACAAACGTATGATAGAAAAATGTTATTGTCTTTCTGGATATAATTTGAAATATTTGTGTTTGTTTTTCTTTCAGATATACAAACATTAAAATCCAAGTTAGGAAATACATCGTGGACTTTGCCTGTGTCATTGAGGGCTCAGAAACTGGTGGACAACCCACCCAGTTCCAGTGGAGAAGCTCTTGAATGGGTACACTACAGTAAATCCTCACTAAAGCAATCACTTGACAGTTGAATTGTCGTTAATGAAAACAATTACATGTAGTAGCTTAAAGAGGATGTCCCTACAATGTAGTAGCTGAATGCAGAACGGGGGCAACGCAGAAAACAATTCGTAAGGAAGAACTATGTCGCACTCTCGTTCTGCGTAACACCTTACACCATACATATGTCTGTATACGCCTTTGCAAATAGAGTAGACCCAGACCAGGGTCCATGCTTATAAAGCTTTTTAGTTGAGTCTGAGTTTGTTCTCAAGCTTTTGATTGGTCAGATTTGAGTTCTCAAGCTTTTGATTGGTCAGATTTGATCAAAAGGCTCAAATCTGACTAATAAAAAACTTGAGAACGAACTAAGACTCAACTAAAAAGTTTTATAAGCATCGATATAGATCAGAAGACATCTGAAGGTACCGTCAGATTAGGATCGGCTCTGGTTGCTTATAACATAATATAGGCATGATTATACTGTTTCCTCTATGGCTAAAATTTCCTTTGCTCATATACCATTATAAAACCCCTCAGCTGATTTATATTAATGATTTCATTATTTTCTGACATGAAAATTCATCAGGTACTTGATAGAGCGAGTTTTTCTTCAGCAGATGTTTTTATTTATCGCGGAGTTTTCTGCATTAAGCGTTACCTGCATTAAGCTATCAAATGCCTTACAGACTCTGACTTAGACCTCTTCTTGTTGGTCGCTTAACCCTTCGCTTGTTGAATTTTAAAATACATTTCTCCTTCTTTACCCATGCCCTGTTGCATAATTACATATATAATCACTGTGTACAAGTATTTCGCTGTGCAATCACTGCTGTGGAGTGCACTGGTTGCACACTCATCTTGTAAATAGTGCAGACCCTGATTAGACAGCTCCTGCAGGAACTGTCTCATCTGGGTCTTCACTATTTACAGGTAGGTATATTGACTCGATTAGCAAGCGAAGGGTTAAGACAAGTTTAACTGTAAAATGACTTTTAAGTCAAGTAAAATAGAAACTCTCTAAATCGCCCGCTTAATGAATACATATTTGCGTCGTTAATAGAAGGTAGGGCAAACCTAATGTATAAAGGAGCATTCCGTATGCATGGCGTCCTGAATTAAGCTACCACCCTTAGCCCAATTTTGAAGAGAAATGACGAATCGCTTTTCAGATTTGTAGCAGACGACAATTCTTGCAGAAAAGCAGCCTATGCATATTTTATTGGTATTATATAGTTGTCATGTTCCCCTGAGACCTGAGCATCATTTTGTTATCAATTAACCCATTCCCTCATATTGACGACTTTGACGACTCTGTAAAGGTCATTTTGTGAAACAATTGTGAATAATGGAGCATTTTTCCTATACCAGCAAATGCTCTATTTATCACAATGGTTTCAATCTACAAAAATCTAAAATTTCTCTTTTCTCTAGTTAATACTGCTTTTCGGCAAATTTATTAAAAAAATAGCATATGAGGCAATGCTCTTACCAAGCAGGGAAACAAATACTGTCAGCTCAAAGTTGAATCTGATGTAATGTTAGTTAGTTCTGAATCGATCAAGCTTTGCGACACTGTTGAGTAAATAAAAAAGGCCAGACAGCTTTTATCCTGGTGAGACATCGAGTTATTCGGTACAAGATTGATCCGAGCTGATCGCAAATGACACCAAGTGTTAAATGTATTAAAAGTTTTAAAACGACAATATCTTAGTTCAGTAGACCTGTTTTAAGCGGCCATCGAAACCAGCTTGCTTCATTACTTTTGCTCTGCATTAGACAACCATCGGTATCTTAACCCTTCGCTTGCTACTCGAGTCAATATACCTACCTGTAAATAGTGCAGACCCAGATGAGACAGCTCCTGCAGGAGCTGTCTCATCAGGGTCTGCACTATTTACAAATTTATTGTGCAACCAGCGCACTCCACAGCAGTGATTGCACAGCGCAATACTTGTACACAGTGAAGATATATGTAATTATACAACAGGGCATGGGTAAAGAAGAAGAAATGTATTTTAAAATTCAGCAAGAGAAGGGTTAACTCTCCTATGTTTCAATACATGAATGGCCGCTTAGGACGCGTTCTACTGTATAAAAGCAATTAACAATATCAACATTATCCAGGAAACTTGTTGTTTACGACATTACCAAATGAAAATTACAAAAGCCTGATATATCGTTTTTCATTCTCACCTAACAAAGTTAAAAGGAAAAATATTTTAGAAATTTACTCCATATAAACCCCTTTTAACGCCTTTGCAAACAAGGTAGACCCAGATTAGAGGGTTCCAGCAGAAGCTGTCCGATCAGGGTCTGCTCTGTTTGCTTATAAAACAATATAGGTCTGATTCTACAGTTTCCTCCAATGTCGAATGTCCTGTATTCACATAGCATTATAAAACTTATCTACTCAATATTCATGCTACAATTATTTTGTGATCTCCGCAGTTCTTTCAATTATTTTTTTTATCAAACCTTTTGAAATTAAAAAAAATCATTCTATATACAGTGGAACCTAGATATCTTCAATGTTAAAATTAATTCAATACAGTAAAACCTCTCTAAACCGGATATAAAATTTGGCATTAATATCGGCATTGGTGATGGGTGGCTGCTTAATGCAGGGTGAAAGTAATGCAGAAAGCTCCTCTAGGAGCTTTCTGCATGACTTTTACCCTGCATTAAGCAGCCACATGCCTAAAAGTACATGTATCTTAACCCTTTCGCTGCCAAATTCTGTCGTCTGCTAACTTTGTCGTCTGCTACAAATTTTCATTTTTTTTTTATTTTCTTCATTTTTGTTTCAAAAACATAGTTACAGTAACAAACAGTTTGGATCCTGATGAGACGCCGAGTTACTCGGCGTCTCATCTGGATCCAAACTGTTTGCATAGGTAATCACAGATCTGGCATTGGCAGCGAAAGGGTTAATTCTTCTCTACTATAATTCCGGTTTAGAGAGGTTTTACTGTATAACGGAAAGTCGAGACAGGCTATTTCTGACTTTCTTGATATGACAGCTTCATGCAGGTCGAAATTAATGCTGAAAGCTCCCTCCTGTAAGAGCTCCCGTAGGAGCTTTCAGCATTACTTGCGACCTGCATCAAGTTGTTGCATGTCTTTATGAATATGTGCAGTAGTGAATTTTAACCCTTCGCTTGCTATTCACGTCAATATACCTACCTGTAAATAGTGAAGACCCAGATGAGACAGCTCCTGCAGGAGCTGTCTCATCAGGGTCTGCACTATTTACCAGTTGATTGTGCAACCAGTGCACTCCTCAGAAGGGATTACACAGAGAAATACTTGTACACAGTGAAGATATATGTAATTATACAACAGGGCATGGGTAAAGAAGGTGAAATGTATTTTCAAATTCAGCAAGCGAAGGGTTAAAACAATTATGTATTACATTTTTAGAAGGGACCGAATATTGAACTCGAGTTAAAGTTCTCGAAGTAAAGAGTTATCCGAGTTCGAGATATCGAAGTTCAACTGTATTATAATAAAAGAAAAGAGATTGAAAGTGAGAATTCGATGAAAATCTCCAATTTCATTATTGTATGTGTAGAATAATTTATAAGGCAATTTCAATAGGGAAACAAGTGTAATGGCACAGGCAGTAGTAGACAATGTAGACCCAAATCAGATGAGTACTATATGTCTCCTCTAATCAGAGTCTGCACTGTTTGTCATTTAAGATGCTTATTTCCTATTGGGGGAGGGTTCCGTGTCCGAGTGGTTATGGCCTTCGACTGACCATTCACTTAGTCCCTCGCCGCTGTGACCAGGGCATTCCGAAAGCCTTCCAGCTGACTTACGGTAGGTTGGTGGTTCTACCCGGATGTTCTGTGCACGAAATGCAATTTGTTCCACGAAAGGAAACACATGTGGGTGGGTCTTCATCCACTGGTAATTAGCTGGACGTCGCGATATGACAGCGACGTAAACCCCCAGTACAGTAAAACCCCTCTAATGCGACCACCAAAAAGGGGCAGAATTCTGGGTGACAGAGGCAGGACGAAATTATGCAGAAAGCTCATACATGAGCTTTCTGCATAACTTTCGTCCTACAGTAAGTAGCCACCTGCTTATAATGACAGCTTTTATTAAGTGGGCGCATTAGAGGGGTTCTACTGTACAAACAAAAACGTTCTTACTGAATGAGTAATGGGCCATTTCACTTCGTGTATTCAGTATTTACATTGCTAAAGAATGGTTCCCGACTGTCTACTTGTATCGAGCGTGTCATTAAGGCTGCTAACCGTGACGTGACTCTCACTTGCAAACATATTGCAGGAACTCGAACTCTCATCAGGATTCAAACTATTTGTTTAACCCTTTCCCTGTTCTATGTTTATTTCAAATTTCAATACCTACTGACTATTCCTGGACAAAATAGTTACAAAGAAATATGGAAGGAGGAACATTGTAGCCATTTTAGAAAGCAAAGAAACAAATCTATCAAATTCTATCAAATTCTAATAGCAAACAGAGCAGACCCTGATCAGACGGCTCCTCTAGGAGCCGTCTGATCTGGGTCTTCTCTGTTTGCAAATGCGTGAAAACACGTTTATATGAGGGAAAGGGTTAAAAAATTCAAACTGTTTGACACTCGGTCAATAGTTTCAAAAGTTTGTTCGAATCGGAAGTAGTCCAATATCAAACTATTAGTAAACATCACATGGGTTAATTCAATCTGACTGGACCTTTCAACAGATGTAACATTATAATAAAACAATTACAACACTTTTATTATAATTATTTATCTGATACTTCAGTTACCCCCACCCTCTATCTGCTATAAAATTGATGTCTACTTTAGTTTCTATGGAACGTCATTCTGCCATGCTATTTGCTAAATGCGAAATGCTAAATGCAAACTGCGAAATGCTTGATGCCAATTGTGGAAAATGCTAGGGAAAGAACCGGAATGTTCCAAATGATGGATGTAAAAATGCAAAGTGCGAAATGCTTATTGCTAAATGCATGTTTGCACTACTAGCATTGAACAGCGCCATTTTTAATTCAGCAGTGCAATAAGCAATAAGTCTTAATGTAAATAAACATGCATTTAGCAAAATTTAATGTACAGTCACTTTAGAAATGGCGCCGTTCAATGCCAGTAGTGCAAACATGCATTTAACAATAAGCATTTCGTACTTCGCATTTGTCATTTACATCCATCATTCATCATTTGGAATATTCCCATGCAATTTACACAATTGGCAAAAGCATTTCGCATTTTTGTATTTAGCAATTAACATGGTAGAATGGCGTTCCCTAAGGTTCCGATCTGTTACGCTTAGTTTCGGATCTGTTATGATTGGTTTTCGATTTGTTACGATTAGTTTCCGATCTGTTACGATTGGTTTCCGATCTGTTACGATTAGTTTCCGATCTGTTACGATTAATTTCCGATCTGTTACGATGTAACATATTAGTTTCCGATCTGTTACGATTGGTTTCCGATCTGTCACGATTCGTTTCCAATCTGTTACGATTTTCAAACATTTTAGAAACCATTAACCGAGTGTCAAACAGCTTGGATCCTGATGAGAGACCGAGTTACTCTGCATCTCATCTGGATCCAAGCTGTTTGCACATTCGAAGTAGGTCGCGATTAGCAAGTTATGAATTAAATGTTTATGTAACGTAGCAATAACGCCATTTTATTTACCTTTTGTCTACATTTTAGGGAAAAATACCGAGAAATATTACATCACTGGAATCTAAAAATGACGACGGCTTAAACAGTATATACAGAGACAGATTAAAACGGGTCAATGAAATGTGCCAGAAGTATGCGGGAACCAGCCAGTGGAAGGACATGGGTCCCAGTGGACAATTTTATTCGTATGGAGGTGCTACTGGATTGCATTACTGCATTGTTCCAAAAGTCGGATGTACGTTCTGGAAACGAATTTTTCGATTTCTAAATAAGGACTATCCTATGAATAAAGAAATCTCACATCCATCACAAATAGACCGCACATTCGTGCATTACGGTGGTTTGAAAAATACAAAAGTTACGCCGTTCAAAGACCGGGTATCATTGCAACTATTTTCCAAGGGACATGGTTTTATGCTTTCTCGAGATCCCTACACAAGGCTATGGTCAGCTTATATAGACAAGTTTTACCTGCCGGATTTTTGGAGAAGCTTCGCAATATACGCAGTGAAGGCAGTAAGAGCAAATCCAACTAAGCAAGAAATCAGCTGCCCCAAAGATGTATCATTTGAAGAGTTTCTTCGGTATATAGTCAAGTCTGCAAACGCTTTGAATGAACATTGGGAACCAGTCTATAGGATATGTAGTCCATGCCATTTCCAGTTTGACGTCATAGGAAAACAGGAGAGTTTTTCAACGGATACTAAGTTTATTCTTGACAGATATGGCCTGGAGAACCTCCTGGAAGTGGAAGACTCCAATTCTCGTGTTGACGAAGAGATATCTATGTTGATAAAGTACAATTTTGATTTAGAGAATAAAATTGTTAAAGGTTGTTTTCAAAAGATGGACGTGGCTTCTCGGCTATGGAAAGCATTTCAGATCAACGGTTATATACATAAAGATAACCAGTTTGATGAAAAGTCACTCAATTTAATGAAGTTTGATATGGACCCCGAAACAGAGTTCTTAAATCTTGTTCGAGATACATTAAAAGACCAGCGTTTACACAACGTTTCGGTAAAATCTCAAAAACGTGCAGCCATGCTAGATGCGTACAGAAGTGTTCCGATTGAACTTTTGAAGACGATCATACCAATATATCAATACGACTTCGAATTATTTGATTACGAGATTGAACCGAAGGACATTTTTTCGAGATAATAACTAAACTGAAAAACTACTCATACAGTAACATTCGCTTATCCGAACACTCCAATAAGCCTCATTGTCGGTCGAACAGCTTACTTAACCCTTTCGCTGCCAAACTCTGTCGTCTGCTAACTTTGTCGTCTGCTACAAATTTTCATTCTTTTGATTTTCTTCATTTTTGTTTCAAAAACATAGTAACAGTAACAAACAGTTTGGATCCTGATGAGACGCCGAGTTACTCGGCGTCTCATCTGGATCCAAACTGTTTGCATCTAGGTAATCACAGATCAGGCATTGGCAGCAAAAGGGTTAATGGATGAAAGTAATACAGAAAGCATCTCTCAGGGCTTTCGGCGTGGCTCTCATCCTGATTTAGCATCTCTCAGGGCTTTCGGCGTGGCTCTCATCCTGATTTAGCATCTCTCAGGGCTTTCGGCGTGGCTCTCATCCTGATTTAGCATCTCTCAGGGCTTTCGGCGTGGCTCTCATCCTGATTTAAGCACACATCTGCCTAAGACGATCTCAATTCAAAAAGTAAGACACTGTTAAACGAGATTCTGCTTAGTGGGATTCTGGTTCACCCATTCTCTTTTAGACTATTTTTAGAGTCAGCCTCTTTGAGGAAATCTACCGAAATGGGCACATTTATTACAGAAGAGGAAACATTTAGAACTGTGTAGTTTTTTAAACCAGTGTGATGAAAAGAGCATGATCAAATGCTCTATTTATCGCAATGGATACAGTAATGACTTATACAGGGGCGCCAAAAGGCGTCAGTAGGAGAGAATGAGTTAACACAGTCCCCAGGGACACATTTTGGCGCCTCTATAAAAGTCACATTTTGAAACCAGTGTGATAAATAGAGCATTTGCTCCATAGGAGCAAATGCTCTATTTATAACCATGGTTTCAAAACTACAGAATTTTGATATTTTCCATTTCTCTAGAAAATGCTCATTTTCGATAGATTAATTCAAAGAGGTTGGGTCTAAAATTAGTCTAGGAGGGAATGAGTTAACAAGGGTTTACTGTATATGACTTGTACCACGAGAGACTGTTCATGACGGTTGTACAACAACCTAGATCTAGTTAGACCATACGACATGCGGACATGTAGTATCGCATCAGGGTTTACCCTGTTTGATAAGTTTTTTAATTTGTACACCAGTGTACAGTAAAACCTATCTAAATCGACCACTTTATGAATAAACATAGTCGCCTATAAAAATATAGTGGTTACATAATGCAGCACGGAAATCTCCTCCAAGAGCTTTTTGCATAGCTTTCGTGTTGAATTTAGCTACCACGTGCCTTTAAGACTATTTTTGATGGTCGGTCTATAGTGGGTTGTACTGCACAATGAAATCTATCTGAGGCAGTCACTAGTACGAAGTTTTATCCTAAAAATCCAAAACCAGCAGTAGCTAACTACAGAACGAAAATAGGAGCGTTCTGAATAATTTTCGTTGTCTTGACCCATTACCTCATGCATATGCATGTATAAAATACTAACAGTATGCATATTAATCAAGGCATTTTCCTGTCTGTAATATGAATATTTAATCGATGTTTACATTGTGCACGTCACATTTACATGTTATAGAATTTACACTACTTATGTAAAGTAGACTTATTCGGTCAAGTTCTTGTAAGTATTTAGTATTAAATGCATGTCTACCTTTACCATGATGTACCTCAGGGATTATTTATTTCTAAATGACCAGACTATTACAGTAAAACCGAAATACTAGTACAGAATAATTTAGATACTTATGGGCAGGTTGCTGCTTAATGCAGGGTGAAAGTAATACAGAAAGCTCCCAGAGCTCCCAGAGGAGCTTTTTGCATGACTATACCCTGCATTAAGCTGCCACCTGTCTCCAGGACCGATATTTATACTGAATTTAGCATCCGGTTTAGAAAGGTTCTGCTGTATTTACATAAGAAATGATGGCATTATAAATATGATTAGCTGATTTTTATGACATGGACAAATGAAGTTTTGGTCATGTCAGAAAACGTAGAATCCGATTTATATCATTTAATAGCAAACAAAGCTTTTTCCTGATTAGACGGTCACTACAGGAGCCGTCTAATTTGGGTCTACATGTATTCTGTTTGCAAATTCGTGAAGAGGCGTCTCTATCTGGTACAAGGTTAAAATTGGAACCACTATAACATTGCACCCTGCCTGTCAGTCCGTCACAGCTTAGTTTTCCGGAGGTTTTCCGTTGTCACTTGTGCATTGTTGACCGATTTTAATAAAAGCCATGCCCCTGTACGAGCGTACTACAAATTATGTTTCCGGTCCTCAATATCTTGGACGATGAAACGTGTCAAGAAAACGTACTAGAACAAACGGGAACACTTCTTGCCAACTTGATAAGTTTTATCCACTGTAGTTATCGATGAAGACTTTCCAGATTCGAATCTTTTGCTTCAGTAAGACTCTTAATGTATATGTTTTCTTCAATGCTTTAGCAATGCCACTGTGTTCTTCAATTATAGTTAACATCACTAATTTTAAATTGGTGTAAAGGAACACAGTGAAATGTTTAGTCAGATGACTGCTTAATGCAGGGTGAAACTCACGCAGAATGCTCCAAGATGACCGTTCTGTATGACGTTCATCGTGCATTAAGCTATCACCTGTCTTAACCCTTTCCTCCAAAAATACGCCTTTCTACGCCTCTGTAATAACCACTTCTTGAAACCATTGTGATCAATAGAGCATTTGCACCTATAGGAGCAAATGCTCTATTGATCACATTGGTTTCAAACTACAACATTCTAAAAACAATTCTTTTCTCCAGTTAATGCTCCTTTTCGGTAGATTAATTCAAAGAGGTTTGGTCTAAAAAAAAGCCTATGGAGGAATGGGTTAAAGTCCGATAATGTTACTCAGAGCTACAGATACAGATGCGTACTCAAATACCAAAATCGCCATTTCTCCATCAAACCCTATCTTGTAAAGAATAGTCTATTTGATAGTCTACGTGTGTTCACAACCCAGGGTTTGGTGCAGAAATGATAAAGAAGTTGCAAAACGTATTCTTGAAATGTTTTAATTTACGCATCTTATCTGAACATCTGTTACATATTTGGGTATTCAAATTAGTGAGGCTTAACTGTATTGGTATGTTCCTACCAGGGTGTAAATTACAGTATTGTACGATGCCATTATTGTATTATGTTAACATTTACTTATCTAATTACATGTACAGTATAATCTCCCTTAAACTATTACATGATGTGCTATTTTAGATCCATCATCTTTGAATGCATCTTCTGAAAAGGAGCATTTACTAGACAAATTGGAATATCTTAGAAACCATTGTGATAAATAGAGCATTTGCTCCCATGGAACAAACGCAAAAACCATTGTGATAAATAGAGCATTTGCTCCTATGGAGCAAACGCTCTATTTATCACAATGGTTTCAAAAAGTATTTTTACGCAGTTGTCAAAAGGCATCATTATGAGGGAATGGGTTAAGCTACCACTTAGTAGACGCCGTTATGTTTGGACTCAGCTGGCTGTTTAACCCTTTACTACATTAACCCTTCTCTTGCTGAATTTTAAAATACATTTTTCCTTCTTTATCCATGCCCTGTTGTATAATTACATATATCTTCACTGTGTACAAGTATTTCGCTGTGCAATCACTGCTGTATAGTGCAATGGTTGCACAATCAACTTGTAAATAGTACTGACCCTGATGAGACAGCTCCTGCAGGAGCTGTCTCATCTGGGTCTTCACTATTTACAGGTAGGTATATTGACGTGAATAGCAAGCGAAGGGTTAATATTCATGTAAGAAGTAATGTTTGTATGAATATTAATTAACTTGATATCTATAAGGGCACATGTACAAGGACAATGATGACCCTGGTAAAAACTGAGAATTGCAAACCCTAAGCACACGGCCTTCTGATCTAGGTCTGCTCTGTTTGTACAGGATGGAAAGATGTATTAATGGAGTAAATGGTTGGTGTAATAGAACAGAAAGACAGAAAAAACTCCTATGGAAGCTTTCCGCATAACTATCGTCCTGCATTAAGCAACCACCTGCGTCAAGTACTAGTATTTAGAATATGTTGTTTTAGAGAGGTTTTACTGGAATATCTATTACTCCATACAAAGAGTCCCCATAAATTTGCTAAATTGTGAACGTAGTCAGTAGATGTTCAATTAGATAGTGTTAATTTACATGTTATCCTTAGATAAGGTCCGCTAACCTACAGTAAAACATCTCTATAACGGCCACTAAACAAGTATTTTGTGTTAAAGGCAGGTGACTGCTTAAAGCAAGGTGAAAGTAAAACAGAACGCTCCTATAGGAGCGTTCTGTTTTACTTTCACCTTGCTTTAAGCAGCCACCTGCTCTGAAAACCAACTAATTAACACAATTTAGTGTCCGTTATAGAGAGGTTTTACTGTACTAACCATTCACCTGATACAGACAAACAGACCAGACCCAGATCAGAGGGTCAGAGTCTGATCAAAACCCATTCTGTTTGCATATGGAATAATATAGATCGGATTATACAGCGTCTACCAAGGCCTAAGATTCTTCTGTTCATCTGCCATTATGAAAAATTGCACACTATTTTAGCAGATTTATTAGGTTAAGGTTAAATAGCTGGGGTTTCATAACTGCATGATGAATAAGTCAATATTTGTCCATTATGGAAACTGTATAATCAGATCTAAGAATAAAGGATAATCCTGCAGGAATCGTATGATGTTGATCTACACTGTTTGCAATAGTATCAAAACGCGTCTGAAGAGTTAAACATGTACCTGACTCCCATTATGATTATTACATTCTCTCTTTACTACATGGATATTCATGTGAGAAATAGTGACATCTCCATAACGACCATTAAATTATGTTAATTAGTTGGTATTTTGGGCAGGTGACTGCTTAAAGCAAGGTGAAAGTAAAACAGAACGCTCCTGTAGAAGCAAATTTACAAACAGAGTAGATCAAGATCAGACAGCATCTGATCAGGTTCTTGTCGATTTGCTTATGAAATGATATACCGCTAGGTCTGGTTGTACAATTACTGCTAAGCATGTGCTCATATATCATTAACTCTCCGTGAAATCATTATTTCTTACACGAATATTCATAAAGAAGATCTAAAGGCTTTTTTCACAATGTTAACTTTTCAAATAGATCATTGGCTCTGACAGATCAATTAGGATTAGATCAACAAAAGTTCGCAAGCAAACAGAGCAGAAGCTGACCAGACAGCTCTAACAGGAACTGTCCGATCTGGATCTACTCTATTTGCAAACGCGCGTGAAGCCGTTTATATAAGAAGAGAAGGATTGGGAAATTGATTTTAAAGCAAATTAGATGTCTGCTGCCAGCAGTGCTAAATCGTGTTTATTAATCATTTTTTCTCTTAAGAATATTTATTAAAGATTTCATGACCTCATGAATATTCATTACAGGGATTACAGAGACGCTAGACAACCCTGGTCGAATCTAAAGACATAAGTCTTCGGACTAAGCAATCAGAGCATATCCTGATCAGACAGTTCCTGCGTGATTTGGGTTTACGCTGTTAACAAAACGTTTCGATAGCATAATTTTCCACGAAGAAAAAGCCCATTAACCTACAGTGCTAGACCTAAGTCACATTTATAACAGAATGTAGCATATATCCTTTTTTAAAATTGTAGACCCAAGTCATATAAATTTCACGGAAAACAGCCATCGAGACAAAATGTTAATCACATCACATTTTCTTGAACTTCTCGTCTTTTGGTAATTTAAACAATCCTATTTAGTCTCTGTTGGATTAGGAGCTACACCCATAGGCAGGGATACGCCCATAGGCAGCACAAATTGCCATTTTAGCACTCAAAATGAAGCAGAAGTTCATTACGTGCGATTCTTTTCTATACGATATCTAGTTCGACATTTATAGCGAATGTCACAAGTGACGTCATCACAAGGGAGATAAGCGAACGACCAAAATCAGCCAGTGCTTACTTATCGGTGATATATGACAGCTGCTATGTGCGATATGACTGTATTTTTTTGTGTTTTCGAAACTTCGTCGTACAAGGTACCCATTTGTCAAATATTTACGAAAAAGTGTCCTACCTGTTTACTTGACATTTAAGCATCCACCTGCATTTAACACAAAATACTTGATGTAATTTAGTGATCGTTATAGAGGAATTTTAATGTGTATAATAAATCGTATTCAACTGATGATGAATATGCCATTGTACTACGAAGTGGTGTTTAACCCTTACAATGCTGAATTTTCAAATGGACTATTCCAAAATTCCAATGGTGAATATGTAGGGATTTTTCTAAAGAAAAGTGTGACATGACAAACAGTACAGACCCTGATGAGACGGCTACTTTTGGGAACCCTCTCATCTGGGTCTACACTGTTTGCAAAGGATATTAGTGACTCGTGTCCCACACTGTAAGGGTTAACTCTTTCCCCATTAAAAAACTACAGTAGCAACCGTCTGATCAGTATCTGCTCTGATTGCTTATGGCATTATAATATATCTGATTCTACCCTTACTATCAATACCGAAATCTCCTGCGTAAATATGCCATGATACTATTCAACTAATGAATATTCATGACGTCATTATTTCCTACTTGAATATTGGTTAATATGATACGTGACGAATATTAAAGAGTAGAAGTGATCATTTATCTCACGAATGATTAAAATTGCATCCATTGACGGATCTGTGATTTATATATGCAAACAGTTAAGACCCAGATGAGTTACTGTTCATGTCTGTATTTCATCAAGGAAAAAACTGATTGAGGATATAATTATCTGGAGTTTTTAAAAATAAAAACAACAAAAATAATTAAAGCAGACGACATTTGTGTTGCAGTCAATACGTGTCATTCAGTCATGGATTTATTAGCTGAAGTACCATAGTAGTGGATGAGCAGAAACGTTTTTGGCTTTGATAGGAATTAGACTCAAGTCTATATAATTCCAAAAGCAAACTGAGCAGACCCTGATCAGACGGCAAATACAAGAACGGTCTGATCATTACACAGGTATATAGAAAGGCGTATAAATGAGGCAAATGGTTAGTTAAATGTTATCTGTCTATCAATAAAGCGTCACTAGGAGGGAATGTGTTCAATGTTATCTGTCTATCGATAATGCGTTTTTAATATATCATACTACTGAAGTAACACTGTTCAGATCACGTTATTAGCCCATAACGTCTAAACTTAACCCTTCGCTTGCTAATATACCTACCTGTAAATAGTGAAGACCCAGATGAGACAGCTCCTGCAGGAGCTGTCTCATCAGGGTCTGCACAATTTACAAGTTGATTGTGCATCCAGTGCACTCCACTGCAGTGATTGCACAGCGATACACTTGTACACAGTGAAGATATATATGTAATTATACAACAGGGCATGGGTAAAGAAGGAGAAATGTATTTTAAAATTCAGCAAGAGAAGGGTTAAGCTATGAGACATTTGTAAATAGTGTAGACCAATATCAACGGGCTCTTGAGAGAGCCATGTGATCAGTGTCTGCACTGTTTGTCATAAAACTATTTGTGTTAGTGATAAAGTTTCATAGAACTTTTAGTTTGATATTCAGTAGATTAAAGGTTGATAATTACCTGAACAACTTATATGAAAACGCATGAATCAATAATAATGCATCAAATCGCCCCTCGTTATTTAATGTTCTAGAACAAAATATTATACGGTATCGCGTGCATAAGCAAATAGAGTAGATCCTGATCTGACGGTTCCAACATGAGCTACTTGATCTAGGTCTACTCTGTTTACAAAGACATTAAAATGCGATTCTATCAGGCGATACTATCACTGGTTTCCTTCATGTTCACATATTTGATCCCAATTCATGAAAAGGAAATAAAATGTTTAGAATAAATACTTCTTTGTTGTATATGTGTTTTGACAAACCCAAATCCTTCACTACTGATAAGTTCAAAATAATATATACGGTACAAATCCTCTAATACGACCATCAACTTATTTGATTCTGTGACTTAAATGCAGGGGATACCTAATGCAAAACGAAAGCTCCCGTTAGAGCTTTCTACATTACTTTCTTAATGCATTAAAACATCCATCGTCTTTCAAAATTATCTGTGTTTATTTAGATCGCTTCCATGGTCGCTTTAGAGTGTTTTACTATGCATGTCGCATAGTGTCTTGATGCATGCATAACTCCCCTACATGGTTTGATATTATTCCCTTACATAGACAATATGTAACGTTATTTTTACGTTCTTTGAATATACACAATGCAAAGCAAGTGTCACTATATTGCTTTATACTAAATATTGTTAAAATATCAAAATGTTTTTCAGTTAGATAATTTATCGACTTTATCTGCAGAATCCAACGAAATTTAATAGCGAAACGATAAGGTTTATACTTCAGCTTATGCCACAACAACAGTACTTACACAACAACAGTACTTCAGCTACATCAATACTTAGTACTTACACAAAAGGCGCGAGGGAAAACCAAATAACATTCTTTTATTGGTAGTTTGGCACCAACTATGACTTAAGTATTTGAGTTTGGAATTGTTTTCGAATTGACTGTGTCGATTTCCTAAACAACGAAGAATAGACATCTATAAGTTATTTTGTCTAAAAAAATATTTTTTATAGGAAACAAAGGAACGCAAGGCAAATCGCAATAATTTACTCACGGATTATAAAACATCACAAAGTTACGTGCAAAAGGTTAAGTAGAGAGTTTTAAGTAAATTCGGTGGAGGTTTTATGTTAATCGATCTTCTCCCCCTTTCACCCACCAGATCAGTACGAGTTACTTCCCTTTTTCAAAACCCATACGTTTACCTTTTTCAGCTAAAACAGAAAAAAGTGTCGAACAGATTATCTGTCATAATCGGTAATAAGTAACTATCATATGGTTACGATAGTGATATCTCTATGGTGGTGGCTGGGCCTAATGGTTGAGCGTTGAGCTAATAACCCAGGGTTCCGGGGATCGAATCCCGGCTGGGCCAGCTCGAAATTTCAGGGACGCTTTTCAGTGTCTCTCACCCGCACGAGGTTGCCCCCTCCTCACCCAGGGGTTAAAATGAGCACCTGCGTAAACGCACCATATGTTATCAGTGCTCAAAATTGTAGGCGAGTGGCTCAATGACCAGGGGAGTAAATGTACAGTCGACTTAACGGTGGCCATTCGGACTGAAAAAGACTATACAAGCGAGGTTTTACGCAAGCGTAAAATGGCTGCGTAAAGCATGTTTAAGCAGGATAGGAGATAAAACAGAGAGTAGTGTTTTGATTATGCAAGGACACACAAAGTTCTGACCAAAGACAATCAACTGACTTCTGAAACATAAACAACTGTTCCTCTAAACTTGTATTAGTTTTGTTCCAGCTGCTTTTGCTTTGGTTCTTAGCATTTAACCCTTTCCCTCATATAAACGTGTTTTTACGCATTTGCAAACAGAGTAGATCCAGATCAGATGGCTCCTGGAGGAGCCGCCTGATCAGGATCCACTCTGTTTGCTAGTGGAATTTGAAATATCCGTTTCTTTTCATTCTAAAATGGCTACAATGTTCCACCTTCCATATATCATTATAACTATTTTGCCCATGAATATTCAGTAGGTATTGAAATTTGGAATAAACATAGAACAGGGAAAGGGTTAAAACAACCTTTGCAAACAGTCTGGATTGAGATGAGACTTCGAGTAACTTGGCACCTCTTCAGGGTCAAAACCTTTTTTAACTCTGACATTTATTTTTTAATAATATCATATGCAAAACAGTTTGGATCCAGATGAGACGGCGAGTAACTCCCTGACACCCTGTTTATGTTTTTATAAAGACATTGAAGAAACGTCCATTCTAAAACTTGAAGCTGACGAAAATATGTCTAGCAGACGGCAATTCTCAGGTATTGAAAGAGTCAATTGCTAAGAGTGCAGAAGGTAGTTGGAACACATAGTGACCTGAAAATGACCTGCTTTTGAGTGTAAATCTGGAGTGTTGTCTGCAGTAAATTGAAGCATGGCCATTTTGAATTGCCATCAAGTATATGTGCGACCGCTGGGGAAAATATATTAGGCCCTACAATGCAGTAAATAAATAAAATAAAATAAAATACTAGTTGGAACTTTCTATCACACATTTAAATAAAAACTAATCCCGCAGTTAATCATGGGACCTTTCAATTCCTGTATAAGGATGGCTGCAGCCAGCCAATAACTAGGTACTTGTTTTTTTTTTTACTTTTTACTCTCTTGGCGTTTTCCACCTACACCAATGCTGTATTCAATCGACGCATTGAACGTAGATAGGTCTTACACTTGGACGCAATTGGAATCCTTTGGCGACGATGGCGGCTAAGTCACACAATTATTGCATCTGTATTTAACCATTCTCGTGCTGAAACAATTTGTTTGGCCAAAGTATGATCTGGTGCAATTCTATTTACTTCTGATTCGTACAAGCGTGTGAGAAACTGTTTGACTGAGAGTCAAACAGTTTGGTGCCTGATGAGACGCCGAGTTACCCAACGTCTCATCTAGATATAAACTGTTTGCACATACGAATCAGGCCGCACTTAGCATGAGAAGGGTTAACTGTTTACCTGATAGATACGTCTTTTCACACATTTGCAAACAGAGTAGATCCAGATCAGACGGCCCCTGCATAGGAGCCATCTGATCATGGTTTACTCATTTTGCTAATGAAATAAAATAGACCAAACTTTTAAGCATTTATTTGATGTATATTTATCTAAGAATTTATCACCTCCTACATATCAATGAACTTGAAGTGTAAGTTATTATGGCCTATGATACATATATTCATTGCCATGGCAGACATTGTAGATTTAGGTCCATCACATTATTTTGGCAAACAGAGTACGCACCTAGAGAAACTGCCTGGTATTGATTTACTTTGTTTGAAATGCATAAAAGGCTGTGATTTATGAAGTGGAGATCTAAGATCACCTTCTTCTTCTAAACCCTTCCCTCGTGCAAACGCTTTCCCCCGCCTTAGACATTTCTGGTTAATATTTATGAGGGAAAGGGTAAATGTACACATTGTTTTTCATTGGATCTACTTAATAGCGCGCCTAAAATTTAAGTTTTGCATCCGACTCAACTTGTCTCCAGTGGATTCATATTGCATTTACATGCATGAGTCCCCCACCGGATTAAAAATCCCATGTGTGTGTGTGTATATATATGTGCGTGTGCGTGTGTGCGTGCGTGCGCGCGTGCGTGTGTGTGTGTGTGTGTGTGTGTGTGTGTGTACGTACGTACGTACCTACGCACGTACGTATGTACACATGACTATGTTATTGGGCTGCGAAAGCAGCCCACACTTATACGGCTTTGAATTTTGACCATGCGTTCCTGCGTTCCTGTGTTTCTATAAAATCCAATCTTTTTTAATAAATATGGGTTATTGTGAGACAAACTTTTATTTATATACATTCATTTATTTTATTTATTTTGATTCATACATTTTTCTCAGCGGGGGCAAATATTTTTGTCGAGGATATTTTTTTCTTTTCAGCCAGTGAAAATGTGTATTAGGTATAAATGATTTAAAAGCACGTCCTCAATTATAACAGTCAGAGTGGTCGAAGGGTTATAACAGTGGCCTAGGAAATGTGAGGTCGTGGGTTCAATCCTCGGTGGAAGCTTTAAACTTTTTTCTCTCATTTTTAGGGTTTCGGCTTTTGCCGAAATCCTTATAAAATGGATTGCGACTCAAACTATGGCGGAAAACCCTATTGCACGAGCGCTACCTAGCGGGAATCCCCCTAAGAGAATACGCGCATGTGCAGTGCTTGGCTTACAATCCGGTTCCGGAATCTTACAAAATATTTATAATGAAATATGGAAGGTGGATCCATTAGCAACAGAGCAGACCCTGAATCTATGGGAGCGAGCTGTCTGATCTGGGTCGAATCTATTTGCAGATGCATGAAAACAAGTTTATATGGGGAAATTAAGGGTTAAATAGACTTCTTCTGTTCTGTACGATCTTTACAGTATAAAGGTTACAGCGCACTGGTGGTCAGTAGTGCAGGGCAACTGTTACATCATGCTAAAATCTCTAGAGGTCATACGCTTAACTCTTTGCACGCTAGCGGCGAAACTGTGATTACCTATGCAAACAGTTTGGATCCAGATGAGAGGCCACATAATTCTGCGTCTCATCAGAATCCAAACTGTTTGTCATCTTGATCATATTTTTGCATAAAATGAAAGAAAGTTTATTGAAGAATTGACGCAGACGTCAATTGTTGCAAACGAAACATCACCACTCAGCATTGTAAGGATTAAGCAAGCTGTAATCTAAAGTTGCAAAAATGTTTCCAATCTGACTTATTCAGCTGTACAAACTGGTAGAGATGCTAGAACACTAAACCTTTCCTTCATATAAATGTTTTTCACGCGTTTGTAAACAGAGTAGACCCAGATCTGATGATTCCTATAGGAGTCGTCTGATCAGGATATGCTCTGTTGGCTAATGGAATTTGAAAGATCTTTTCTTTCCTTTCTTAAATAGCTACTCATTTCCACTTTTCATGTTTCATATAATGAAACATGACAAGTGGAAATAAGTAGCCATTATTTTGTTCATGAATATTCAGTAGGTATTGAAATTGGAATAAACATAGAACAGGAATCAAGTTTCTTACATGGATCCGTTCCATTTGCGCTCTGTGTCTATATACATGTACTGTTTTAAACTATTGTTTTTGTTGATTTAATTATTGTTCAAATTCTCAGGGAATTTTTTATAGTCATGCAGTTTGAACTGTGCAGTAATTCCTTTTGAAACAAACTAAGTTTTCAAATATGCAGGTTATCGTGACCCAATTGCCAGTTGTACATTGTGTGTGTCGGTCTGTGATCAGGATCCTAGATGTTTGACAATTTTAAAATACAACTATGCAAAGCATAGACTAATTGAATATAAATAATTATATATGCAATACACAAAATAAGTCCTAGCACAAAGTCTGGATCCTGCCTCTAAGTTTCATCGAAATGCATACTATTGACACCAGGACTGTATGTTAATATAGCATAATGCTTTAAAAAGTCCATAACAGGTTTCAAGAGGCATGCTTATGTTTTCTAGTGTGTTTGCTTTAAATTTATTTAGAGAAAAGAATATAAAAAAAGATAAAGAATATATTAGAATATTTTTTCCATTTGCATTTGGTTATGACGGGATTCGAACCAAGGACCTAGAGATTCATAGACGCAGCTCTTTTCCCTCGGCCACCGCTTGGGTCCCAATATATAAGTGTTACATGGTTCTATTTAAACGCTACAAAGGTGTGAAAAGCAACAACGACTAGTGAACGTACATACTTAATATGCAAATTATACAGACCCATTTTTCATGAAATCTCCAAGTATAAAATGAATAGATTTTACCAATGACCTACTGTCAATCCAAACGCCTTTGTTCAAACAGCATGGTGTCTTTTTACAACAGAAGTCCGACATAAGGTCGTCGGATTTTGAAAGTTCCATACCCTTCCTGTGGTATTTACAAAAGTCCGATATATTGTTGTCGGATTCTGAGTTAAATGCCCCTTTTGCCTAGTCACTTATGCCCTTTGCAAACAGAGGAGACCCAGGTAAGAAGGCTCATAGAGAAGCCCTCTAATCAGGATCTGTACGGTTTGTCGTGTTACACTATTGTTTGGAAAAGTCCCTAAATATTAACCATAAGCTCATTTTAGCTTGACTTGTTTGAATTTTGGAACAGCCCATTTCACCGTTGTAATAGTTAGGTAGACCAAAGTAACATAATTGTTAGATTTTTGCAGAACATTATAGAATTGTTGGAGGTACATGAAATGGACACATAACCGAAAAGAATTATTTGATTATTAGTCACGGTTGATATTTCGATACACTTTCAACATTTTGTGAACTACTATGAAATATCGAACATCAATGGTACTATTTCTAGGGTAGATCAAAATTCAAATGCAGAAATTCGATTCCATTGCGACATTACAATGTTTCCTGATGAATTTAATCAATGGTCGTGCGACGTTGTTGCTAAGATCTGGTTTGAAAGAAATAGAATTTCAAAAATACATGTACGGTAAAACCCCTCTAAACCAGACTTTAAATTCAGTATAAATATCAGTCTTGGAGACAGGTGGCAGCTTAATGCAGGATGAAAATAATGCAGAAAGCTCCTCGGCATGACTTTCACCCTGCATTAAGCAGCCACCTGCCTAAAAAGTTTCTAAATTCTTATCTACTAGAAGTCGGGTTAAGAGGGGTTTTACTGTATTGTAAAAGGTGACAAATCTATACTTTTGAATGCATTTCAGAGATTTACAAGTGATACCCTAATTACCCTGGGTATTTTGACAAACACACTTATGCAAATAGTGCAGACCCAGATCAAACACCTCCTTAATGGACCCGTTTGAAGGGTTTTCACTATTTGCTACCATGTCTGTTTAATCTAAAGTTGCAAAGATGTTTCCAAACTGACTTATTCAGCTGTACAAACTGGTAGAGAGGAGAGACTGGGTGCTAGAACACTTAACCCTTTCCTTCATATAAATGTTTTTCACGCGTTTGTAAACAGAGTTGACCCAGATCTGATTACTCCTATAGAAGTTGTCTGATCAGGGTCTGCTCTGTTGGCTAATGGAATTTGAAAGATCTTTTTCTTTACTTTCTTAAATGGCTAATAATTTCCACGTTTCATGTTTCATTATAACTACTTTGTTCATGAATATTCAGTAGGTATTGAAATTTGGAATAAACATAGAACAGGAATCAAGTTTCTTACATGGATCCGTTCCATTTGCGCTCTGTGTCTAAATACATGTACTTTTTTAAACTATTGTTTTTGTTGATGTAATTATTGTTCAAATTCTCAGGGAATTTTTTATAGTCAGTTTGAACTGTGCAGTAATTCCTTTTGAAACAAACTAAGTTTTCAAATATTATGCAGGTTATCGTGACCTAATTGCCAGTTGTACATTGTGTGTGTCGGTCTGTGATCAGGATCCTAGATGTTTGACAATTTTAAAATAAAACCATGCAAAGCATAGACTAATTGAATATAAATAATTATATATGCAATACACAAAATAATGAGCAGGTGACAATTTTAAATTGAACATGGTACTTTCGAATTCATAGTTGTCCTAGCACAAAGTCTGGATCCTGCCTCTACGTTTCATCGAAATGCATACTATTGACACCAGGACTGTATGTTAATATAGCATAATGCTTTAAAAAGTCCATAACAAGTTTCAAGAGGCATGCTTATGTTTTCTAGTTTGTTTGCTTTAAAATGTATTTAGAGAAAAGAATATCAAAAAAGATAAAGAATAAAAAATATATTAGAATATATTATATTTGGTTTTGACGGGATTCGAACCAAGGACCTAGAGATTCATAGACGCAGCTCTTTCCCCTCGGCCACCGCTTGGGTCCCAATATATACGTGTTACATGGTTCTATTTAAACGCTACAAAGGTGTGAAAAGCAACAACGACTAGTGAACGTACATACTTAATATGCAAATTATACAGACCCATTTTTCATGAAATCTCCAAGTATAAAATGAATAGATTTTACCAATGACCTACTGTCAATCCAAACGCCTTTGTTCAAACAGCATGGTGTCTTTTTACAACAGAAGTCCGACATAAGGTCGTCGGATTCTGAAAGTTCCATACCCTTCCTGTGGTATTTACAAAAGTCCGATATATTGTTGTCGGATTCTGAGTTAAATGCCCCTTTTGCCTACACACTTATATATATATAGGCTACTCTTTTTTTCTTTACTTTCTTAAATGGCTACTAATTGCCACTTTTCATATTTCATTGTAACTATTTTGTCCATAAATATTCAGTAGGTATTGAAATTTGGAATAAACATAGAACAGGGAAAGGGTTAAGGAAATTAGGGTTTTTATTTTTTGGTACTGACCAAGTAATGGTCAGAATCATCCGGGGTCCAGTCTAGACCTACAGTGTTCTCATTCAACGATAATGGTGAAATCGTTAATTCTATTATGCTAAGCACGACTTGACTTGACCCTTACTTTCAAATAACGGAGTGATGGCTCTTTACTACACAAACTATCAATTTTGGCTCTATTGGCACAAAGTGGCAAGATGAGCTATTGGAATCGCCCTGTATGTGACATGTTCATAAAACAATTCTTTAAATGTCTTCCAAACTACTGACATGATTTTCAGAAAAATCCACAGCAAGCAATCAATATGATATATATTATGTCCGAAACCTTCAGTACTGTCAGTACTTTGATTTTTGTTAGCACCCTTAGTTTACGTGCTTTTGGTTTAAAAAATTTTTTTTACAAAAATATTGTAAAAATATAAGTCCTTTGTTTGAATTTAGTCTTTGATAAAGTTATAGCTGAGACCTTTTACTCGTGGTTTTGTTGACCGTTTTGAATATTTCACCATTGTGCATGAGTACCATTGATCTATGACGTAATGTGTATTATTGGTGTCATACACAGGTATTATGCATCAGGGCTCATTAAAACATTCCCCCGTTTCTGCTGTTAATTCATACATAACAGTCATGTTTTCCCAATGTATCTGTTAATTAAACCTACTAAATACTATTGCTCCCTCTTTTTCTTCTATCCTGCTTAAAGACATGTTACGCAGCCATTTTACGCTTGCGTAAAACCTTGCTTGTATGTATTATATCAAACAATAAACAGGCGTGTATGCAAGTTTGCCCAGCTGTATCAGAGTCCACTCAGCAAGAAGGACTTAAACTTGCCAGATGATTTTGAATGACAAACAGTACAGACCCTGATTAGAGGGTTTCGAAATTTTAACATAGCAACTTTTGCTCGACTTTGAGTAGTGCAGGTGTCATGTTTTAGACTAAAGCGGGTGTGTACCTGGCAGTGCAGCGTTTGGTCAGCCATATCTGACGGTAAAAACATTATTAGTCTCCCACTGGTTACCGGTTAGGGGGGATATAGGTTTGCTCGGCTCCGTCCGTCCGTCCGTCCGTCTGTACGTTCGTCTGTCCGTCCGTCTCGCTTCGTGTCCGGGTCATATCTCATACACGGGTTAGCTAAGTTCATTATAACTTCACACATGGAACAAGCATGACGAGAAGAAGTGTCATGCACAAGGGCCATAACTCTAGCATCAATATGTTTGGAGTTATTCCCCTTTGTTATATTTTCTTGTCCGGACAATAACTCCTTTTATCCTACCTCCTGCAAGTTTCTACTATCCGATTGGTAAAATGATGTCACGTGAAAGCCGTGTATTTTCCATCCACTGCCTTTAGCAACCTAACATGATATCTGGTGGTAAACACGACGTCACACAATGCTGTTCATGTGATGATGACGTCATGTTATCACCTTCTATGACAGCTGTCGCCTTAAATCTATTTCGTAAAAAATGATGATGTTCGTGATGGCTTAGCAAAGATGATTATAGTTTTGTGTATCCGTAAAAAATTAAAGGTAGTCGGTAGGATAAAATGTTACACAGTGTTCAGGTTACCTAATATGGAATATACACTGCCAGTAAATTCCATATGGGTTTCGATCTTCGCTCTCGTCCCATATGGAATTTACTAGCATTGTCCTCAACCTGAAAACCGTGTAACTTATATTATCCTACCCCCTACAAGTTTCTAGCTATCCGATTGGTTAAATGATGTCACGTGAAAACCGTGTATTTTTCCATTCACTGTCTTCAGCAGCCTAATATGACATTTGGTGGTGAACATGACGTCGTTGGTGGTAAACATGACGTAACACAATGCTGGTCAGATGGTGATGACGTCATGTTACCATCTTCAATGACAGCTGTCGCCTTAAATATATTTCGTCAAAAATGATGATGTTCGTCCATTGCTTAGTGTCGCGTTGTGGGCTTCATTTACAACACATTTTCAGTCTCAGATATTTTTAATACAACATATATTTCATAAACTATAATGCAGCAACACCTAATTACAGTTCTATAACATGACTGCTCCTATTTGTTTCTAAGTCGATACTGGCCTATGCTTGCCCAGTACCTTACGGTCCCTAACTTTACCCATAATGCATTTCTAGATCTAATCTGCCCAACTGATCTAATCTAGACTGACTCTCCAACTGATCTCAACTCAAAAGCCCCGAATGTCCATATTTGACAGTATATATCACTAAGCAAGGTGACAGACATTTCCTGTTTTTAGAGGAAGGTCTGATTCAATCTAACATATCAGGACAGTCGCTATAGCAATATACCCGGAAGCTATATAATTGTCAATCAGAGCAGGTCAATAAGTAACCTAACCAATTTCCTGGTTTATGTCTTGCTACTACCCTGTGCCTATATTATGTTTGGATCCAAACCAATATATTGGATCTAAATCAAGAGGTTAAAAGTCACTACGTGACACTCGCCTCTTCCTTCATTTCAGATTTCATTGAGTCAACAATTAAATCTGATTAATACGTGTTTAGCTGTATCGCCCATGAAAATATAATATTGATATATTAATGAAAAATTTAAAACCCCATCACCACATCTTAATTACGCAATACTGTATACAGTAACTCTCTATCGCTATGTTACGATTTACAAAATTTCTCAGGATTGTATAAGGCATTCAACTTTCAACTTTCAACTTTTATTTATTCAAGCATAAGTCCTGCAATGCAGGAAACATCAGCATACAAATAATAATAATAATTATAGTCACATGACAACCAGTATGCACGTGGAAAACGGCTATTCGCGTATGCGTTTTGTTAGATTGTAAGAGATTGCATGGCCATATTACCAGCTCTAAGAACATGAGATCTCATGATCCGTGAGTGGTCAGGTGGCCATTTGGTCAAGTTTCAGTAAAATATTATATAATTAAGAGAATTGCATGAAAATGGAAATATACTTTCCAAAGTTACTGCGTATTTTATGCAAATAGGTAAATGTTAGATTTTTGGGTCTAAAGAGCCGTTTTTCATGTGTATTTAACAAAATAGTGAATTGAGACATTAAAGTATTAGAGGTAACTGTTTGTTTCTTATTGTTTCTATCTTAAACTATTTCAATTATGTTATGAGGGAGGGTACCTTGGTTCTGAATGTTCCGATATGGTGCCATACAATTACTAATGTATGGCAACATCCCGGAAGATTAAGACACCGGTAAAAATGTATTTGATTGATATTCACGTGTACATGTATTTATCAAATTTTCATATGAATTTATCTCAATATTTCTTTGATATATTCATTGTCATCTTTTATGATTAGTCATTAGGGCAATAATCATTATTAGTTTTGTAATTCCGAGTTGGATCTTACATTTAAACATTGCTCATACACATTGAATTATACTATTGAAGTTATAGACCAAGACATCTATAATTTTCAAGATGTAGAAATCAATGCTACCTAGATATGTACATTTCTGCTTTTCTGTAATAGTTGTAATTTAATTCATAACACAAGCTATTATTACTGCTGCTGTAGCGTTGTTACTAATGTAACAGCACTATAATTGCTGCAATAACAACTAGCAATACAGTTGTGTGTCGGGCTGTATTACGGGGACAGATATGCTACTGGCACAAGTTGGTCGTCTGGTACCTCTAGCATACTGTAACAATGACTTTCAAAGAAAGTCAAATATATTAAAAGCACCAAATATAACTAATTTTTCAATTAGTAATATTACAACTAATGCATATGTAATTATTTGTTTCAAACTTCATTAGGGTCCAAGTTCACTCTCCTACGAAACGAAAATAGGAGACATAGATACATGGACTATAAAGAAAATCAAGAATTAAAAGCATTCTCAAACGATCATCTTGAAAAGCTATTCCATCAGCTATTCAATTGACTCATCAGATAATTATACAAAGGATCCATAATCAATCTGTTAGTCTTAAATATGTTGCTCAAAGTAAGGGGAGTATTTCAAACACTGAAATCTTTATTTCTGCATTAACCCTATGGTGTTACTACACACCAGATTCGTCTCTTTGAGACGATTCTAATGAATAGTTACACCATAGCATTATGTGTTTAAATGAGTGAGAAAATGTTGGATTTGTCCAGTTTACGCCCCTTATTTGGCGTGCTGTATAATATTATACAATTTATACAATTTAAGAGCTATGAATAAATAAATTCAAAGCATGATATTAAGCACCCAGCTTAATTTAGATTGAACTTTATGAAGAGATAAAACATTAATGCACATATATAATAAGTACATCTAGTTGCGGATTAAGTAATCAATCCATCAATCCATAGTCAGTTACCTTATACATTTTAGGAGCTGTTCATAATTCCAAAGCATCACAACCAATACATTAAATTAATTGCTCAATTAACTATCTGTCAATTGATCAAGCAACTAATGTATAGCCCAATGACCTTGGCTTGTAGTTCAAATAGAGGTGGGTTTTTTTTTCAAATAGAGTTTATTTATTTTGCTTAAAATGTTTCATAACGATGTCACAAAATATAGCGAGTTTTTTAAGTTCGTCTTGACTTTCTATTTGGAAAAGGTTAATAAACTTCATCATATTGGGATATCTATAAAAATATTTGCTCACGTATTTTTTACGATCTGTAGTGAATATCGGACAAACGAGAATGTAATGATACTCGTCGCCTAAGTCTCTGCAGTATGGACATTTTCTGTCAGCAGCCGGGATATTTTCCCAGCGCCCTTTCTCTATTGGTAAAGTATGGTTTCTTGTTACGAAGGCCATAAGGCGTTTACAATGAAAAGTAGATAAACATTTTATGTAATGTGCCATTTTAAAATCATTCTTGATATGTTTGTACATGTTATTGTTTGAAGTTTTGTCTATTGTTGAATACCAATTTTGGATAAAAATATCTTTAAATTTAATATATGATGATTTGGTCAGCCATTTCGAAGTTATAAATTGTTGACTATACCATATACCCGAAAATCCTCCATTACATAACAAAGACTTAAGGTTATCAAACCACTGAGATTTTATATTATCATTACTATAATATGTATACATTAGAAGATATATTTTTGTGGACAGTTTATTCGGTTGGTCAGACCTTAGATTATCAATTATTCTCGACCAATATGATATAACTCTGTTATGGATATCAACTTGTAAGGGCGTTACTCCAATTTCTCCATAAACCATATATGACGGGGTTGATTTTTTAAGGTAAAAAATGTATTTATAAAATTTTAATTGGATTCGCTCAAGATCATCAAACTTACCGAATCCCCAGATTTCGCTACCGTAGAGTAATATAGGCTTTACTGTCTTTTCAAATAACTCTATTTGTAAATCAAACGGTAATGAGAGTTTTTTAATGTTACTTATTAGTGAAAACATTGCTTTGTTTGCCTGCTCGCTAATATATAATTTAGTTTTTCTAAATGAGCCGGTTTTCGAAAAGAAGAGTCCTAGATACTTATAATCCTCTACATATTCTAAAATTTCGTTGTTTATCCTAAATTCAGGCTTGTTTCTAACATTTCCTCTCCCTATTATCATGACTTTAGTTTTTGAGGTGTTTATATTTAATTTCCATGTTATACAGTAGTCGGTGAATATGTTTAAGGCATTTTGTAAGTCGTTTTTTTCATTACTAAATATAACTGTGTCGTCAGCATATAAGAGTATAAACAGTTTAAGGAATATGTGAACATCATCATTAATTGCTTCTTTTGAAATTCCATTAATGTTGTTTTGGTTTAGAAAATGTTCCAGATCATTCAAAAAGATAGAAAAAAGGAAAGGTGACAAATTTTCCCCTTGTCTTACCCCTACTAAGCACATGAAAGGATCAGAAGTTCCTTCTTGCGTTCGTATTTTAGATTTAATATTATCATATAGGTTATGTATTATGTTGAAACACTTTCCATTGATCCGCTCTTTTAATAACTTTTGCCAAAGTCCGACCCTCCAAACTGAGTCGAATGCCTGTTTAAAATCAACAAAACAGCAATAAAGTTTCTTTTTTTCAGTATGTACTAAATCAATTAGGCTTTTAAGAATAAAAAGATTGTCAATCGTAGAGTGGTTTTTCCGGAATCCAGCTTGTGTTTCTCGAATTACATTATATTTCTCCGCATAGTTATTGAGTCTATTATTTATGATACTGGTGAATAATTTTCCAAGACAACTTAGTAAAGAAATCGGACGATAATTTTCTGGTAACTTTGGATCGCCTTTTTGTTTATATATTGGTTTTATAATACCTTCAGCCCAGGTACTAGGGACTATTCCGGAATCGAATATAACATTAAACAGTTTTACATAAATTGGCAGCATAATTGTGATCGACTGCTTTAGCTGCTCATTAATTATTTCATCAACTCCAGGTGATTTATTATTTTTCAGAGTTTTTATTGCTGTTATGATTTCTTGTTCTGTCATTGGAATATTAATTTCTTCATTTATTTCTATATCTTCTACATGATAGTCATCATTATTATTTTCTTGTGTATTAGTATTTTCATTTAAGTTTTTGAAAAAAGTATGGAAGTCATTCAGTGACGCGCAACATTTACTGCTTTTCCTATCTGAGTTGATAGTTCTCCAATACTGTTTAGGGTCATTTGATTTAAGTGTTCTCAAAGTAGCTATCTTTTTTGTGTGAAATTGTTCATGAGATATCCGGAGAGTATTTTTGTATTGCTTACTTATACATCTGAGTTTTTCTTTTAACTGTGTTGTTTTATACTTGTTGTATGCTTTTCTAGTTCTGTGATATGCGTTTCTTTTGTTTATGCATGCTTTGTCAAACCATACTGGGAATGTGTTGTTTTCAGGTTTTGATCTCGTTTTAATAACTCCAAAAGATTCTTTAGAGGTTGTATTAAACAAAAGTGCAATATCATTAGCAACTTGATCAATTTCAGTTTGTGTAGGTGTATTGTTAGTTGTTATATTTTCTATCTTTATTGTTATCTCGTTTAACTTATTTGAGTCTAGATTTACTGAAAAACTGTGTGATTTGTCCCTGTCCCAAAGTTTCACAGCTGTTTTATGTTTGGTTTCATTCTTATATCCTGTGCTTGTCTTATTTTGTGTGAGAATTTCTATGTACAGTGGACAATGGACGTCAGAATATAAATCGCAAAATTGTTCTATGCCGAATTGTTTTATATTGTTAAATACAAATGATGTAGATAGCATATAATCAACAGTGCTTACACTTTTACATGTTAACATTGGTTTTTCTGCGTCAGAACCCATTCTTCCATTCAGAATAAACATGTTGTTATTTTTACAAAGTTCTATCAATTGTTTACCATAGTTATTTACAACATGGTCTGCGCAATTTCTATTTAGTGGTACGTCTAACATTTCAAAATTAATAAATACGCTTTCGTCTTCTTTTTGCATTTCATGCAGGTCAAACATTTCACTATATAATTCATCAATGAAACAGTAGTCGGGCATGTTACCACAGCGAGAGTTAAACTCACCAAGTAAGATCATATATTTACTTTCGGTACAATATCGAAAAATTTCATTTTGAATTTCAAAATACGGATCATTATGGGCATATCTAGATCCCATTGGAGGGATATAGACAATGCCACATATGAGATCACTTGTACCGTCACCATAAAGGGCTTTAGATATTCGAAAAAATTGTATCAAAGTACTATTTTGGTTTGTATCTATTGAAATATACTGTGAAATTTCGTTTTTAATCAACAAGGCTAACCCACCAGACCTGTAACGGGATAGCTTCATTCTATTAAACAAGTGTACGGTATAACCCGGTACCTGTATCTTGTCTGTGTCGTCAGTTTTCGTTTCTTGTAAACATACTATGTCATATTTATTAACCCACTGTAAAAAGTCAGGGCATTTTAGTTTATTTATTACACCGCCAACATTTAAAGATGCTAGTTTAATACTTGTACTGTTTTCTGAAAAGTCTAGTCCTTTCTGTACATGTCCGCAGCCGTTTTCCGCGTTTTGCTAATCATGTAAATTATTCTCTGCGTAGTCGTCCTCATTCTCTGTATCGTCACAAAAAGGCAACCTTTCAATGTTTTCATCCCGGACAGGTACAGGACCGCTCCTCAGTTCAAGGGGCGTCCGTGCACCTGCCTGCACTGAAGACACATTTATATTTGCTTCATCCCAGGAAAGTACCCGGCAGTCCTCTTGTTGGGAAGGCTGCTGTGTACTTGCCTGTGATGAAGGCACGAGTTCATCTGCTTGATCCTGGGAAAGCTCACGACAGTCCACCTCTTCTGAAGGCTGTCGCGGACTTTCCCGCGGTGAAGACATGTGCACATCTGCTTGTATTATTATTGTACTCTGGTCACCCTCGTTTTCACTTTCACTCGAGTCTATATGTTGCTTTTTGAAGGTGCCATTTGCTTCCAAAGGAGATGTGGCCTTCTTTTTCCCGGCTAGGGATTTTCTTTCGTTATTTACTGGTGTTGCGGATGCTAATGAGGCATACCGGTTGGATAACAAAGGTGAATCACTATGTCGTGGTCGCTGAGTAACACTGCGCGGTTTGCGATAGAAAGTTCTTGACCACTTGTTCGTGTTTACATTTCCTTTATTGCCGTGGGTATCATTTCTCTGTAATTGCGTTTGTGTCCGCGTAGACTTTTGTCCATTATTGTCCGCTTCCAGTTGTTGTTGTCTCCTTTGTTGTGTGTTGTTATCGCGTCGTGGCTCGTCTGGGAGGTATTGTTTGCCGTTTATGTATAATTTGTCTCGGACGAGTCGCACTTTGTTGTTCTCGTCCTTTCTGGCTTCATCTGCTGCCGCGTATAATAACTTTCGTTTCTCTGCCATTTCGCGTGGGTACTGGTCCTTCACCCAGTATTGAGTATCCGTCAGTTTTTCATGTGCTCTGTGTTTTATGTACTCTTTGTCTTTGTAAAATGTAAACTTTGCCACAATCGTTCGTGGAATGTCATTTCCAGCTCTGTATCGACCTAGCCTATGACACCTATCAATGGAAATTTCTTCTTTGATTTCTAGATTTTCATATATAAAGTTTTTCAATGTTTTTTGGCAATCTTCTCCGTCAGTTTCAAAACTTTTGGCTTCTTCAATTCCACAAAATAGTAAATTCTCACGCATGCCGCGCCATTGAACATCGGTTATACGGTCGTTAGTTTGGTCTACTCTGCTAGTAATTTGCTCTTGCTGTGATTCTAATTTTTCGATTTTTGACTGCATATCATTAATTTTTTTGTCCATGTCACTATTGTTTGTATATAGATCTTCGTACATTTCACTGTATTGCTGTATCGCGTTTTCATGACCATTTACGTCCGTTTGCATTGTTTTAATTTCCGTCTGTACCGCATTCAGTGTTGTATTCGTACTTTGTATGTTTTGTTTAAGTTTTGCAATTTCGGACAATTTTGTCTGCATTAAAACAAATTCATTGTTCTGTTGTTCAATCTTGTTTTCAACGGATTGCCATCGTTGGGACTGATCGTTCAAAGTGCTTTGAATGTTTGCAATTTGTTGACAAAGATTGGCAGCCCACGACGGGATACCGGTATCCTGCCCAGAGTGCACACCCTGAGCCGTAATTGTTTGTGGTTGGTTGTTAAATAAAGATGCATGCTGAGTAGAGGGTTGTTGGAAAAACATAGAATTTGTCGGTACTGGTATTCCATAGTTTTGTTGTCCATATTGACCTTGACATTGATCCCGTACTGTGTATTGGGGGTTATTGAGTGCATTGTGTCCGCTCTGACCATACATTACATCACGTGTTTGCCCAAGCGCATCGGACACATTCCATTGACCGCTACATGTATGATCTGCAGTACTGTAAGCCCCGTCTGCTTTTTCATTATTTACATTCGGCGGGACAGCATTCTGTGGATTTTTTGTCTTTTTAGGTTTATGTGGTCCCATTTTGTGGATAATTATATGATGTATGTCATTTGCAGTAATCAATTCTGGTCAGAAAAGTTTATATAAACATAGGATAAATAGGATAAATAGGTACTTATCTGTCGATATGTCGTCCGATTACCAGGGACTTACTGTCCTTTTACGGTAACACTTTTCCGATAATCACTCAGTCCATACATATCTCAGTTTTATCACTTTTTGGCCAATATTTTTAACGTTTGGTTTCACAATCACAAGCCAATATACTTTAAATTAATGTTTATCCACTCTTTTCTGTAAAAAAGTCGTTTTAAATCGTTATTTGATCAAGTTTTTATCACAGAGTACCGAACTGTATTTGCCTATTGTTGTCACGTGACTCCAATCCTTTTTCCTTTTTCACTAGTGTCAGTATTTAGCTTAAGGCTTCAAATGTCAGGTTCATAACACACAATAATTAACACACAGTTCAATAGTTCTTCTCACACAGGTGTAATTCACTGTTTTGTCTCTGTAATCCGTTGTGTGTAGGTAAATGTTCAAGTTCACAATGTATCTCGCCTTTAAGCCACAATTTTGCCTTGTCCCTGAGGAGAGATCTGTATACAGTCTTTCTAACTTCTCATGTCTTCTGCAATGATAAAAATCAAAACAAGAAACAGTAACGTACTTATAATTTACATGACTTAGTTACTTAACATTCCATTTTATTCGCTAACTGACAGTCAAACTCAGAATTGAGCCTATGCTCGTAACATCTCAATTAATTAACACCTTTCTTAATTAACTTGAGTATAGGAAATCATGGTGTTAAATGAGTACCAATTAATTTTGACACATTTGGCAGTTAGCAATTGCCACCTTTAAGCTGAGTAATGAGTTTTAATATCCGACCTAATTGATATTCTTTGCGTATAAATTCTCTAACTAACTAGTTATGTAGCATAAGCATTTTGACAGTGAACATATAAATTTCACATTGAATGGCTTTCAAACTGAACTAAAAGAATTAAATGGATTCTATACATGTAACAAGTAAGTAAATCTCTTATGAAATTAATACAATTACATAACTTCTACTAATGTCTGCTTGTCGTTCTCGGCTGGTCCTGCTGTGGGTTGCTACTGTTGCCATAGTAACCGCTCATTCGTCCCTGGCTGTTTCGACTGGTTTCCCTTGGTGTTTGCTTGTTGTTGTCATGGTAACCACGGACTCGACTTTAGCTGTCTGGTTCATGTCTCTCTGGTTCCCACATTCTGCACCGATTCAATGCTGTCCGACAAGTCTCTTGTATATACACGCATGTATATATGAATAAAACAATAGACAATGTTCATATCTGGCTATTTACACAAAAGTTAATGACCACAAATATTTCACAGTTCGTCTCCAACTCAAACAGAGAGATATTTCTCCGTTTAATTTCTCCTCTTCTATCTGGTGTCAAAGTCTTTTTTACTCAACCCTTGAATGCTCGATGTAAGCACACCATAACATGGTCACCATTTTGAGAACTGTATCACCCGCTTGTGTATTTCATGGCATATCTTTATTAATAAAACATATTCCTATGTATTTACTCATTATTAATAAGATAGTTTCCGCCTTGAAATCTTTGCTTATGCAGAGGAGTACCTAGACCCAATTATTTTTCCAATTCTTAACCTATAGCTACAACTCATTTAAAACAGCAACTTTCTTACAGCATCTTATTATTTTCTTGTTGATGCCCGCCCGAATTTACAATTAGCTAGTTAATTGGTGGGTTTTATGACGTGCACTCTTGCATATTACTTACCGATCAAGCTTATGGGTTACCTCATGACAGTACACATTTTACCCGTACTACTGGTCATATGTCAGTCATTTACATATCAGTCCGGTCAATCTGTCATATACCGGCCCTACTAGATATGAATCCTTTACATAACATCTATTTACACTATGTTGAAGTCTTATTTGCAAACATACACTCATCAACCCTACTTAGAAATCTTGTTTTATAAGGAATCTAATAGAACATTGAGACAGGAAGCTAAAGCCTTTTTTACAGTCTGCTTGCCAGGCTTTGCTTTCCGTTTACGCCTACATTTGGGCACAGTTGAGATAGCATCTATCTCCATGTCATCTGATTCTCTGTTGTCAGACATAACCCTTTGAGTCTTTAACCCTTCTCCTTCTGACCTATCAGATAGATTATCTGTTTCAGTGTCACCTACAGCCTGATTCTGAAAACTATTTGAATTTTTACTTCGCAAATGCTTCTGCAGTTCTGCAAGAGGAATATTTTCACTATCACTAGAGTGCTCATGTCTTTGACGCAGTTGCTTAGTTACCAGTGGCATTTTATGACCGTTATCTGAATTTTCTGATTCAGACGTTGTTTCTGGTGCAAACGCCAAATTTGCCTTTCTAATCGGCCTTTCTGTTTGATTTTCAGGAAATTCCCAATTATCTATATTCGCATGCCTTATCTGGGAAGCGTGACATTTCACTGTTGAATTGTCAAGCTGGTTCTTAATCACATACGTCAAAGGTGATTTTTGCTGTATGATTCTATAGAAGGGTTTGAACTTACTCGCGAATTTATTGGTTCTTTGAAAATTCTTATAGTAAACAGTGTCTCCGATTTCGAAGGTTATATCTTGTGCGGTGCGATTCGCATACTGCGCCCGCTTTCTCTTTGATTTCTTTAACTGCGCCCTAACCTTTAGAAATGATTTGTGCTGTTCTTCCAGAATCACCTGGTGGTATTGCTCACCCTGATATTTACGCCTAGGTTTTAGTAGATTGTCTATAGGCAAAACTGCTTCTCTGTTAAATAACAGAAAATATGGTGTATGTTTTGAGGTTTCAGAGGTAGAAAAACGCATAGCCGCTAGTGTCATGTTTAAATGCACATCCCATGTCTGTATGTTTTCCTGCACACGTTTAGCTAAAATATTGTTTAATGTACTATGGCTGCGTTCATTAGCCCCATTTGCAGCTGGATTATAAATTGTTGTTTTAACATGATCTATATTTAACGCCTTTAGCGTTTCTTGGAATGCTGAGCTAGTAAATTCTTTTCCATTGTCGGAAATTAGTCTTAGAGGGCAGGAGTATCTACTGTATATTTCATTCATTAAAAAATGAATTACGCTTTCAGAAGTTTTGTCTGGAGATGGAAATGCTTCTATGAACCCTGAATACATGTCTACAAACACTATAATGTACCGATTATTTGAAAGTGTTAATGGATGCGGGCCAGTAATATCAACCGAGACCACGCTGAACGGGAACGGAGGGACAACTAATTCATCTGACATAGGTGCTTTAATAGCAGTTAGATTGCGAGTCTGGCAAATAACACATTTGTTGACATATGCATATAGCTCTTTAAACATACCCGGCCAGTAATAATTCTGTTTAATTGTATGAAATAGCCTTTGACAACCCGGGTGGCCATTCTCGTCATGGTATTGATTTATTACCATTCCAGTCATATGTGACGGAACATATAATCTCAGACTGGGTTCGTCATCTACATTGGAAATATAGTGCAATATATTATCTACCTCAAGAAATCTATTTTCTTCTGTTTTGCTCGGCTTCCCATGTTTCAGTCTCATCCTTAACTCTAGTATTTTGGGATCTTTGTTTTGTTCAATTTTCATGTCACATTCTGACACTTCTTTGAGTGGCTCTATGAAAGAATCTGGCAACTCACATTCTTTATCAACAATCTGCTTTATATTTAGGTGCGTTGAGTCAATTAACGTTTTGGGCTTTTTCAGAATTGCTGCCTTGTGGGGAGATCTCGTATGTTTTATCATTGATATCTAACACACATTCTTGATCTAACCCTTCTTCATTACTCTGATTACTCTTTGTGTTACAAACAGGCGGTCTGCTTAGGAAATCAGCAACTATATTCTGTTTGCCCGGAATGTATTCAACCTTACAATTGTAACTGGCGATTGTTAAGCTCCATAAAGCTACTTTCTTGTTCTGTATTTGCGTCTCTAACACATATTTCAGTGGCCTATGATCGGTTCTTATGGTAAACTCTGCGTTATGTAGATAGTGATCAATGGAAAAGTAGTAAAGTCAAGCAGGCAAAGCCACATGCAAGACGCAACCACCACCAAAACACCGATAGACAGCATGACACACACACACACACACAACCACACACCCAAACGCACACGCACACACACATACGAAATGAACACAGAAAACACCAAAAGACACACAAGAAACAGGGACAAACGTTCCACAACATGAACAAACCACAAGCACAAAGACGCAAGGCAAACAAAAGGAAGGGTGACAAAGAGAGTACCGCCTTGGAACGGTCAGCAGCAAAAACACCACTGGGGGTTTAAACCGGTTTACGGACGTCCTAACCTCACACTTCTCTCAAAGTCACCCTAGCTTTACAAATATTGTAAATAAAGGTATCCCCGCTGGACTTACCCACAACATAGACGACGGTGAACACAGGACAACATGTAAAACATAGCATAATAACTGTGACAATCCGTCAAATATGTACTCAATGGCTTTGCTGAAGTCAGAGCACCTGCAGGTAAGCCGTTAAGGGCACGACAGGGAAAAAATAATACATGAGTCTGGTAAGCTCCTCCTGTATCCAAGTTTAAGAGTATACCATCATAGAGTACTACCCTCGGCCTGTCATCGCGCAAGCAAAGAGGGAAGCGTAGCTACCGACTGTAAAAGGATCGATAACCAAACATGCAGTGTGTTGCAATATAATAGGATCATAACCTTTCTTTTTAAATTTTTTAATGCGTTTTATAAACAAATCATGAAAATGGATATGACCCCGAATTTTCCTAAGTTTGTAGATAACATCCCCATAAAATTCTGGTTGAGAAATGCCTTGTCGCAGTAACGTCCGTAGATTGCAATTATATTTACTAATGAGAGGTAAATTTCGATAATAAAATTTAGAAAAGGTTTTCCGAAGTTTGTGATATCTGTAACCTTGCTTAAGAAGTTTATCAGTTATAACTAAATTACGTATGTTAAAATCTTCAAGCAAAGAACAGGCTCGGGCAAACCTAATAAGTTGAGAAATATAAACACCATAAGATGTAGAACGTGGCACATCCCCATCTAGAAAAGGATAATTAACAATTTTAAAATTAAAATCTTCTCTTTTATCGTATACTTTGGACGAAACTTTATCATTTGTAACTGAAAGATTCAAATCTAAAAATGAAGCATTAATGTCAGATTGACTAGCTTTGTTCAAAGACAGTTCTTTTGGGTAGATTGAAGAAACCATAGTATCAAAATAAGGATTATCTAAATTCAAAATATCGTCTAAATACCTTGAAGTTTTATTAAAAGCATTCACAATATCGGTCTGTGTATCAGGTTTTAAGCTAAGCATAAAATCCCTCTCGTAGCAATACAAAAACAAATCTGCAACAAGAGGGGCACAATTTGTACCCATGGGTATACCAACAACTTGACGATATATGGTATCTCCATAACGCACAAGTATATTATCTAAAAGAAAGGTAAGAGATCTACAAACATCAAGGCAAGTCCACATTGTGTAATGTTCAACTTCTGAATTCGAAAAGAATGAACGTTGAACATTACAAGCAATGAACATTTTGTTTTCTCTGGCAAAGGTTTTTTCTATTAATTTAATAAGTCTATCCTTTATAAGATGGTGAGGTAGAGTAGTATAGAGTGTAGAGAAATCATAAGAGCTCAGTAAAGAAATGTTATACTGTTCATTTTCAAGTTTTGTTAAAACATCATTTGAATTTTTTATGGACCAAAAAACATTAATACCAGAATTTTCATATATTTTATCACAGTAGCGTTTAACATGTTCTTTGATCGTAGTAAGACAGGACGTAAAAAGTATATTTAGGCTATAAAATATACTATAGCATTCTTTTTCAATTGTACTCCATCTAGTCTGGGTTTCTGTTAACTTATGTGACAGGAAATAGATCGGTTTTTCCCCTACAAAATCCCCAGTTTCATCAGCATCACATTTCTGTGTAAGACATGCCCCGATATTCCGAAGCGATGCGTCTGTATACAAAGTATATGGCTTATTTGGGTCTGGATATGAAAGATACGGAATTTGTGTTAACACTTCTTTCAGTTGTCTGAAGCTATTTTCACACTCTTCGGTCCATTTAAACTGTATTTTCTTTCTAGTTAAATTGATCAAAGGTTCCGCTAATTGCGAGTAATTTGGACAGAAACGCCTATAAAAACCTGCCATACCTAAAAGTGAACGAACATCCCTCTGACACTTGGGTTGCGGCAAATTTCTGATTGCTTCTACTTTTAATAGGTCAGGCCTTACGCCTAATTTATCAATTATGAAACCTAAAAAGTTCGTCTGCTCCTGAAGAAACTGACATTTCGTTATTTTCAACTTTAGGTTATGATTGTGCAAGCGTTCTAATACGGTATTTATATGTATCAAGTGTTCCTCAAGGGTTTCAGAATGGATAAGAATGTCATCGATATAAGATGAGCTAAAGCTTTCGCAGCCTCTAAGAACAGTATTAATCAATGATTGAAAATTCCCCGGGGCTGTTGAAATCCCAAATGGCATCGTCTGGAATTCAAATGCTCCCTTGAAAGTACTAAAAGATAACTTCTGTTTATCATTTTCCTCCACTGGAATCTGCCAATACCCAGAAATTAAGTCTAAACTTGTGAAGTATTTGCTTTTCCCTAAGTTAGCTATACAATCATCTATGTTTGGAATTGGGTATGCAATTGGTTTGATAATTTTATTGAGCTGCCTAAAATCAACACAAAAACGTTTGCTTCCATCTTTCTTATCAACAATTACAATGGGAAAGCTCCAGGCGGAGTTAGAAGGTCTAATTATATTTGCCTCTAACATTTCGTCAATGGCTTTATCGATAGCAGCTCTGTTATTCAGTTGTGTACGATATGGCCTTAACTTAATCGGTGGATGATCTCCTGTTGGCACGGTCATTTTTACTGTGTTGGTTTGAGTTAGTTCCAAATTATTCCTAGCAAACAAATGTCTGTGTTTTAGAAGCAGTGGCAAAATTACATCCTTACGATCTTCAGAGCAATTTAAACCCGCTAAAATCTCTTCTTCAGTTAAACCTGTATTTGTTGAATTATTTCTAGTGGTTTCTTCCACTGAGCTAATCTCTTGATCATTAATTGAATTAATCTTTCCTAGTGCACACCTTTTTCTAAGTTTAATTGTCTTGTGACTATTGTTAATAACCAATACTGGAATCGTTCTGTCTGCTCTAAGCTCTACAACCGAGTCGACTACCTCTAATTCTGGTTGATTATCAAAAAATGAATTGCTAATATGTTTGAAGTCATAAGTGGTTTTTATCTTAAATCCTTCATGTTTCTTTAATTTTGCAAAAACAACATTGATAGTTTGTGGCTTTAATACTGCGCTTTTACTTAATCTTGTTATTGAAGCAATGTGGTGATCTTCTTCTAGTGAAACATAGCAGTCATCTATTCTCAAACAACCTAAATCAAAATATAATCTAACACCATTTTCTTGTAGAAAATCTCTCCCTAGAATCATATTCCTTACATTATCGACAACAACGAATTTGTGAACTTTTTCAATCTTCCCAATTTTGAAATTAAGCATTGTACATCCATGTATTTTAAGAAAACCTCCATTAACTGATTTTAATTGTATATTTTCTGGCATTAATTTCGGTCTGTTCTTTAACATTTTATACGCTTTGAGACTTATTAAACTCACACCAGCACCCGTGTCTACCAACGCCCTGAAGTTTTGTCTGCCCGTTCGTATTAAGCACGAAGCAGGATTTCCGCATAGGTTAATTGTGTATGTTTGACTGCTTGAACTTTCGTCAACGACTTCATTATGACGAAAGTTTTCCCGTTTAAAGATTTTCTATTGCATCTCGGTCTAGAAACTCTAGGCTTTCTACAATCCCGACTCATGTGACCTTTATTTCCACAATTCCAACATTTAAAATTAGGCCGCCATTTATTTCGAGTTTGTCTCTCTCTAAATCTCTTATTTCGTTTCATTGAGAACATTTTATTGCTTTTAATCCTATGTCTACAGTCATCAACAATATGTCCAATGTTCCTACAGTGTGTACAATATTGTCTGGGTTTTAAACTACCAGTTTTCTTTGTTCTCGTTTTAATTGTCGGTCTGAAATTCGAGTTTTGTTCTGAATTGTCTCTTAATTTGACTCTTTCTCTAACTGTTATCTCATTTGCAGCAAAAGTAACCGCTTTTTCAAAACTCTGAGGTTGTAATTTCATAACTTCAAATTTTATATCCTTTTCTGCCAGACCATCAATAAAAAACTCTGTTAACTGTGTTTCAATGATTTGCAATTCTCCATTAACATTTTTGTAAGCCTCTTTTGCCAAATTCCAAATTCTTTCTGCATAAATGTGAATATTTTCTCCTGCATTTTGTTTAATTTTACCGAGTAATTTCAAACAATAGTGTGTGTCATGAACCTCACCAAATCTTGCTTCCAAATCATTTTTGAAATCTTTCCACTCTGCTTGTGGATTGTTAGACAAATATCTCTGAATGTAGTCGCTAACGATATCTTTACTTGTTTGAAAGGCTGTTAATTTAAGCTGATCTCCATTTAATCCATGAACAACCCCGTACTTCTCAATTTGCTTCACCCAGTTTTTAAACAATTTTGAATCCCCGTGAAAATTAGGTACATTCTCTGCAATACTGCAAGCATTTAAAGACGTGGAAACGTTTTGCAATAATTTTGAAATATTCTGATCTGCCATTTTAAAACACAAAAGAGTTTAACAGTACTCACGATTCTCCAGTTTTCCTCCTTTCTCATCGTATATAGTGGTTTGTACTCGCTTCGAATCCTGGTCCAACGGCTCCATTTTTATACGTGTCGCGTTGTGGGCTTCATTTACAACACATTTTCAGTCTCAGATATTTTTAATACAACATATATTTCATAAACTATAATGCAGCAACACCTAATAACAGTTCTATAACATGACTGCTCCTATTTGTTTCTAAGTCGATACTGGCCTATGCTTGCCCAGTACCTTACGGTCCCTAACTTTACCCATAATGCATTTCTAGATCTAATCTGCCCAACTGATCTAATCTAGACTGACTCTCCAACTGATCTCAACTCAAAAGCCCCGAATGTCCATATTTGACAGTATATATCACTAAGCAAGGTGACAGACATTTCCTGTTTTTAGAGGAAGGTCTGATTCAATCTAACATATCAGGACAGTCGCTATAGCAATATACCCGGAAGCTATATAATTGTCAATCAGAGCAGGTCAATAAGTAACCTAACCAATTTCCTGGTTTATGTCTTGCTACTACCCTGTGCCTATATTATGTTTGGATCCAAACCAATATATTGGATCTAAATCAAGAGGTTAAAAGTCACTACGTGACATTAGCAAAGATGACTATAGTTTTGTGTGTCCGTCAAAAATAAAAGGTAGTTGGTAGGATAAAAACGTTACACAGTGTTCAGGTTACATAATGTGGAATATACACTGCCAGTAAATTCCATATGAAATTTACTGGCAGTGTAAATTCCATATAAGGCAATCTGAAAAATGTGTAACTTATAATCTACTGGTTGAATTGATTTGGAACTTAACATATGGAACACGCATGATTAGAGGAAGTGTCATGCACAAGGGCCATAACTCTAGCACCAATAGTTTTGGAGTTATTACCCTTTTTCATATTGTTGTTCTTAAGATTTTGACAAATATCATTCAGGATGGTCATGAATATACCATGGTCAAATACACCATGGGTGGGTTGGTCGGGGGAGGGGATTTTTAATCCGGTGAGGGACTCATGTATTACACACCACTACAACATGAATTTGTTATCACTGGTCTCATGCAATATGAATCCACTGGAGACTAGTTGAACCGGATGATGAATAACGTTTGGAACCATATGTGTATGTTGTACCGCTTCATAGGAGTATATATATTATACAATAAAAAAGGATTCGAGGTGCGTATCCAGGATTTCAGATTAGAGGGGGGGGGGGGGGGACGTAGAAATTATTTTGGAGGGCGGGGGGTATAATGGGAGCGTTTTGTTTTACTTTCACCTTGCTTTAAGCAGCCACCTGCTCTAAATACCAACTAATTAACACAATTTAGTGGTCGTTATAGAGAGGTTTTACTGTATCTAGATCTAAAATATTACTAAAACATTGGTTTGGCATTTTTAGGGGGTGTACGCCGGCTCCGCCCCTCTAAATCCGCGCCTGGATTCTAACTGACAGAACGGACACCCGTGTACCTCAAGTACAAACAACTCTAACAATTTATATGATAATTTCGTAATTCTTTCGGCTACTGAAAGCCAAGATATTTCACTACCAAGTAAGTATACTAGTAGTCTTCTGACGATACCAAATACATTATGATATATATATTCAGCAATGATTTTCTCAAAAGTTAACGTGTTTTCTGGGTCATTGACAAACGTTCGTTCATCCCGGTCTCACCCTATCAGCGATCACCTGACCATATGCAGTTCAAAAGATGGCGTGATTCAATAAAACGACTCGATTCTATCACCAATCTCCTTTTTTATAATCCCTAGCATCAAAACAATGATGAACAAGAAATATCTTTTAAAAAGATATTCAGCGGCATTCAAATATTGACATAATGTACAAAACAATAATGATATTAAATCTCTGCCAACTTAATTTCAATGTTTCGAGATTCTGTTAGTACAGGGAACTAGATCTATGAAGGGTTGCTTTTAATTATACTAGCAGAGAAGCAAGCAATGGAAATGACTTGGAGTAGAATAAGCAATTATGGAAAAAATCAAGTTACTTTTATAGGAAATCACTATTAAAATGTACAATGTCAAAGTATTTTTTTAAAACTATCTGAAGTTAGTTCTTCATTTTACCTATTATAAAAATTTACTTGAAAGCGTGTATATTTATATTGATATGAAGATAACTAATTGAATACACTTTAAATAAAGCATACAGAATTTAGTTTTTGTTTGTGCAGAGGCTGTAATTACTTAAAGAAAGGTATTTATCTATAGCCTGGATCAACGCATTAATTGGCGTGTGTGCATCATCATTAGTGACACCATTAACTGAATATACATGTATTTTTAAAACAATATAAAGTTAGCTATCTCAACTTACTACTCGATCCAAAGCGCCAGGTGATAGAGCCGTTACAATAGCCTCCAGTAAGTAGCTTTATATCACAGAGAGCGAATAACCAGAGCCTTAATTGGTGCTGTGGTCGGGGATAGTAATTAATACTATTAATGCCACTACTCTAATATACTAAACAACATTTCTTCTTTATTTCCTATAGCATTGCCTGTGAATTATGGTGGTTTCGGCAAACTACCTGTTCGTCAAAGTGGACGTGATCAAATGTGGTATTAAATTGATAGCAAAATGATAATAAATGTTTAAAAGTTTAATAGTGGTTTTGGCAAACTGGCAATAATGCTCAGCAATCATTACCATGAGGTGATAAGTACGATAATGGGTTAGGAACTGATATAAAGTATGACACACCAAAATTGAATAGTCAAAATTGATCCACACCTTTTGAGGATAATAGATCTATATAGTTTTATTCAGTAATATTGTTTATGTATTATATACTCTAGTTTTGATAATGACCAAAGTAATAAATAATTCATATTGTTTTACCGGTCATGGTAATAAACAACTATGTGACTACAGTATTGTACATGTATTTGAATCCACCAAAAGTTGAACTAAACAACATTTTGACTGAAAACAAAAAGCATAAAGTGAGTGGCAAACAATTTGGACCAAGACTAAAATCAAAACTGAATGGGATAGTAAATCATTATTAATGTGTTATGTGGTCTGGGGCTGTTTTAATGACTAAACCATGTGACTATAGTATTTGAAAGCACCTCTTTATCACTCATTGTACCCAAGGTTGAGTAAGTGTGAATATGTCACCTGCTTAGCTAATATCCTGATCTGTATAAACCAAAACAAATGGACCACATATCAATATTTAACATATAGATAGTTATTTAATGATTTTGATTATTCAATTTTTGCTTTTTATACAAATTTTCAATTTTTGCCGAAACGTCCTAGGCGGAATAAATAGATGGCCAAAACGTCCTGGGTCGAAACATCTGGGGCGAAACTTCCTATGCCGAAACGTCCTACATTCAGTTTGGCCATGTGTAGAGGCATTATAAAAAGGCTGTATGCCAGTCAAGGGATTAACTAATGAAAATACGGTTTACTAGAAAATACTATGAGGTCATATGCAAATTACAATGTAACATAGTTTCTGATTGGTGGAAAACTAGAACAAAAGTGAAAATAGACAGCTAACCGCTGAAAAACTAGCGAAATTTGTCAGTTAGCTTCAAAGCGTCGAGGAATGAGCCATTGTACGTGACGTCACGGATTTCCCAAGTTTTCCTTCGCTAATCCAATGAAATGGGTCCATTTGTATGTCTTCCAAAATGGCACCATCCGAAATAGAAACATAGTGACAGACGGAAAGGCCGCTGTTGCTAGCTGCTTAAAGGACAAAACAAATGAAGATTGGTGATAGAATTAGTTGTTTTATTGAACCACGTCATCTTTTGAGCTGCAAATCGTCAGGTAGTTGCTGTGAAATAGTGAGACCGGGGTGAACGAAGGGACCATCCCATATTAATCTATTACCACCCTCTCATACCAATTGTCTTTAATCTAATTTAATTGTCCTTTCCCTCATATATACGTGTTTTCACGCATTTGCAAATAGAGTAGACCCAGATTAGACGGCTCATGTTGAAGCGGTCTGCTCAGGGTCTGCTCTGTTTGCTAATGGAATTTGATAGATCTGTTTCTAAAACGGCTACAGTGTTCCATCTTCCACTATTGTGTTCATGGATAATAAGTAGGTATTGGAATTTTATGTGGAGACAAACAATATCGTCTCAAATTTTAATGTAGTGCAAGTCTTGCTATACAGTAAAATCTCTCTATGACGGCCACTAAATTACATCAAGTATTTTGTGTTAAATGCAGATAGCTGCTTAAAGCAAAATGAAAGTCAAACAGAACGCTCCTACAGGAAAGCAATGTGAAAGTCAAACAGAACATTCCTACAGGAGCGTTCTGTTTTACTTTCACCTTGCTTTAAGCAGCCACCTGCCCTATATACCAACTAATTAACACGATTTAGTGGCCGTTATAGAAAGGTTTTCTGTATTAGACTCGACCAAGCTTTTGAAGACCTATTGACCGATTGTCAAACAGATTGGCTCATGATGAGACGCCGAGTTACGCCGAGTTACTCGGCGTCTCATGATGATCCAAGCTGTTTGCAAATGCGAGTCAAGTCTTGGTAAGCAAGATAAGGGCTAATTGTATGTAAACTAACAGTGGGTATATGATTACTAGTAAAAACAGTCTAGCTTCAGATCAGAAGCCGAGCATTGCCGAGTAATGTGTCGCCTCAACTAGTCATACCATATTGGACAGCGGAAGAGGTGGACGAAATAGCCAATGATTACATTGAAGCTGGCCATGACTTGCTGGGCATGCAAATGGTTGAATCAATAGGGACAGGCGAGATTTCCGGACATAGACAATATTAGATATATAACCGAGCCTCACTCCATTATCTCGTATCCTGCTTATCGCGACTTGGTCGACATTGGCAAGAAACTAGACTCCAGATGTGACGTTGAGAAACTCGATACATGTATCTCATTAGGATCTAAACTGTTTGATACTATATGTATATATTTTAAAACAAAAAGGAAGAACATTCAAAGGTGAATATTGAAGCAGACGACCAATTTTGCAGACAACAGTAACTGGCAGCCAAAGGGGATATAATGACATGTATTCCATGTTATCAAAATTATGAATCATTCACCCGCAGGTGATGGTATTGGACAGGAAAAATAGCAACAGATAGCGGATTATAATGGCTTAACCCTTACAGCGCTGTGAAACAATAATGTCTCTTGAAATTTAGACCTGGTGCCATTTTTGGCTACTTTCGATTTGAACAAGCTCTTGTGAAACTATTGACCAAGTCTCAATCAACTTGGAACCTGATGAGACGACGAATTACACGGCGTCTCATCTGGGTCCAAGCTGATTGCAAATGAGAGTCAATCTCGAATAACGGTATAAGGGTCAATCTATAATAATTAGCCAGCAATCCGAAATTGTCTCCATTAATGATATTAGCATCAGATTGCATCAAATAGATTTGATTGGATGGATGCATTTCAAACAATTGTCCTTGCGACCTATATCCTAGCAAGTTGGTTCTTATGTAGTTTTTGTCTACGTGCAATCATTGGGATTGGTAAAAAAGCGATCCATGTACATTTGTACTTTATTATACCTCAATTTCATTTACAATGTTAATTTCCCATAGGCCACCGTGACATAGAAATACTGTCAGGCCCAGCGGGAAAAAAATTACTGTCAGAAAAATACTGTCTCCCGCTACCATAGGCACGGAACATCTAGATCAGTGAGCGCTTATTAAATTGTGTGCGTGACGTCATCCGATGACGTCATCGACTGACGTCATTTGACGCTTGCAATTTGATCAACGAAGGTAATAATGACAATTGCTTTGTTCTTGTTCATATGTTTGAGAAATGTCGTGTTATGCGACTATTTCGGAGGAGGATCTGTCAAGATTGGACAGTGAAACCAGTACTTATAACGTGTAATGAATAGAAATGTGAAGCTGTTCCGCGACTTTTAAGCAACGAGTAGCTCTATAACTTTTGTTTAAAACTGTTTATTGTTGCCATTGAATAATTATTTTTGCTAAATTGATTGTGCTGATCGGCATAATAAAATAAATATCACATCCTATGGAGAGCGAAAACACGTATTGTCAACCCTCGGCATGGTCATGTCCACCTCGGCTAACGCCTCGGTGGACATAACCAACCTCGGGTTGACAGTACGTGCTGTCTCTCTCCATAGGATGTGATATTTATATAATGTTATAGTTAGAACATATTAAGTGAAATCTTAGTGGTTAAGAAGGGACGGAGCGAGCGAAATCTACTTAAAGTGTTTTATTAAATGTTTTAGTCTTCTTTTCATGACTAATCTTTAACCCTTTATTTCTTGTATATTCATGTAAGCATTTATAACTTTATTAATTTTAATTACCTGAATGTTTTATACAGGCGTGTTAACAAGATATTTTTTACCGTGGCGGACAGTATACAATCAGAATTACAACTTTATTCAAGCAAACAGAGTAGACCCTGATCAAACAACTCATATATCTACAGGATATGTTTGATATTGATCTACTCTGTTAGCAAAAACCGTAAATATGCGTTTATATGAAGTAATAACAGATACCGACTGAAAATGTTAACAATGATCGAAAGATCGCCAAATATGGCATTGTTTACTACTAGGTACGAGGAGGCGGGATTATGATAGCGCGTGCAGACACCACGCGAGGTCGAAAGAAACAACATTGAAACATGAGCAAAAAGGACATATTATTCTGTGTTTTACCCTTTACTTCATATATATACATTTGTACGCGTATTCACGTTTTTGCAAACAGCAGCCCATGACCAGACAATACTGTTTGATCAGTGTCTACTCTGTTTGTTTGAATAATTTTATAATTCTGATCTTATACTGTCATGGTCTTGTTTAACACGCCTGTATAAAACATTCAGGTAACAATGAAACGTTGCATCCAGTAATCCAACTGCACATTGTCTAAATTACAAATTTCTTCAGGTATTAGCTTGCAGTCAAGCTCACACAGTGTCTCTGTCCTTGTTTTCCTGTGTTGGGCCCATTGCTTCCACAGATTCAATGTCCAATTGTTTGCCTGTCTTGTTTTCTTTGGAATCCCATCCTCCTGTTGTTTTTTTAATTTCCGTACATGACACAGGCTCGGAAAATCTAGAGTTAAGAATGTCGTCATTACGCAACAATTGCTGCGTTGGTATATGCAATAGCTGAGTTAAAGTAGCATCTTCTAACAAAGATTCGAAATCCCCGATGTCAAAATCGCCAGCCATTTTGTACTGAGTTTTGTAAGGAATGAAAATCAGTGACGTCACATTTGGCGCATAAGTACTGTGGGCGCGCGATGTTTGTTTATTTGAATCGTGGGAACGATTAATGCCGTGAGCCAATCAAAATATAGGTTATGTTCCAAGTCCGTTAGAACATATTAAGTGAAATCTTTGTCGCTAAGAAGGGGCGCGCTCGCTTTCGCTCGCTCCACCCCTTCTTAACCACTAAGATTTCACTTAATAGGGAATCGACCGGGCGCCGAAGGCGCCGTCGATTCGCTCTACGGTAGATGGTTCAGCCCAACAAAAATGCGTGTCAAAAGTGAATTAGGCTATTTCGGGAGTTTTCATTGGAAAGCATTGAACAGCGCCGAAAATCCGAATTTGACATGTAATTTTCTGAGAAATTCAGATGATTCGGCGACGCCGTAAATCGGGTAATAAATCGTGGTACAGTCCTTTTTTTTTTTAGAAAATTCTTATCGCTACATTTCGGACATTCTTCAATTTTCTTCTGACAGTTACCGCCATCTTGAAATTGACTCGATTCGACGAAATACTGTAAATAAAACATGACTTCATCAAACAAACATTACAGATAATGCCTATAAATACACTTGAGGGGGTGCAACAGGTAAGTTGTAGTGTAAAAAGGTGAACTTTTATAATGAAATGACGAGCAATCCGCGAATATTTTAGTGCTATATACTAGATAATAAAGGAACTAGTATACCCTCAGATACTACAAGCAATATCGTACAAGAACGCCAATTAAAAGTAATATATACAAATGCTGATGTACTTACCAAAGTTAAACTTATAGAGCTAAAGCACTTGATTTCGACTTCCAGTCCTCACATAGTATCAGTAACAGAGATCTTTCCGAAGAACATACTGAAGGAACCAATTTCCGAGGTTTATAATATTGAAAATTATGATTTATTCCTTGCGGACGAAGTAAAGGGGAGAGGAACAGCTCTATACATCCGAAAAGATTTGAGAGCTTTTGAGTGCCACATGAACTCCGACTTTGAAGAATCTATTTGCTGCAATATAAAACTACATAATAATGATACCTTACTAGTAGGCAACATATATAGAAGTCCTAACAGTAATGAACAAAATGTACAAAGACTATTGGAACTTTTGAATAGTACCTGCATAGGAAACTATTCCCATATATTGATAACGGGTGATTTTAACTTTCCAGAGATTGATTGGAACTTAGAAACTTCTACCATGAACGATAGACACATAAGTACCCTACCCTCTTTGTAGAAGGAATCAAGGACCTCTTCCTATACCAACATGTTAAAGTACCAACTAGGCAAAGAAATAACCAAAACCCTTCGCTACTGGATCTCATATTAACCAATGAGGAGAACATGGTTGAGAACTTACAAACACTACCAAGCCTGGACAAAAGTGACCACATTATACTAACATTCAATTTTAATTGTTATACTGCGACCAAATTAAACCATACCAAGAAATATATATTCTCAAAAGGGAATTACTCTGATATGAACACAGATATATCCAAAGTACCTTGGGAAAATATTCTACAAGGAGGAATTCAAAGTGATTGGAAGTCTTTTGCTGAAAACGTATACCAAATTCAAGAGAACCACATTCCAAAGAATAAAGTAAACCATTCCAATCACAGGAATCCATTTGTTGATCGACAGGCAGTTCAAGCTATCAGAGATAAGAAGAAGAAATGGATCAAATACCAGCATTGTAAAAACCTTCAAACTTACGAAAACTATAAAAAATCAAGAAACTTAGTCAATTACGAGTTAAGAAGATCCAGGTACCAATATGAGAAAAGGATTGCACTGGATGCCAAATTGAATATCGAGGGATTTTGGAAATTTATAAGAAATAATACTAAGACAACTGTAACAATAAGTCATGTTGAAAAGCCAAATGGTCAGCTTACAGCAACAGATAAAGAAATCGCTGACACTTTAAATGCACACTTTGTCAGCGTCTTCACCATTGAATATACTGAATCAATCCCCACAGCGGAACCCTTCACTATCCATTCCACATTGAGCTACTGCGAAATAACAGAAGATTTAGTAAAACAAGTCCTATCTGTAATTAAACCATCCAAATCACAGGGACCGGATAATATTCATCCCAGAATTTTAAGAGAATGCTCCTCTACACTAACAAAACCACTATCTACAATATACAAGAAATCTTTAGACAGTGGTAAACTCCCTAAAACATGGAAAGAAGCCAATGTAACCGCGATATATAAAGCAGGTAACAGGACTAAAGCTGAAAATTACAGACCAATTAGCATCACGCCTATTTGCTGCAGAATAATGGAAAGAATAGTAAGAGCACAAATAGTTGATTATCTGGAAAAAATAATATAATATCAAAATATCAATATGGATTCAGGAAAGGCTTCTCCTGTACAACTCAACTCATTGAGTGTATTCAAGACTGGTCAACAGCAATAGATGAAGGTAAAGAAGTAGACGTAATATACCTAGATTTCAAAGCTGCTTTCGATAAAGTACCTCACGTGAGATTGTTACAGAAGATTTGGGATATTGGCATTAGGGATAAAATCTACTGCTGGCTGGAAGATTTCCTACAAGGAAGGAAACAACGCGTAGTAGTAAACGGAGAGTATTCCGAATGGTCCAGGGTAGTCAGCGGAGTCCCACAGGGAAGTGTACTAGGACCAGTATGATTCCTTATTTATATTAATGATCTCCCTCAGCAATCTCGTGTGTCGTACGTTTATTTGCTGATGATACAAAGATATATAAAACAATTGATAACGATGAAGATTCAGCCAAGCTACAAAATGACATCAATGAGGCATGCAGATGGTAAAAAAAGTGGCAACTTTTATTCAATATTAAAAAATGTAAAAATTTACACATTGGAAACCGGGGTGTTATCAATAAATACTACATAACAGATCAAGATAATAAGCAGCAAGAGATACAATATGTAACCCAAGAAAAAGACCTTGGAGTGACCTTTGACCCTGACCTGTCGTTCCACCTGCACACTAATGAAAAAGTGAAAAAAGCTAACCGTATGTTAGGTCTGATTGTTAAATCCTTCAATTATATGTCTAAAGAAATGTTTCTAACATTATATAGAGCTTTAATCAGACCGCACTTAGAATATGCATCAACAATCTGGTCGCCTAGATTAAAACAAGAGGGCCAGAATGGCCCTGATGCGCTCACCAGACAATCAGAGGAGAAGATTTTCAAAATTTTCACTATATGTTTCTATGGAAAACTAGCCGGCCCTGGGGCGGGCCAATTTTGACCCCAGGGGCATAATTTACATAACTTTTGTAGAGGACTTAGACATGATGCTATGAGCCAAATATGAAAGCTGAGAACCTTTCAGTTTCATAAGATTTTCAAAGTTTGCTCTATATGTTTCTACTGAAAACTACCCACCCCTGGGCAGGGCCAATTTTGACCCAAGGGCCATAATTAATATAACTTTTGTAAAGGACCTGAAGATGATGATACATGAGTTCATATCATTATTCAAATCTTAACTTATTTTTAACCCTTCCCATGTTCTATGTTTATTCAAAATTTCAATATCTACTGAATATTCATGGACAAATTAGTTGTAATGAAAAATAGAAAGTGTAGCCATTTTAGAAAGTAATGAAAAACATCTTTCAAATTCCATTAACAAACAGAGTAGACCCTAATTAGACAGCTGCTAATAGAGCCGCCTGATCTGGGTCTGCTCTGTTTGCAAATGCATGAAAAGGCATTTATATGAGGGAAAGGGTTAAGTAAACATATTATAAGTACATTGTATATTGTACACAAAAATGGAAATAATTTAATGCAATTTGCACTATATAATATCATAAGTAAACAGAGCAGATTCATCATATGGCTACTAAATGAGCCACCTAATCTGGGTCTACTCTGTTTGCAATGGTTCAGAAATGCATAATTATGGAGCAAAGGGTTAATTGTCTGTGAAATAGGCCAGATCTAAAAATATCAGTTGTCTACCAAGAAGGGAGGCAACCCAGTTGTTATCAAAAGTGCAAAGGGAGACCTAGCACAGTTTGGATTCTGATCTGACGTATGTGTAACTTCAAATTACATATGTGTCAGATCAGAATCCAATATTGTACTTCATAATTGTTTTGTACAAGAGAGTTAATTGTAAGATTGACATGTATTAAAAAACGATGTGAACAATCTTAGACAAGCAGACAACAATTCTGAAGCAGATAATACTGATACTGATAAAGAATGCTACAGCATAGAACACTTGACTTGTATTCAGCTAAACTTCACAAAAGATATACTGATAAGACTCTATATTGATATCTGAGAGCTTAATGCAGGACATAGATATGCAAAGAGCATTTTGAGAATTATCCACTTAGTTTTCTCAATCTAAAATGAGTGTTTGTTATTTATTTGGCTAAATACAATTTCTACTCTACTGATTAGACTAAGGGTAAAACCACTGGAACTGGCTATAAAAACTAGGTCAGTCTCAGTGGACAGGGTTGTAGGAGAAACCTTTAGCCGCAGTTTCTGAAGTGAAAAAGCCAATTTTAAAGTTTAACCCAAAGGGCAGGACCAATTTTAACCTCAGAACTATGATATTAACACAATTCTTTAAGGTAAACTAAGTTAATCCATACACCAAATATCTAAGCTCTGGGACATGTAGTTTTTGACAAGAAGATACTAGTGTTTAAGCAGCAGTCAGATATGGAAAACTTGCCACCCCTAGGGCGGGGCCAATTTTAACCCCAGGGACATGATTTATATAACTTTTGTAGAGGACCTATAGGTGATGCTATGTGCCAAATATCAAAGCTGAGAACCTTCCAGTTTCAGAGAAGAAGATTTTCAAAGTTTCACTATATGTTTCTATTGAAAACTTGACACCCCCAGGGTGGGGCCAATTTTGACTCCAGGGACATAATTTATATAACTTTTGTAAAGGACCTATAGGTGAAGCTATGTGCCAAAGATGAAAGCTGAGCACCCTATAGATTCAGAGGAGAAGATTTTTAAAGGTTCAAATTGTTGACGACGGACGACGAACGACGGACGACGCACGACGCACGCCAACGGACGACGGACATCAGGTGATCACAATAGCTCACCCTGAGCACTTTGTGCTCTGGTGAGCTAAAAAGACCAGAAAGCTATCGAAAATGTACAGCGTAGGGCCACCAGGATAGTTAAGGGCATGTCCAGTCTTAATTACAGTCAACGCATGAGAGAACTAGGGAGTCCAAGCCTGGAATACAGGAGAATAAGAGCTGATCTCATACAGACATACAAAATATTACATGGAATAGATAATGTTGATAAGGCGAGACTCTTCCCAACTCCCCCTAATTATTCGCAGAACACGCGTGGCAACTCTTTGAGGGTATTTACAAAGCGCTCACGCACTGAACTAAGAAGGACCACCTTCAGTCAGAGGGTCATAAAATTATGGAATAAACTTCCCAATGATATAGTACTGGCACCCTCGGTCAACTCCTTTAAAGAACGATTAAATTCGAAATGGGTAGGGGCCCAGACAAGTTCAGTCCTGAATGCTTAAACTGACAGAGGCACTCAAATATCAGTTTTAAAATAGTTTGGGTTGTATAAGCCTACCCTAAACTGCTAAGCCTGACAGATGGCTCTAAAGATATTAGTTAATAATAACTAATTGTACTTAGTTACATGTAGATCGTCACTGATCTTGCTTCTAACAGTATTGTGAGAAAAGCATTTATTGAGGATCAGAAGCCTTAAACATGTATATAAACTATAGTTAACAGCTGTCAGTATTAAATGAGATTTTAACCTAATGTACATATAAAGATTTTTTACCATTATAATATGTACACCAAAAACCTTCTCAAACTATTACTATATAAATACAAAACCATTAAGTGCATGGCACTACCTTTCCATTTAGGGAAAACATAACTAATATTGCCTAAAAAACGTATTGTTTATATGGACATGTCCATATCTGGCAATCATCTATATGTGAAATATGTGAAATATTTTAACATGATTCGGACTTTATGCCGCCGAAAACTTACAATGATTGAGGTTCCAGTATGTTGGCACCCGACAGGTAGGACTATGTTACATTATAATAAACATTTCTTTTTATGACGAGCAAGCCGCTAAGCGGCTTGCGAGGAACATATTACATATTTTACGCACAACTATCTATCTATCTATCTCAGTATACTGGAAACCCCTCTCACGAGTGTTACAGCCAGGAAAATGTGCACGTCAGAACTGTTAGTGAAGTGAAAGATAAAAAGAAACCCACTTTCATGATGCTCAGCTAGTCCACTTTTGCGTACGACTCTATCGAGCTACTTTCGGGTTTAACGGTATCCCGGCAGACGGCAACCATCACAATCAAAGTACTGAAAGTACTAATAGGTGGCGAACAAGGTATTTACTATTTACCTATGTATGGGATATACACAGTGCATTGGAGTGTTATTGCTGCATCCAACGATAGTTACTATCAATATACTGTGTTTGTAAATGGGATAAGGTATGAAAACAGTATGGTATGGTTACAAGATAATTTATTGGATCATATAACAGTTGCAAATTTTAATGACAATGCTTCCCCGAGTGCATATAATTTAAAATGGAATTCTGAGTACAAATGAAAGACTGGGTTGGCCGAGGGTTGCCTTCTGTATCAAGGGTTTGGTGCATATCTATTTCAACTCTTATCATGTCAAAACATTTTGGTCTGCTATATTAAATTGTGTCATCTGCTATTGCATCTACTATTGCATCTGCTTATTTTTTCTGTAAATTCTATGTGAAAATGTAATCTGAATGTCAAACAGCTTGAATTCTGATGAGACGCCGAGTTACTCTGCGTCTTATCAAAATCCTGATGAACACTGTTGGATTTAACAAATAACCAGCATGCCAGAAGGTCGATTTGGACATAAGCACCTAGTGCAGACCCAGACAAGCAACTTGTCTTTGTGTGAACTTTGTGTGATGATGAATGGACCTTTTTTTGCATATCACTGGTCCTACAATGGTATTTTAAAACATATACATAATAACTCAAACTTTGATCGGTGTTATGAAATGTCCAGCATCGTGCCAAAAAGTTGATTTTGACATGTGCACTAAGTGTAAGCCCAGATCGTGTGTATCATTGGCCGTACTATGGTATATTATAAACGCATACATAATAGATCTAACTGAGGAACACTATTGGGTTTAAAAAATGGCCAGCACGTCAAAAGATTAAATAGGACATATGCACTATGTGTAGACCCAGGCCAAAGACTGGTCTTGGTATACGCCTTATGTGATGACAAAATGCACCTGTTATTTATATCATTAGCCTTACCATGGTATATTACAAACATATACATATTCACTCTAACTAACAAGAGGGACATGATGGCCCTTATCGCTCACCTGGTTAAAACAGATTTATGTATACAATGAAATCAGGTAACCTGTTGTAGGGCAATTTTTTGCCAAGGTGTCATAATTTGAACAATCTTGGAAGAGAACCATCAAAGGATGTTACAGATCAAATATCAAGATCTAGGCCTTACAGTTTCATAGAAGAAGATTTTTAAAAATCTTCCTATGAAAAACCGATAAGCCCGGGACGGAGTCATTTTGGGTCCAGGGGTCATAACTTGAACAAAAATGACCGGGGATCATAACTTGAACAATCTTTGTAGTGGACTATTAGATCATACTACATACCAAATATCATAGGTCTAGGCCTTACAGTTTTAAGAGAAGAAGATTTTCAAAACCTTTCCTATGAAAAACCGATATGCTCCGGGACGGGGCCATTTTCAACCCAGGGGTCATAATTTGAACAATCTTGGTAGAAAAGTATTATTATAGATAATGCTACATACCAAATATAAAGGTCTATGCCTTACAATTTTAGAGAAGAAGATTTTTTAACTTAAGATTTTCCTATGAAAAACTGATAAGCCCCGGGGCGGGGAAATTTTTGGCCTGGGGTCTTAATTTCAACAATCTTTGTAGAGGACCATTAGATGATGCTACATACCAAATACCAAAGGTCTATGCCTTACAGTTTCAGAGAAGAAGATTTTTAAGATTTTTCTATGAAAAACTGATAAGCCCGGGGCGGGGTTACTTTTGGTCCAGGGGTCATAATTTGAAAATCTTAGTAGAGGACCATTTGATCATGCTACATACAAAAAATTGATAAGCCCCGGGGCGACCATTTTGCCCGTGGGTCATAATTTGAACAGTCTTTGTAGAGGACCATTAGATAATGCTACATACCAAATATCAAAGCTCTAGGCTTTGTGGTTTCAGAGAAGAAGATGTTTAAGTAAATTGTTGACGCCCACACTTACGCACGAAGCACATACGCAAGACGACGGACAACGGACACAGGATCATCCCAATAGCTCACCTTGGCACTTTGTGCCAGGTGAGCTAAACACACTATTGGTTTTAGGAAATTGCCAGAATAACAAAAAGTCTGGTGTAGACATATGCACCAAGTGTAGACCCAAACCAGCAAATGATCTTGGTGTGCACATAGTGCAATGACAAAATGGACCTTTTTGCATATTATATACAATGGTATATTACAAACATATACATAATCTTTGTTTACTGACATAATGTTTATGCATGTACATGTACTACTGCCTCATACCTAAAATCTTTAAGAGTCAAACATGCCAAAACAGTGCAGAATTAAAACCAATCCATCAATTTTTATAAAAAGTGTCCAAATCTGACAAATTGTAAGCTTTATAGATACCAGGTACTGACTGCTCAAAGTTTTCAATGCTGAGGCCATTAGTGCTTTAGATGTGTAAAGCAGCAATAGAATACATCAGCCCTTTCCCTGATAGTTTGGAATACAGCAGAAACTGTCTTAAGTGGCCATCAAAAACAGGTATTCTTAATACAGTCTGTAAGGCAGGTGTTAGCGTAATGCAGGGCAAAAGTAATGCAAAAAGCTCATACAATAGTTCTCTGCATTATGCTTGTCCTGCATTAAGCAACTCGAACTCATGTTCAATAAATGAACGGCCACTCATGACAGGTTCTACTGTACATGCAGTTAGATTTTGACTAAATTCCAAATCTTATCAATCTAATGCATGAGCACAATATTCGACTCTTAAACCTTTACTCCATAAATAAATCGTTGGCAGTTTGCAAACAGAGTAGACCAAGAACAGATATGTGCTGTATGAGCAGTTTTATCTGTTTGCTTTTAAACCGTTTTCTTCATATTAACACATTTTCTCCCTTTTGCATACAGAGTAGGCGCAGATCAGAAATCTCCAATAGAAGCTGCCTGATCAGGGTCTGTTCTGTTTGCTTTTGACATGATATAGAACTGATTGTTTCATTTTTGTCAAAGCAAATAATCCTTTGAAAAGTTTAGATTCTAAAAATTGATGTAATAAATATTCATAATGTCATTATTTCTTACATGAATATATACATGTATGGAATAAAGGGTTATAAAAGGCTTTATGGATATATTGAAAATTACCAAATAAATTATGTGTCTAAACCCTTTGCTCCATGAAATGATATCATGCTTTTTTTAAAATGGCTTACTACGGAAATTTGGTCAAGGCAGAAAATACTTGAATTATATTTAATCTATAATATATTATTACAGCTCTCACATATTTCTGATAAGAGCATACTCTTTTTGCAAAGGTGTATCTATGGAACAAAATGTTAAAGGGACAATCAGAAAATATTAAACGAGAGCCACGTGCGGCGCCAAAGCTCGTCTGATTTGGTACTTGTCCAGCTAAATTTTTTTTTTTGAAAACCACAAAGGGCAATACCTCCAATATTTTGAAATCAAGAGTTATGGTTCTTTTGTAGGGGCCTTCCCCTCAAAGAAATCTACTAACATATGAAGTTCATGTTGATACCTCTTATACTTTTCAAGTTATGAGCTACATTAAAGTTTTTGCACGCCGATGACGACAACGACGACGACTATGACCCAGTGATCATGATAGCCTGACTTTTCTTCGAAACAGACCAGCTAAAAAGCTACTTTCCCTTTATATATCAAATTTTGATTGAAGTCAGTCCAGTTCCTTGAATACCACCCATAAGATGTTAACTCTTTACTCCATGAATATGCCTTTGTACACCTTAGCAAACAGAGTAAACCCATATCAGACGGCTCCTGTATGAGCTGTCCGATCAGGGGATGTTCTGTTTACCTGCGACATACATTTTACATAGATCCGACTCCGTTGTTTATGCTATGGCTAAAAATCTCTATGTTTATAGTGCTATTATATGAATTCAACTTGTTAACTTTCTTAATCCATTCCCGCATATTGATGCTTCTGTAAAAGTCACTTTATGAAACCATTGTGATAAATAGAGCATTTGCTCCACAGGAGCAAATGCTCTATTTATCACAATGGTTTCAAAACTACACAATTCTGAAAAATTCCTTTTCTCTAGTTAATGCTCCTTTTTGGTAGATTTAGTCAAAGAGGTTAGGTCTAAAAATAGCCTAAGTGGGAATGGGTTAATACTTAATATTTCTTGCATGAATATTCATGGAGTAAAGGCTTAACTGATATCAAAAACTTGATTACTATAACATACAAACTGAGCATCATCTACAGGGTGAACCACCAAAGATCAGTATAACATACAAACTGAGCATCATGGACAGGGTGAACCACCAAACACCAGCTGCTTGTACCTGAAGTAGTTCTTTAGGTTCCTTCTAACATACAAACTGAGCATCATGGACAGGGTGAACCACCAAACATCAGCTGCTTGTACCTGAAGTAGTTCTTTAGGTTCCTTCTAACATACAAACTGAGCATCATGGACAGGGTGAACCACCAAACATCAGCTGCTTGTACCTGAAGTAGTTCTTTAGGTTCCTTCTAACATACAAACTGAGAATCATCTACAGGGTGAACCATCAAACATCAGCTGCTTGTACATAAAGTAGTTCTTTAGGTTCTTTTAACACTTGTTTGTTGCTCATTTTTTTAAGCATAGCTTCTGATAGCCCTTTCTGAGTCTTGATATGTCCAACTCCTAGTTGTTGAAAGACATCAAACTTCAGAGTCCTGACCAGCAGCTATCAGCATTTCAAACATATTCTTTTCTTTTCTTTTGAATCACAATCATATTGTCTTTAACTCATTTTCTTTGTAATATACTGGTACATATACATGTATCCTATTCCGAATGCTTCCAAACTTTCTTCATACATGTCACCGGAAACTTACATCTGGAGATTATTTAACAATTCATATACCACAAAGACTGCACCAGATGATCAAGCTTTTCATACATTGATGGATATTTGGAAGGCTTGTGTGGATATTGAAAAATGTTCCAATAGTCTTGCTTTGCGGTGACAATTACTGTATTTTGAAATTGGAAGCTCTTTGTCTAAAAAACAATATTATTCTGTTTTTTCTGGAAGTTAAAGCAAAGTGGGCACTGTTAGAAAACTGGCATGTCATGTCGCTGATTGTCTGGAAAGCTGGTCAATATTTCTCTCCTGAAATTAAAACATCATTTTTTAATCATGATTAATATAGATCTGTATAAAAATATTTCTTAATCTTTTATGCCACATGAATATCCACGTGAGAAATATTGACATTTATACTGAATATCAATAGAATGTTTATAATAATGGCACTATGAACAATTCAATTTTAATCATAATAGAAAACTGTAGAATCAGATCTTTATTATTTCACAAGCAAACAGAGCAGACCCTGAGCACCGTCCCAGGTCAACTCGTCCTCCTGACAATTTGACCCCAGAGTCAAGTCGGCCTCGGGTCAAGTTGGCTGGGCCAACTTGGCCCTTTATATAATAATTTCATTTTATATATACAAATATAATATTAGTTAACATATAAGGAAAGTTCAGAGTAACAGATAAGGAAGCGTACCATAATCAGTAACTTAATTAATCCAACTAAACCCTCTAATGTGACCATTCATTAGAATATTCTCGATAGGCTGATTCTAATGAATGTTCACAACAGAGGGTATGGTGGATAAATAACTTTTTTCATCAAATTGAGTATGCTATCATATCTGAAAGTGTGAAGTGAAGAATTTAAACCGTTTAAAACAAGGTTTCATATTGTTTCATCCACTTTATTTATATAAGGATAAAAAAAACATACATTAATAAATAGCAATAATCAGAAATGTACAAGCATTTCACATGATAATAAGAGTGTGTTTGTGAAACACTTATGCCCCTGACCTTTGACCCTGAAGGATGACCTTGACCTTTGACCCATGGACCAGAGAGTTAAACGCGACACATTGTCTTTGTGTGGTGAACATTTGTGCCAGATTATTTTTGAAATCCATTCAGAGATAAAAAAGTTACAGAAGGGACACAAAATTTGTGACGGACAGACGGACGGGCTGCCAATGCGATTACTATATGCCCGCCGTGTTGGTTGGATGGATGATGGATGGATGGATGGTTGGATGGATGGATGGATGGATGGATGGATGGACAGACAGACATGCAGACAGACAGACAAACAGACAGATTGATAGATACTAACCTGTACCACACGTCCTATGCCGCCAAAGACCACACACGCCACACATGACTCCATGTTGTCTCATCCGAACAACCTTCCTGCAACAAATACACCCATCACTAAAACGTTACACTAGTTCCAAATATTAAATAATCAGTGCAAATCCTATACATGTAGTAAATAATGGTTTTGCAACATCGAATTCCTCGGAAGGATTGTAGAATGTAGAACTGCAGGTTATTAATAATATGTAATATTTAATAAGCATTGTTAACACTTTACCTCATGTAAACATGTTTTCACGCATTTGCAAACAGAGTAGACCAGATCAGACGGCTCCTAGAGGAATAGAATTTGATAGATCAGTTTTTTTGCTTTCTAAAATGGCTACAATATTCCACATTCCATATTTCATTATAACTCCTTTTCCATGAATATTCAGTAGTTATTGAAATTTGGACTAAATATAGAACAGGGAAAGGGTTAATCAATATACAAGTATACACATATTTTGAGTATATATATTTGGCATTAAAATAATGAAGTAACCCTGAATATATTACCACATCATTAATAAATAATTATGGGAAATGGATTAATTGCTCCTCTAGCCAGCAATAAAACTCCGGAAAGGAGCTCTAATTTTTTATAACTGAATGAAGAAATATGGGTTACTTCAGGTAAGTTGGTTTTATTATAAAGCTCATTTTGCTGAAAAGCCATGGGTCTAGTATGTTTGCAATTTTTGGAAAGATTGAGCATATTTGTAAAACTATGTATTTCATACATGTATACTGTTAAATATAATTATATATATATATGAACAACAGAATTTATGACCGCGGTCTCCTACATGGGTCGTCTAATCGGGGTCTAGCATGTTTGCAATGTTCAGAAAGATTGAGAGTATATTTGTAAAACTACGGTATATGTATTTCATACATGTATGTATACTTTCAAAATGCATAAAACCTGAAAACAAGAGGGCCAGAATGGCCCAGAAGCGCTCACCAGACAATCAGAGGAGAAGATTTTCAAAGTTTTGACTTTATGTTTCTATGGAAAACTAGCCTGCCCTGGGGCGGGGCTAATTTTGACCCAAGAGGCACAGTTTATATAACTTTTGTAGAGGACCTGAACATGATGCTATGTGCCAAATATGAAAGCTGAGAACCTTCCAGTTTAAGACGAGAAGATTTTCAAAGTTTTCACTGTATGTTTCTATTTAAAACTGGCTACCCCTGGGGCGGGCCAATTTTCACCCCAGGGCCATAATTTATATAACTTTTGTAGAAGACCTGAACATGATGCTATGTGCAAAATATGAAAGCTGAGAACCTTCCAGTTTCAGAGGAAAGATATTCAGAGATTTCACTATTTGTTTTTATTGAAAACTGCCCACCCCTGGGGTGGGGCCAGTTTTGACCCTGGGGTCATATTTTATACAGATTTTGTAGAGGACCTGGACATGATGCTATGTGCAAAATATGAAAGCTGAAAATCTTCAAGTTTCAGAGGAGAAGGTTTTCAAAGTTTTCCCTACATGCATAAAAATTGTTTCTATTGAAAACTGCCCACCCCTGTGGTGGGGCCAATTTTGACCACAGGGCCATAATTTATATGACTTTTGTAGAGGACCTGAACATGATACTCTGTGCCAAATATTAAAGCTGAGAGCCATCCAGTTTCAGAGAAGAAGATTTTCAAAGATTTCACTATTTGTTTCTATTTAAAACTGCCCACCCCTGGGGCGGGGCCAATTTTGACCCCAGGGCCATAATTTATATAACTTTTGTAGAGGACCTGAACATGATGCTCTGTGTCAAATATGAAAGCTGAGAGCCTTCCAGTTTCAGAGAAGAAGATTTTCAAAGTTTTCACTATTTGTTTCCACTGAAAACTGGGTACCCCTGGGGTGGGCCAATTTTCACCCCAGGGCCATAATTTATATAACTTTTGTAGAAGACGTGAACATGATGCTATGTGCAAATAAGAAAGCTGAGAACCTTCCAGTTTCAGAGAAGAAGATATTCAAAGATTTCACTATTTGTTTCTATTGAAAACTGCCCACCCCTGGGGCGGGGCCAATTTTGACCCTGGGGCCATATTTTATACAGATTTTGTAGAGGACCTGGACATAATGTTATGTGCCTAATATGAAAGCTGAAAACCTTCAAGTTTCAGGGGAGAAGGTTTTCAAAGTTTTCCCTACATGCATTTGTTTCTATTGAAAACTGCCCATCCCTGTGGTGGGTCCAATTTTGACCTCAGGGCCATAATTTATATGACTTTTGTAGAGGACCTGAACATGACGCTATGTGCAAAATATGAAAGCTGAGAGCTATCCAGTTTCAGAGAAGAAGATTTTCAAAGATTTCACTATTTGTTTCTATTTAAAACTGCCCACCCCTGGGGCGCACCAATTTTGACCCCAGGGCCATAATTTACATAACTTGTGTAGAGGACCTGAACATGACGCTATGTGTCAAATATGAAAGCTGAGAGCCTTCCAATTTCAGAGAAGATTTTCAAAGTTTTCACTATTTGTTTCTACTGAAAACTGCCCACCCCTGTGGCAGCGCCAATTTTGACCCAAGGGCCATAATTTATATAACTTTTGTAGAAGACCTGAACATGATGCTCTGTGCCAAATATGAAAGCTGAGAGACTTCCAGTTTCAGAGAAGAAGATTTTCAAAGATTTCACTATTTGTTTCTATTGAAAACTGCCCAACCCTGGGGCGGGGCCAATTTTGACCCCAGGGCCATAATTTATATAACTTTTGTAGAGGACCTGAACATGATGCTCTGTGCAAAATATGAAAGCTGAGAACCTTCTGGTTTCAGAGGGGAAGATTTTCAAAGTTTTACTATATGTTTCTATTGAAAACAAGGCACCCCTGGGGTGGGGCCAATTTTGACCCCTGGGCCATAATTTATATAACTTTTGTAGAGGACCTGGACATGATGCTCTGTGCAAAATATGAAAGCTGAGAGACTTGCAGTTTCAGAGAAGAAGATTTTCAAAGATTTCACTATTTGTTTCTATTTAAAACTGCCCACCCCTGGGGCGGGGCCAATTTTGACCACAGGGCCATAATTTATATAACTTGTGTAGAGCACCTGAACAGGATGCTCTGTGCCAAATATGAAAGCTGAGAGACTTCCAGTTTCAGAGAAGAAGATTTTCAAAGATTTCACTATTTGTTTCTATTTAAAACTGCCCACCCCTGGGGCGGGGCCAATTTTGACCCCAGAGCCATAATTTATATGACTTTTGTAGAGGACCTGAACATGATGCTCTGTGCCAAATATGAAAGCTGAGAGACTTCCTGTTTCAGAGAAGAAGATTTTCAAATTTTTCACTATTTGTTTCTATTGAAAACTGCCCAACCCTGGGGTGGGGCCAATTTTGACCCCAGGGCCATAATTTATACAACTTTTGTTGAGGACCTGAACATGATGCTATGTGCCAAATATGAAAGCTGAGAACCTTCTGGTTTCAGAGGAGAAGATTTTCAAAGTTTTACTATATGTTTCTATTGAAAACAAGGCACCCCTGGGGTGGGGCCAATTTTGACCCCAGGACCATAATTTATATAACTTGTGTAGAGGACCTGAACATGATGCTATGTGCCAAATATGAAAGCTGAAAACCTTCAAGTTTCAGAGGAGAAGGTTTTCAAAGTTTTCCCTACATGCATTTGTTTCTATTGAAAACTGCCCACCCCTGTGGTGGGGCGAATTTTGACCCCAGGGCCATAATTTATATGACTTTTGTAGAGGACCTGAACAGGATGCTCTGTGCCAAATATGAAAGCTGTGAGCCATCCAGTTTCAGAGAAGAAGATTTTCAAAGATTTCACTATTTGTTTCTATTTAAAACTACCCACCCCTGGGGCGGGACCAATGTAATATATAAGAAGATTTTCAAAGATTTCACTATTTGTTTCTATTTAAAACTGCCCACCCCTGGGGCGGGGCCAATTTTGACCCCAGGGCCATAATTTATATAACTTTTGTAGAGCACCTGAACATGATGCTATGTGCCAAACATGAAAGCTGAGAACCTTCTGGTTTAAGAGGAGAAGATTTTCAAAGTTTTACTATATGTTTCTACTGAAAACAAGGCACCCCTGGGGTGGGGCATATTTTGACCCCAGGGGCATAATTTATATAACTTTTGTAGAGGCCCTAAAGATGATACTATGTGCCAAAGATGAAAGATGAGAACCCTGTAGATCCAGAGGAGAAGATTTTTAAAGGTTCAAATTGTTGCCGACGAATGACGCACGACGCATGCCAACGGACGACGGGCGATCACAAAAGCTCACCCTGAGCACAAAGTGCTCTGGTGAGCTAAACATAAAGAGGTTTTTTGAACATCTGATCCCAAGTGCATTTTAATTGTATATATACTGCTATTTATTTTAAGCTATACCTGTTCATGAAAAACTGCATTATCTGCCTAATTTGATAGCAGGAGAGAATGATATCCTATAGGAGCCATCTGATCAGAGTCTGCTCTGTTTGCTTATAATATAGTTATATGATACTACAGTTTCAGCCAGGCCAAAACTTCATGTGTCCATTTGCTGAATTGCTGTTATAACAAAAAATCTCATGCATTAATATTCATGATACCATTATTTCTTACATGAACATTCATGGAAGAAAAAGGTTAAATATCTATTGCATTTAAACTTATTGCTGACATGAATATGTTTACTATTGTTTACTAAGCCTTAATTAATAAGTACCCAAGTGTATACAAAAGCTCCCTTAAATTAATTAGATTAGACAGCTATCGCTTCCTTTCGCCAACTGTAGACCATGACCATGCAAGGAGCTTTATCAAACCAACTTACCTGAAGTAATGTACACATCTTCAATCAATTTAATTAAGAACTCCTTTCGTGGGATTTACAGATGGTGAAAGGAGTCTTCTTTTGCCAACTGTAAATCTAGGGTCTACAGCACAGGGGTCTGGACCGCTTCATGTGGGTCTATATACATGTACTATATATAGTACATATAGACCTGTGGGGTCTGGACCGCTTCATATAGGTCTATATGTACTATATATAGTACATGTACATGTATATACATTGTAGACCCACATGAAGCGGTCCAGACCCCTGTGCTGTAGACCCTATAGATTTTCAGCGAATGGAGCTTTATCAAACCAACTTACCTTTAGCGACTCACAGTTCTACATTCAGTTATACTTTCTCTCATATTAAACATGTTTTCACACATTTGCAAACAGAGTAGACCCAGAGCAGACAGCTCCTATTGGACCAGGAGCCTTCTGATCATGCAGGTTTTGCTCTGTTTACATGGTGAAAAAGTTGTAACTCGACTGGGACTTGAACCCAGGGCCTGGCTTATCATGCCAACACTCTACCGACTGAGCTACCAAGCCACACTGTAAAGCCTATCAACTTATCTCACCAAAATCTCTACCTGGCTACAATTACACTTCAAAAACATTGATGCCGCTCATTTCACATCTATTTGTAGATCCGGCAGAGTTGACCCTGATTCTAGTTCACATTTGTGTACTCTAAATGGTGATAATTAACTGATATCGAGCTACTTTCGTTTTTAACGATATACCGACAGACGGCAACCATCATAAAATTAGCATGCTATCTTACAGCTCGTTAATGTGACTAACTTGGATTCCTGAGCACAGGAATCTTACTGATACCCCTTACACTGTCTGATAATAAATCTATGTTGTTTGCAAATGCATTTACATCTCTCTTGATGGAATAAATGGTTTTGAAACATGCTTCATTGAAAATTGCACTTCAAATCGTACTCACCATGCACCTTTTTGGTTTATGGTGAATTCGCCTAACGACCAACTCGCCTACAATTAGATATATAGTAACCCGAATGGTGAATTCGCCTAGAAAGCAATTGTATAGTGATTGTATTTCGCACCTATTGTAAGGTATCGATAACATAACAAAACGTGTTTTCAGGCAGTGTTGACCAAGATTGAACTTTGAGTGTAGCCCCTGATCATCATTTATATAAATTATATGCATTTGAAAACACACAATGGAAGAGTGTGTGAGGGGAGGTGGCGTACTTTAATAGTTGTTTCCTTTGTGCAAATGTTTAAATGATTTGGAATGAAATTATGAACAATTTGATTGATTTTGTCAGATGATCTGTTTACTATCTATACAGTGTTTTATATTAGTTATGCTTGTAGCAATAATCAAAAGTTGAGCCCTTTGGTGTTGATGCAAACTGGCATCATATGGTGAACACTTGTCAGTGCGATCAGTATAAATTGGTTGTTAATATGCACCCTATCCCTTTCAACCAGGTTGTCAATTTGCGTGTAGTGATTAGGGGCTACACTGATATTTCAGTTAAATTAAAAAAAAAACACATCTGGAAAAGAAAACAACAAGGTAAGTTGTTCTTGTTACAAACAGCTTTATTTTATTTGTTATTTACTGGTAGATCTACCTGTAATATAAGGTGTGAAATACAATCGCTATATAATTGCTTTCTAGGCGAATTCACCATTTGGGTTACTATATATCTAATTGTAGGCGAGTTGGTCATTAGGCGAATTCACCAGCACCCCACCTTTTTCTACGATAAAATATTTGACTTTGCGCCTGAGAAAGAGATCTTACTAAAGCCCCTGACTGGTCAGAATTTTCTTATTGAGTGCTTTTTACCAGAATGACAACAATGCAGAAAGAACTTATAAGTGTTACTCTTCTTTGATTTCTCTATGTCAATGCATTAAGCTGAAATGTCATGGTAATACAACATCAGACTCACCCAATTCTGACATCATAATGTACAACATCAACAGCGATGGCACATGCCCTGTCGCGATATAGTCTTGATCTCAGCAGCTTGGGAATAGCTAGAGTTTTGAAGTTCCGGCCTCCAAGTCTTCTAAGGTGACTGGCATACCATGTTTTATTTCTCACAAGTTCTGAACTGCTCCATAATGACATTCAGAGTCTGTCAAAAATAACATCACACTTTCTCTGCAAAAGGCATGATAGAAGCTCGAAAATCACGTTTTCCCGAATCCAGTAGAGAATTTGGGCTTCATTTGTACACATGCCTCAAACTTCCTTTTGATTCCTTTTCCGTTCAACCCGTAAATTAATTTGTTTCACACAAAAATCAAGTTCACTTTCGAAATCCGCCATTTTGTTTGTTATGACATGGAGCTTCCGAACCCTGACGGAATACGACGAGTAGTTACGATTGGGAAATGTCTCAATCAAAAATACAAAATGGCAAGGTATTATTACTTTTATATTAATGGAACGCAAGATATTGCAAAATTACGCCAAAGATACAATAGATTGGTCAATTAATGCTTAGCTACTTGAAATTGACAGGATAGTTGGGAACTATTTAATGACGCGTGCGAACAACAATTATACCAAAAAATCGAAGAGGCGTCAAACGGTATTAGGGTCATATGCAAATTTTACTTCTATTCGACTGCGTATGTATAACAATTATCAATTATATATAAAATCTTAACAACAAACACAATAACCTTCAAGAGTGTGTATCCAAGCCATGCAGAATATCGGACAATTATACTAAAAGCCAAGAATTTACATACTTACAAGCTAGGTTATTTGTAATTGCCAGGAGAGTTGGAAACTATATTACAACGCGAGAGAATATAGAGAATAATAGGTTAGTGCCGTAGATGGGACGCCTTTATCCGACGAGGGGAGAAAACGTTGAGGCGAGGCTTGCCGAGCCTCAACTGTTTTCTCTCCGAGTCGGATAAAGGCGTCCCATCTACGGCACTAACCTATTATTCTATTTATCCAGTCAATTTAGTTATATCTTTTTTCATAGACTCATAAAACATACGAATATTGAAATAATTTGCATTGAAAATGCGGTTTTTCGATCAACGGACCTCCCTTTTCATTTCCGTTCTAAAGACGTTAATAATGAGCTACCGCAGAGGAAAATAGTTTGGATACTTACATTACAAGACGGGAAAACGTGGTTGAATTTGAAAAATAAGATCATTTGAATCGAGAGTCGATATGTTAATTCAAACAGACATGGTTATTATTCTACCGGAGGCTCTACATTGTCAAATTCGAGTTCCGTCGTCTCGGTATCTATTTTTAGATAGGGCTAACGTCACTCGTCAATGGAACTGAACAGACTATATTCAGGTCTATGACCATCACCGCCCTTGTAAGAGTTTATCGATTAACGGGAAAACGTGCTTGAATTTGAAAAATAAGATCGTTTGAATCGAGAGTCGATATGTTAATTCAAACAGACATGGTTATTATTCTACCGGAGGCTTCGAGTTCCGTCGTCTCGGTTTCTATTTTTAGATAGGGCTAACGTCACTCGTCAATGGAACTGAACAGGCTATATTTAGGTCTATGACCATCACCGCCCTTGTAAGAGTTTATCGATTAACTTATCATGAGAGTGATAAATGTTTTAATGAAGCTTTATTGTATTATTTAATTTTATTAAAAAAATCGTCAATATGGTAGCATGATAACTTTATATACATCTTCAATTTCGCTAACAGTATGCTTGGCCTGATAGCGTAGTGGTTATGAAGGTCGCTTATCGTGCAGTCAGCCCCGGTTCGATTCTCACTGTTGACGAATCTTTTTTTCTCTCTTTTTCCTTTCTATTTTTTTTTAAATGACGGTTTGGGTTTTTACTTGGATACTTAATGATAATTATCCATATTAAGTGTTTTTTCTTCCAATTTAATACGTTATTTTTGGTAAAACAATTTTGAAGAAAAATTAAAAATAGTTCCTGTTGTAAGAAGAAATTCCTACACCTACTATACAAATAAACCTCTACTGTACGTATAAACTTAGGTTTATTATGCTACCCCTTTATTACGTCACTAGCGGCTGTAGTGACGGGATAAAATAATTATACCAAAAACCGTGGTGTGTTAAACCGGCATTAGAGCTCCAGAAGTGTGGTAACTAAAGGTGGCGTTCGCCACCTAAAAATAGAATGATGTCTTTTAGAGTTCATTGATGAGACTAGATGCTCAGCTATAACCATGTTTGGTTGGACTTCGTTAACATTTACTCAAGTACACTTTTGCAGAGTATACCCAAATCATACAGCTCATACAGGCACCCGACAGGCACCAGTCGTTTCGCCCCTGGTTGTTTCACTCCCAATAGGGATCCTGGTCGTTTCGCCCCCCGCCCCCCATACCCTGGTTGTATGGCCCCCTACAAAAATACAAAAATAATACTTACGAAATGCAATTTTCCAATACTTTAAATCTCAGAAAAGTCGCATTTTGTAGAGTTTCAGAATTGTCTGATCTGGGTCTACTCTGTTTGCAAATGCATGAAAACACGTTCATATCAGGGAAAGGGTTAAGAACAGGGAAAGGGTTACTAAGAGTCTACTGGTATCAGTATAAGTGTAACTCCAGTATATATACTAGATTTATATTAATTAAAGATTACACGTGTGACATGGTTTGTTAATAACCTGAGATGATTACAAGCTGTCAACATACAATCATACTCTTTACATTAATTAACCCTTTCCCTCATATAAACGTGTTTTCACGCATTTGCAAACAGAGTAGACCCAGATCAGACAGCTCCTAGAGAATCGGGGTCTGCTCTGTTTGCTTGTAGAATTTGATAGCTCTGATTATTCGCTTTCTAAAATGTCTACAATGTCCCATCTTCCATATTTCTTTATGACTATTTTGCTCATGAAAATTCAGTAGGTATTGAAATTTGGAATTAACACAGAACAGGGAAAGGGTTAAGAGTTACACGTTTCACATAGTTTTTTTTAACATCCTGAGATAATTACAAGCTGTCAGCATTTTTGATAACAGCCTTAGACAATCACACGCTGGCAACATGTAAAAGCTACATGTATGTTCATATCTCAACAAACATGCCTGTGAGGGGCAGGGCTAGATTTCCTTATGAATATACAGGGTTTTTTCTCTCTTAATTGGGAAGGGGCCTTAGTCTGCTGCTTTTGGGAAGAATTATCGCTAAAAGTGCTGATGTGGGAAACAAAAAAGCTGGTGTAAGTTTGGATTTTGGGAAAACTGCATGATTTTAAAGAAATTTTCAATTGGGAAGGGGCCTTTTATAGGCCTCTGTTATAGAAGGTGAAAACTCCCTGATATATAAGATTATAACTATATTATATAAGAAAATATAAATCTTCTATTCCAGAGACTGCAGTTGAATTTGAATGGCATTTGGTAGGAATAGTGGGCCGCCTTGCAAGGAATATGTATACTGCTTTCCATTCAGCACAGATTATGTTACAGTTAGGATATGTCAGGTAGAACTACATGTTAACACCTTACTCTGAACTCAGTATGCCTTTGCAAACAGAGTATACTACAATTTCTGCCATGGCCAAAAACTCCTCAGTTTATAATACATTACATGATGTAGTTGTACCGTTATAAGAATTCAGCTAATGAATGTTCATACAGTGCTTTATTTCCTGCATAAATATTTATGAGGTAAAGGGTTAAAAGAACAAACCGTTTGCCAGTAAGCATTCAACAGCTGCATTATCCATCCTGATGTGTGATGTCACATTGAGTATACCAGCACTTATAATGTGGCTATTTAGTAGGTTATGCATGATTGTATGTTTCAAATACTAAAGGTTTGGAGAATCAGATTTCATGTTGTTTATTTTTTGCAAATTTTAAACACAAATTTACAACTATGCAATCTATGTATATTTAAATTAACAAGTTAATCGAGAAGCATAGAGGATGTACTTCAACAGTGGTAGGGAATCTATCAGACATGACATGCTCATAAATTCCTGTCTAAAAACCTCAGATCTCTTTAAACATACTGAAAAATAGGTATGAATATCAAGGTCTAAGTTAGCTTCTGCTCCAAATTGCCATTTTCCATAAATGCTATCAGTGTAGTTTAATGGAAGAACACCTTCTTGGCTTGGCCATAGAGGGAAGTCTAGGTTCAAATACTAGCACTGTCTATTGGAAAGGCTTTTTGGAAGCAGTTATTTGCTATAGACAACCTTTAAATTTACCTACTGAATATTCAGGGACAAAATAGATTAATGAAATATGGAAGATGGAACATTATAGCCATTTAAAAACTACAGAAACAGTTCTATCAAATTCTATTAGCAAACAGAACCTATAGGAGCCTTCTGAGTAGGGTCTACTGTGTTTGCAGTTACATAAAAGTTGTTTGTACATGTATGAGCGAAAGGGTTAAACAGAAACAATAATGTCCCGAACAATTTTTATGATACATGTACAGTACAATGTCCACTTTTTGTGTCCATTGCTTTGGCAGGGTGACAGGGTTTATTTTTTGCATGGCATCTTTTATTTTGTCACATTTCTGCTGGCAGGTGACACATGTTCCTTTGAACACTTTTGTTCTAATTCCTGTCATATTTCTCACTTTCTTGTCCATATGGATCTTAAAATAGATATAATAATTTAAACTGGATCTTAATTCATGGACAGGGGATAGCTAATTGAGTTTATTTTGTATGCATTATCTACATTTTATTATCAACCGATAACAACTCATCTTCTCATTTCAAAATTGCACACACAAACATAAGTATGAGTTTTTTGACCGGCTCCCTTTTTGTTACTGATTGTTAATTTACTTTTACAGTGATTGACCTGATTTTTGTCTAGCCTGCTTGTTGTCAGCTCAACATTTGCCAAAGTTGCAGTTGTGTAGGCACATACATATGTCTGTCTGTTTGTCCATTTGATTTTGTAACAGCAAATCCATTATTTTGTATCAACAGATCTCCCTATAACGTGGCCCATATCTTGAGTAGACAGTGTACCAGGTACAAGGGCCTTAACTCTCGCATCACACATTTTGAAATTTATCCTTGATTTTATTTTCTTCATTCACTGGGTCAAACCAAATTTAATTTTATAAATCGCTTAGTCACTAGTAGACAGTGTACCATGTATAAGAATTATGACTCAAGGTTCACTCCACCAGAGGCTGGGCTGATTTTACTTTAATGAGCGTCTTTTGTGTGTTATCTCCCCAAATTCAATTTATAAGTGGCGCTCGCACCGAGTAGGTCCTTCATCCGGGTAACGTCTGATTTTATCGATCGCCATTGTATGTGTTTACTGAATTTATTCATGATAAGATTGATCAAAAAATAATTTAAATCATGTAGATGAAATGAAAACTCCTTTCATTTTGAACATAAATATTGTTCTTTCAACCATTTTGCACAAACAGAGAAGCGGGGTAGACATTACACTTTCAGGACCGGTCATTACACTTCCCCTGTCATAATGTAAACTCTAACTTCAATGATATTGTGTACATATGCCCTTGACAGTTGTTTGTTCAATATAGTTTTAGTTTTAATATTTCTTCCTTTTTGTTCATTTGAGAGTCAATGCTTACTTTAATTATATAAGTGTAAGTAAACGTTTGCCTTTGCATACAGGGTAGACCCAGATCAGATGGCTCCTGTACAGTGTAGGGGCTTTCTGATCAGGGTTCCTACTTTTGCAAAACATTCATGTATTAATATGCCATTTAAAAATAATCTAATTAATATTCACGATGCCACCATTTCTTACATGCCATGGAGTAAATGGTTAACACGTTTAAGCAGTTTGATCCAGATCCAAATATAAAAAAAGTTTAATAACTGATTAGAATTCACACTATTTGACCGTACACTGTGCTTTTGTTGTGTTCCGAGTAGAGTTTTTATTTATATCAGAAATCACCTCAGATATCACATAAAATTAAAATATTTAACCCTTACAAAATGTAGGAGACCAGTCTATAAGACATCAGCTAATTGCAATGACCGTGACGAGTGTTTGTTTTTTAGAGGTTTTCTCATCAGCGTATGCAATGTTTTATTTTTGCAAACATCATTCGGTTGCAGCACTGTAGATTAAAATTAAACTCTTTCAGTCCGGAATTTGACAACTTCAATTAAAAATTAAGCCTTCAAGACATTGAACTTCTCTTGCAAATTTCAGTGACTAAATAAACAGTATGGACCCAGATAAGACGTTTATTTATTAAAACAGAACGGACGATTAGTATTATTACTAGTGACACTCATTTATATAACAGCTTCTGATCAGTATCCAATATGTATTGTTTGTTTCTTCTTTTTGTATGGTCTGTTTTTGTTTGCTTAAATCGGACAATCAAATTTTAATTGCATAAGTAGAACGAAATATTAATAAAGCTAAAGTTCGTTTTTGTTTTAATTGTGATCACGAAGTATTTACTTCGTATTGTGATATATGTCAAGTAGATACCACTGTTCCCTGATTGATTGGATTTCCGGTTTAGCCCCTTTCTCCTCGTGATTGCATAATAAACAATACCTCCCTAATTAAATTCGGAGGTTATGACACAAAAGGGTCTCAGCAGGGTGTGATATATGGTGATAACTTATCTATGACACTGGGGGCCCATGTCACTGCTAGACTGTTACACAAACAATACAGAACGTCCCCTCCCCTCCCAAAAAAGTTTTGGATTTTAGTAACACTTCACTCTATGAATATAAATGTAAGAAATAATGTGATCGTGAATATCAATTAAACTATTTTTTTTAATTATATATTAACACAGGAATTTCGGGGCATAGCAGGAACTGTGGAATCATATCTATATTTATCATAAGCAGATCCTGATTAGACGGTTCCTAGAGGATATGTCTGATCGGGGTCTAGTCTGTTTGCAAAGGCATTAAAAGGCATTTTATCTGTTAAATGATATAATAAAGACATTTTAACATTTAAGTAGCAGTCTGAAATGTAGCCATGTATTTCTGTCGGTTTCTTAGTTTTAGGGTAAACTTATCATTTATCTGCATTATTTTTAAAGAAAAGTGCAAAATAAAACAAAAATAAAACTTCAAAATGCAAATAATATATTTCCACATGCTTCGTTATTCTCGATTAAAAGAAAAGCTTTTGTAATCGGGTGTAGGACAAAACCCCACTAGGGCGTAACCCCACTAGGACGTAACCCCATAGGACAATTCCCCACTAGGACCAAACCCCAGCAGGACAATACCCCACATGGACAAAACCCCACTTTAATAAAAATTATGTATTTAGTTAAGGATTTATATATACACATGGCACTTCATAGCAATAGAAAGGGAGAATAAAACACACATTCTATACAAAAAAGGCATACATGGTATAACCAAAATTAACCAACTCCTTTTCTTAACTAACAAACAGGGTAGGCCCAAATCATTTTCACAATTTTATGATCTGGCTCAACCATGTTTGCATTGGTACACTTAATATAGATTCAATAGATGTGGATAATGTAATATTAGCACATATTGCATATAAACTATTATAATATAACCACAATTAACCAATTCCTTTTCTTAACTTACAAACAGGGTAGACCCAAATCATTTTCACAATTTTATGATCTGGCTCAACCATGTTTGCATTGGTACACTTAATATAGATTCAATAGATGTGGATAATGTAATATTAGCACATATTGCATATAAACAATTATAATATAACCACAATTAACCAATTCCTTTTCTTAACTTACAAACAGGGTAATTTTAAATATGCTTTAACTTCTATTTTTATTTGCAGATTGTAACTTTAAATTTAAAAATGTAAAGATCTTGCTTTGAATTTATATTCTGATTGAGTGTTCTTCTTCAAATTATCTAAAAGTTGATTTATAACCCAATTTAGTAAACTAAAGCTCATTTAGCTATGAATGCATTCTTTATTTATTCATAATTTTGACCTAATTTTAAATATGCTTTAACTTCTATTTTTATTTGCAGATTGTAGCTTTAAATTTAAAAATGTAAAGATCTTGCTTTGAATTTATATTCTGATTGAGTGTTCTTCTTCAAATTATCTAAAAGTTGATTTATAACCCAATTTAGTAAACTAAAGCTCATTTAGCTATGAATGCATTCTTTATTTATTCATAATTTTGACCTAATTTTAAATATGCTTTAACTTCTATTTTTATTTGCAGATTGTAACTTTAAATTTGAAAATGTAAAGATCTTGTTTTGAATTGATATTCTTATTGAGTGTTTCTTCTTCAAATTATCTAAAAATTGATTTATAACCCAATTGTGTTAACATGTTGGGTTTTGTCCGCCTTGACACATTTAACAGTGGGTTTGTGTCCTATGGGGTATTGTCCTATGGGGTTACGTCCTAGTGGGGTTACGTCCTGGTGGGGTTTTGTCCGTACCCCTTTGTAATCAAAGTGAAAACAATCAATAATGGATAACAAAAGTGTAACAAAGGACTAGAGACATATACATGTATGTTTTAGAAAGGACCTACTCGGTGGCAGGAATGTTAAAAAAAATGGCAGGAATGTTCCGTAGGTGACCATTTACAAAGTTGTAACCCATAAAATACAAGAGCACCACTTGTGGGTTCCAATGTTAAAGTTTTCGAACAGTTTCAATGAAAATGCAGATGGTGGAGTTACCACATTATAGCTCTTTTTCTTCGAAAAGCAGACACTGTCAAGCTAAAAATTGCCACCATAGATTGGGCTAAATCCCTTCTATGGCTAAAGGGAGCATTAAACCATTGAACAGATTTTTATGTACCAGTATTTTTTGTAAGAATAATTGGTGAACATTTGCCAAGTATTAATTTTGTTTCCTAAAAAAAGGGGGTGGGGGGTATATGGCTAAGCGTCACATTTTATTTATAGGTCAATGTGACCTTGACCTTGGTCTTCATTTACAAAATAAACTTGTGCGGAGCAAACCTCATATACCGAATCAGCTAGGATCACAGATATGGCATGTGAGTTCATCTTATGATGGTAGAGTGTCGCATACTAGTTTTAAGTCAATGTGACCTTGACCTCATTTACAAACAAGCCCGCCCGGACCATATCTCCTACACTACTTCAGCTAGGATCACCAAATATGGTGTGTGAGTACATCTTGGGATGGTGGGGTGTCACATACTATTCATAGGTCAATGTGACCTTGGCCTTGGGCTTCATTTACAAAAAAAACTTGTTTACAGCATATCCCTACACCAAGTCAGCTAGGATCATTACTAAAAATGGTGTGTGAGTTCATCTCCGGATGGCGAAATGTCGCATACTCTTTGTAGGTCATGTGACCATGACCTTGACATTTGACCTCAATTACAAAAAATCTTGTCTTTTCTGGTAGTTTGAGTTCAAATTCTGCTCATACTATGTGCAATCTTTACTTTTATTTTGCAGTGCATATACAGTCCTGCTTACAAATCACCTGTCATTGCCAGTGCTTTGCTTTGGGGGCATTTGTCAACTACTGCGACACATTTCTTGTTTGGCTATATTTTGACAATAAATTGACATACATAAATGTATGTTCTTACGTAACACTGTGTACTTCGTGACCTATTGTCTCAGATGAACGATGATGGACACTATCATTATTATAATATTGCTTAGGTTTTGTCGTAGTTGTGGCTTTCTTCACTAACAATTTTCAGATTTAATTTGTCACACATCTTAATCATATGTAGACTGCATAATGTGCGAGATTCGCAACATTTGTTTTGAATTACGTGAATTACATGGATTGACATACATCTACTCTCTTTAAATTTCATTAGTTATGTTTTACTTCATTGCATGTAAAATGTCGATGGTCGATTCCCGGTAGAGCAGTGCCTTATTTGATATTATGTTTCTAACTATAACATGAATTCACAGAGATAGACTCTGCTACTTTGACTCAACTATTCGACATACCCACGCAACAGTTTCCGCGAAACGACGGCATCGGTAATTCAAGATTAATTTCCAAGTTTCTTGAAATTAAAGTTTGAAACTAGATCTACTTAAAGTGTGTTTATTAAATTATTTAGCTCTAGTCTTCTTTTCATGACTAACTTAAAACCTTTACTTCATGTATATTCATGTATGCATTTATAACTTTATGAATTTTACTTATCTGAATGTTTTATACAGGCATACGTGTTAACAAGATATTTTTACCGTGACAGACAGTTTAGAATGAGAATTATAACACTATTCAAACAAACATAGTAGACTCTGGTCAATTAACTCATAGATCTACATCTAGCTTTGGAATTGGTGGTTGGTCGGCTTTCAGTTTCAGCCTGATTCACTTGATACTTGGCATAAAATTTAACCAGGAGTAGTAGATGTGCAAGACACAATCTTTTTAACGACGAACTCCTTCCGTTTCAACCTGATTCACTTCATACTTGGCATCACTATTTTAATCATTAGTAATATGTATACAAAACACAGATTCAGGTCTCTGTAACATTGACCTCTAGCTTTGGAATTGGTGGTTGGTCGGCTTTCAGTTTCAGCCTGATTCACTTGATACTTGGCATAAATGTTAATCAATTCCTGGCCTTCAAATGGGTGGTGTGTCTGCCTTGAAATTGGAAAATTCCGGTGTCATTCTGCAAAATCTTTAGCCTACTTGTTTTTGCGACCAGTGCTGGTCGTGTGGGTGTATTCACATTTAGTGATAGATCTAGTTATTTCTTACATGAATATCCATGGAGTAAAGGGTTAATGCATATTTAAGGTCGTTATGACTATAACTCTGCTCGATGGAGACACACATTAATCCCTCTGCAAAAAGAATAGACCCAAATGAGACAGCTCGATCATACATGAACGATGGAGACACAAATTTATGCCTTTGCAAATAGAATAGACCATTATGAACTATTTGATCCTAGTCAGCTGTTTGCTTATGGAATAATATAGATCGGATTCCGTTCATATATTGTTCACAAGTCGTTATAAAACAACAGATGATAATTAGTATAAAAAATCAATATATATTTTATATGAATATTCATTGTCCCTTTACCTGATTGAAATGCCTTTTCAAACCTGATCTGGGTCTACTCTGCACAACCGTTTTTAACCCGTTACTCCATAATTACGCATTTGCAAACAGTAGAATCATATGGCTCCTGTGGGATCAGTCAAATCAGGCCTGCTGTGTTTGCTTATGAAATTACAATAGACTCTACAGTATCTACCAATGCCAAAACACCCAGTGTACATTTGCCATTGTGAAAAATCGGCAAATTAATGTTCATTAAGTTATTGTTTACATGAATATTCATGGAGTAGTAAGGCTTGTAAGGCGATTAAGACCGGAGATAAGGGATGCGTATTGGGTATGTAGTGCTACACGCATGCAGGTAATATTGGGTATGTAGTGCTACACGCATGCAGGTAATATTGGGTATGTAGTGCTACACGCATGCAGGTAATATTGGGTATGTAGTGCTACACGCATGCAGGTAATATTGGGTATGTAGTGCTACACGCATGCAGGTAATATTGGGTATGTAGTGCTACACGCATGCAGGTAATATTGGGTATGTAGTGCTACACGCATGCAGGTAATATTGGGTATGTAGTGCTACACGCATGCAGGTAATATTGGGTATGTAGTGCTACACGCATGCAGGTAATATTGGGTATGTAGTGCTACACGCATGCAGGTAATATTGGGTATGTAGTGCTACACGCATGCAGGTAATATTGGGTATGTAGTGCTACACGCATGCAGGTAATATTGGCTTCACTTGTATACAAGTTTGGGTGTTTACTTTTTCCCTTTTGAATAAAGTGCAAGAATTAATGACAACATGAATATTCATTAGGCTAACTAAATGTTAGTTATATTGACCGATTAATTGTTCTTGTCATTTCAGAAACTGTTCACATACACCGGAGATATATACATACATGTATACATATGTCTCTGCATACCCCTACAGTACTAAGCCTCTGATCTACTCTGTTTGCAAAGGCATGAACACATGTTTAAAACACGGTAAAGGGTTAAGTGTCGGAACGAAATTACCCAGCAGTTCTGAGCTACTCTAACGGTAGTTTACATGTGTATATAACTGGTGAAAAAATCCGTGTCGCTTGCTTGAAAAGGCTGGGTCTGCAATCATACTTTAGACTTAATACCGTAAAATTAAAAATTATTTTCGAATTAATATGAACTGACCAACGGTTTAATCGCCGTTCTCAAGTCTTACAAACGTTTTCTCTATTTACCCACATTTAGACAAATGGATTCCTGAATTGCACTACAAAACATTCTCCGATCTCAAAATGCCAGATATTGTAAAAACACGAGAACCTAACGTCACAGTGCGCCAAATTATAAATAAGAAAACCCACGTGACAATGCGATCTAAAAATAGATACATAGAAACACCTGCTGTATCTCGGCAGAACTACGGACCATTTCGACGGGTGTTAGAGTGAAATTAAATCGTATGCGAACTTAGCGACGTCCAATTATGGTTTCAAAAAGTGTTTTACACCAAAATCATGACTTATGGTAAGATATCTAACTTACGTGCCAAACGTGAACATGTTACTTTGATATGTTCTATCTATACCATATACAAGTGAGACAACACGTCCGGTTCATTTTTGGACGCTCGTGTCATTATTATCCCCCCTGCTTCTCCGATGCAGATCGTTCTTGTAAACATGTTATCAAATGATGCACTGCATGTGCAAATGAGTACTCTTTTAGAAAATGTATACTTTTACAGTGTCGTTTAATTTACACATTATCCCCTAGTGACGCATTTTTGCGCATCTATAAAAGTCACTTTATGAAACCGTTGTGATAAATAGAGCATTTGCTCCTATAGGAGCAAATGCTCTATTCATCACAATAGTTTCAAACTACAAAATTCTAAATTTTCCCTTTCCTCTAGTTAATGCTCCTTTTCGGTAGATACATTCAAAGAGGTTGGGTCTAAAAATAGCCTAGGAGAGAATAAGTTAAATGTCGTTGAATATATAGCTTTAATGAATGTTCTCAGACTTACATCGAGTTTTCGACAGTTTGGGTTCGATATCGACTACAATAGAACCTGTTCTAAGCTGTTAACTCTTTTGGCCCCGGCGCCGGCGTCAATGTCACCTGTTGGCATCATTGAAAACAGTGCAGTCCCAGGTCAGATGCCGCCTTTTGAAGGCGGCATCTGACCTGGGATTTCACTGTTTTCTGTATTATTTTAGCCCAATCATTCAGGTTTTTAAAAACAAATGTTTTACTAACATACCTTTATTATATAGTTCGGAATTATATTTGATATGAAATTATTATTGCAGACGACACTTTTAAATTTGGCGCCAAAAGAGTTAATAAATGCACGTTCATAAATGAATGGCTACTGAAACAAAATACGGTTTGAACAAGAACTGATAAGCTCACAGATGGCGAGATTTCATCCTTATGTAGCTCTGTAAGTTATGAAATTCGACATTAATTCATAAAATTTATCTATTTTACCTCTTTCCTTCATATAAACACATATTCAAGCATCTGCAAACAGAGTAGACCCAGATATGACAACTCCTACAGGAGCCGTCTAATGAGTGTCTGCTCTGTTTGCCAATGCAGTTAATAAAATAGCTACAATGTTCCGACTTCCATATTTCATTATAACTATTTGAATATTCATTAGGTATTGACATTTGGAGTAAATATAAAATAGGAAAAGGGCTAAGTATTGACAACTATTATCGAGCACGTGACTATGCTATGGGCTTTAACCCATTACCGCATAGGCTATTTTTAGATCCAACCACTTTGAATAAATCTACCGAAAAGGAGTATTAATTAGAGAAAAGGATTTTTTGAGAATTTTGTAGTTTGAAACCATTGTGATAAATAGAGAAACCATTGTGATAAATAGAGCATTTGCTCCTATAGGAGCAAATGCTCTATTTGTCACAATGGTTTCACAAAGTGACTTTTACAGGATCGTCAAAAGTCGTCAATATGAGGGAATGGGTTAAATTCAAAACTGTTCTTTGACTGATTAGATATTCATAAATGATCATGTGATCTGCCGTTGCTGAGGAAAACAAGAGAAGAGGAAGTTTCTTTTTTAATATTTCCCATGAATTTGCAATTGCAGTAAAACCTCTCTATAACGGCCACTAAAATGTGTTAATCAGTTGGTATTTAGGGCAGGTGACTGCTTAAAGCAAGGTGAAAGTAAAACAGAACCCTCCTATAGGAGCGTTCTGTTCTACTTTCACCTTGCTTTAAGCAGCCACCTGCCTTTAACACATATTATTTGATGTAATCTAGTGGCCGTTATAGAGAGGTGTTACTGTACATACAGTAAAACCCCGCTAATGCGACCACCTAAAATAGGTATATAATTCTGGGTGCTAGATGCAGGTGGTAGCTTAATGCAGGACAAAAGTAATGCAGAAAGCTCCTAGAGGACCTTTCTGCATTACTTTTGTCCTGCATAGAGCAACCACCTGCTTATAAAGGACACCAATGTTTATTCATTAAGTGATCGCATTAGCGGGGTTTTACTGTACAAACTAAAAAACCGATTAATTCGAAAGACTTTAACCCTTATCCCGCTGTTAAAAATAATGTCTGTCCAAAGTCTGATCGGGTGCAAGCTCGACTTCTTCCGAGTCGAGCAAGAGTTTTGAAATACTATACTCGACCGGCCGCGTGGCACAGTGGTGGAGCGTCCGCCTGCGGTACGGAAGGTCGTGGGTTCGATCCCCGCCCTCGACAGATCAAAAGCCGTTAAAAGTTGGTACTAGTAGCTCCCTTGTCTACGATCGACATTAAAGGTGTAGTTCTAGGACTGGTCGGCCCGGTATCAGGAAAATGTGACAGGGTGGGACGCCCTTGCCATGTACCTGCGGCAGGGGCATTCCAGTGAGGTAGCACTATAATTTGTCTCATGCGGGTGCCGTCTGCAAATAACTGAAATACTGTTGGTTGGACCTAAAACCCAACACACTCACTCACTCACTATAGCTCGAATGTCAATCAGCTTGGATCCCAATCTGACGTGGAGTTACTTTGCGACGCATGTGGATCTAAGTTCCATTCTGGTCATAAATAGTGGGACAATGATAAAAAAGCATTAAAGACATTAACCCTATCCCTATTCTATGTTTATTCCAAATTTCGATATCAACTGAATAGTCATAGTTATAATGAAATATGAAGGTGGAACATTGCATTCATTTTAGAAGCTAAAGAAACAGAAACAGGTCTTTCAAATTCTATTAGCAAGCAGAGTAGACCCGGATGAGACGGCTCCCCCAGGAGCCGTCTGATCTGGGTCTGCTCTGTTTGTAAATGCGTGAAAACACGTTTATATGAGGGAAATTGTTAATCACTGACCATAGACAAAAATCACATAACTGTTCTAAGAAATAATGAAAGTACATGTATTGTCTGCTTCGGCCAATAATGTACAGAATGTATTTTCAATCTAAAGTGTCTGGCCTGTTTACCCCTTATTCCATAAATTAGGCATTTTTACAACTTAGTAATTAGAGTAGATACAGATCAGACGGTTTCTGCAGAAGCTGTCTGATCAGAGTCTACTGTCTGCTTATGATATAATATAGATATGATTATACAGTTTCTGCCATGACAAAAACATACCGTGTCAATATGCTTGTTTAACAATTAATCTAATCAATATTCATGATGCCATTATTTCTTACATGGATATTTATTGAATAAAAGGTTAAAAGTATCATTCATATTCTCATCGAAATGTTTTTGTTTTTATGATAGACCGCCTTAAATATATGTGTAAACCTTAACTGCTGAATATTCAGGTAAAAATAATGACACCACGCATATCAATTAGATGTGTTTTATAATGACATATGTATACAAGGTAGTGTGGCCATGACACACACTGTAGTTTGAAGCGCAGTTCCCCTGTTTGATGTTACCTCCAAATATGTTCCTTTAATGTCCCAGTACCTGATGTAAAGAGAGAAAACAGTTTCCTTGTAAATGTTCGAAGTAGCTCTTCTGGTTGAAGATGCTCTTAAATGTGCCCTTTAGTGTCACAGTACATGGTGTAAAGTGTGCAATGGTTATCTCGTTAGAAGGTGTTCCCCTATTGGAATTGGTTCCCAAGTTTGAAGTTACTGTTTAGTGTGCAACATATTGGTACAGTACATGATGTACATTATAAAAATGGTTCCCCTGTTAGAAGAGGTTCCCCTGTTGTAAGTGGTTTCCCAATTGGAAATGTTCTTTAGAGTGGAACATAGTGTCACAGAACATGGTGCCCCCAGTATGTCACCTTAGTGTTACAGTACTGGGTGTAAAGTTAAAAATTGGTGTCGCGTTGGAAGTGATTGTTCGGTTTCAAGTTGCCTCCCAGTGTGTCCCCTTAGTGTCACAGTACAAGGTGTACAGTGGGATACGGTTCCCCATTTTGGAATTGATTCCCCAGTCTGAATTTACCCTCCAGTGTATCCCTTTAGTATCACAGCACATTGTGTAAAGTGAGAAGTGGTTCTCCTGTTTGAAGATGCCCCTTAGTATCCCCTTTAGTACCTCGGTACATAGTGTACTTTGAGAGACGGTTTCCCAGTTTGAAGTGCTTTCTCAGTTTGAAGTGGTTCCCCAGTTTGAAGTTGTGTCCCAGTTTACTCCTTAGTTTGTCATTTTAATGTCCTGTTGCATGGTATGGATTGAGAGCTAGTTCCTCTGTTTGAATTGGTTCTCGGGCTTGAAGTGGTTCTTATGCTTCAATTTATGGTTAGGACAAAACTTGAGGAGTCCAACATTGACATGTACATTAAAGTAAAACCTTAAAAATGATAATAGAAGTTCTTGCGTAAATGTAATATTTTAGCATGTTTGGGTGTTTGGAGAATTTATTATTTACAGAAAATGTACAAAATCAAACTCCAATGTCTTTACGCTACACATGCTCTCAACCCTTCACTACATGGATATTCATGTAAGAAATAATAATATTATATCATGAATATTGATTAAATTAATTTTACTATTGGTTAATGAACACAGAAAATCTTAGTCCTGGTAAACTCCATATCATTCTATAATTAAACAGAAGAGAGCCAGATAACACGGCTTCTACAGGACCCGTCTGATCTAGGTCTAATCTGTTTGAAAAGACTTAAAATGCGTATCTATGGAGTAAAAGTTTAGACCATACTACAAACTACAATACTCTGATCTATGAATGCAGATTTTAAATCTGCACAATTTCTCAAGTTCACATCTCAATGCAAATCTAAAGTAATGCTGAAAGCTCCTCTATGAGCCTTACTTTAGACTGCATTAATCTGTCACATTCTAAATATGCGTAGTAATACATGTTAGAAAAATGCTCTAATTGTAAATTCTGGAAGGACAGAACTTTAAGCCGAGGTATGTCGAAGTTCGAGTTATCGGCGATTTCGAACATGCTGGGATACGCGTGTATAGCTGGCTTACAGTTCACAGTTCTCGGCCATGTGAAACTGAACTGTTGAAGTTCACTTGTTGTTCTTACTAATGTTTTAGCACACCTGGGCAAACATAGTAGACCCATATCAGACTGTTACTGTATGAGCCGTCCGATCTGGATCAACTCTGTTTGGTTGCGAAATTAAAACAGATATGACTCTATAGTTTCTTCCCGTACCAAACCTTTTAACATGGTTCGACTGTCCCATGTTGTAGCCAGACCTTCGAACGATTATTACAAATACAACAAGACGAATACTGATGCAAGGCATTGGATCGCCGCGAAATTTGTGTACAAGGAAGGTTTTTAATAAGGAACTGTTTTGTTAAGACAATTGAAATACAACATTTCATTAAAAACTTAACGAGATATGTAGCCTCTAGAGTGTAATGACGTAGTGACCTAGTTTCGAACCCGTCATGATCCATATTTGAACTTGACCAAGATTGCATGTGGACAAACATTCTGATAAAATTTCAGTAAGATCTGATAACATTTGTAGCCACTTGAGTGTGAACAAGATTTTTCTATGATTTGACCTAGTGGCCTAGTTTATGACTGCAGGCGATTCATATTCGAACTTGACCTAGATTTTCATCAGGGTCAATACACAAACCAATTTACTTAAAGATCAAGTGCAAAATGTGGCCTCCAGAGTGTTTAGGATTTTGTAAGATTTGACCTAGTGACCTAGTTTTTGACCCGACATGACCAATATTCGAACTTGGCGTAGATTTCATGGAGACACATTCTGATAAAATTTCAGTAAGATCCAGTAAGATTTGTAGCTTCTAGAGCATTAACAAGATTTTTCTAAGATTTGACCTAGTGACCTTGTTTTTGAGCCCAGGTGGCCCATATTCGAGATTGACCTAAATTTCATGCAGGGCAAAACATAAACCAATTTACTTAGAGATCAAGTGCAAAATGTGGTATCTCAACGGACAACAGACGAGGGACATCCAACGATCCTAAAAGCTCAGCATGAGCACGTCGTGCTCTGGTGAGCTAAAAAATGAGGATAAATGAATATCCTACTCCCCTTCTCTAAAAAGGTGATAATAAAGAGACAAGGCTATAAAAATATAGTCATTTATTATGAAACAAATAACTATGTAAACAAGAAAAAATACTATGGCATGCTGATAAAGAACTCTGTTGCAAACTGTAACAAGTAAATACCTGGTAAAACTATTATGACATATGCATTGTTGGAAGTATCACATGAAACTTGACACAAATATCTAGGGCGGTCATTGACTGGTTCAGAGGCATATTGACGATACCAAAACGTAAGAGGATAAATATTTTATCCCGTCACTACAGCCGCTAGTGACGTAATAAAGGGGTAGCGTAATAAACCTAAGTTTATATGTACAGTAGAGGTTTATTTGTAAAGTAGGTGTAGGAATTTCTTCTTACAACAGGAACTATTTTTAATTTTTCTACAAATTTGTTTTACCAAAAATAACGTATAAGTTGAAAGAAAAAACACTTAATATGGATAATTATCATTAACTATCCCAGTAAAAATCCAAACCGTCATTAAACAAAAATAGAAAGGAAAAAGAGAGAAAAAAAAATGTTCGTCAGCGGTGAGAATCGAACCAGGGCTGACTGCACGATAGGCGACCGTGGTAACCACTACGCTATCAGGCCAGACATACTTCAAGGGAAATTTAAGATGTATATAAAGTTATCATGCTACTATATTGACGACTTTTATAAATAAAAAAAATAAAACGACTTTTTTAAATAAAAATAAATAAAACAATAAAACTTCATTAAAACATTTATCACTCTCATGATAATTTAATCAATAAACTCTTACAAGGTGATGGTCATAGACCTAAATATAGCCTGTTCAGTTCCATTAACGAGTGACGTCGGTCCCGGGTCGTTTCGGACCCAATCCGTTTCGGCATTGGTCGTTTCGGCCTTGGTCGTTTCGGCCAATTTGGGACCGAAACGACCAAGGAATACGTGGAATATATCAGCAGTAGACATCTGTATATATATCTGTATATATACGTCGTAGAATCCTATAAGGCTTTTACACGACATCAACTTTTATTTAAGCAAAATTTGTTCTCTGTTTAAGAAAATTGACCATTGACAAGAGACAAGAAATAAAGAAAGCAAAGAGATATCGCAGTCAGATTGGACAGTTCCCTATGTCTAAAATTCTATGTAGTGCTATTGCACTTAGTTGTTCCTCAACAAGCTCCATCTGTTTCCACCCTATATGAAGAAACTATAAACCCAATAAGAATAAAGTGTTTAATATTTGCTGGAAAAAATGCTGCAAATATTGATGATTGCTTAAATTTGGTAATTACATTAATGTTTTTGTAAACTCTTATGGAAATATTTTACTGAATCCATGAAATAGACAGTGATAATGTTAATTATCAAACAACCAGAATCAATTGCAATGTTGTTTGAATGATATAATAATAACAAATTAAGTGTTAATTAATGGTAGTACTTGTTGTGCTAATCTCATCAATGAGATGTTTATAACCGCGATAGTTTGTACTAATTATTGCATAGGTTATTTCTTTAAACATGTATCACCCAATAACAGCATGTATGATCGGATTAATTTTAAATATGGATGCACATTCTACTCTGTTTCCAATTTCCTGAAAAAGTGTTTATATGAGGGAAACAGTTAAAACAGACCTGATTCAGTTTCCAAGGGAATTATTGTGGTTTGCAGAAATAATCATTCATCAGCAGGCTAAAGGTATCATATCACAAGTGTCATGTATACCTTTGAATGCGAAACGACCAGGGCCGAAATGGATTGGGTCCGAAACGACTAAGGACCGAAACGGATTGGGTCCGAAACGACCCGACACCGTGACGTTAGCCCTATCTAAAAATAGAAACCGAGACGACGGAATTCGATTTTGACCATGTAGAGCCTCCGGTAGAATAATAACCATGTCTGTTTGAATTAACATGATGTATGTATTACTTTTGTCGACATTTTTGGACAATAAACAATGGTCATTAAACAAAACTGTAATATTTCAAAATCTCTGAAGGGCATAATTTAGAACGAGAGCACCGCAAACAGGTGCACGACTACAGTTTTGACCCGGCTTCAATTCTGCGACTTTGACCCGGCTTCATTTATGTTTACAAAACTGTTTTTGGCATTTAATGTCGATACTTCGACGAAAAAAGTGTCATAATTATTGTTATTATTGTACATTTGTTTGATAAATTTCTTTTTAAACATCGTATGAAGGTTTTTACATCACATATTTCACTACATCAATAATGCAGATAGAAAAAACTATTCTCTGCCACGCTCTCATGTGCCAATTCATTTGGTTCATCTCACCGATGTACGCAGAATAGACTATGTAAAACTTGTCGCTACCCCTCCTACATGGGTAAATACTTTTGAACATTCCATTAGTGATCGCCGCTCATGCGGCGATCAATGACACTGTCTCACAGAGTAGCAACGTGAACTTCACTTAACCCTTTCGCTGCCAAACTCCGTCGTCTGCTAACTTTGTCGTCTGCTACAAATTTTCATTCTTTTGATTTTCTTCATTTTTGTTTCAAAAACATAGTAACAGTAACAAACCCTATGTTGTGACCACTCTTTAGAATCGTCACTTTGTGACAATTCTAAAGAGTGGTCACAAGATAGGGTTTGATTGAGGCATAACGGTTTTAGTTCTCGAAATACACCTTATCTGGGGATCTGCAAACAAACTAGTTATGTTTGATTTTCCCTCCCTATAACAACTCCCTCTGAACAACACATACAATCTTCGTATCCCAAAGGGTGTCAGTGAAGAGAGGGAGCACTGTAATTGGTATATCACCTGGTATATCACCTGGTATATCACCTGGTATATCATCTATTTGCAAATGTGAGTCAGGTCTCGAATAGGTGGGTCAGAGGTTCACTTACTTCTATTAATCATTCGCACAGTAACGATCAAGAGATTGTAATGTAATACTTGGGGGATGGATGGGGTAGGAATTGGGTATGGTGGGGTTGGTTGAAGTAGGTTAAACCCGCGATATAACCCATGTGTAGCAGTACCTCTTTATAAACCGACCACTCAATAAAAAAATACGGATCTCTTTAACCCTTCGCTTGCTGAATTTTAAAATACATTTCTCCTTCTTTACCCATACCCTGTTGTATAATTACATATATCTTCACTGTGTACAAGTATTTCGCTGTGCAATCACTGCTTCGGAGTGCACTGGTTGCACAATCAACTTGTAAATAGTGCAGACCCTGATGAGACAGCTCCTGCAGGAGCTGTCTCATCTAGGTCTTCACTATTTACAGGTAGGTATATTGGCGTGAATAGCAAGCGAAGGGTTAATAGCAGAAAGTAATATAGAAGGATCCCACATAATGTCGGTACTGCACTAAGCTGCCGTAAGCCCAAATGCTCCTGAAGTAAGAAATGAACTGTTTTGTTGGTCGTTAAAGAGAACTGTTACTGTATTTGTTTATAAGGATTAGTCAAAAGAAATGGCATAAAACATGTATATCTTGATAAGACACTGCTTTCAAAAGTTTCGAAACTGCACCACGGAGAGTATCGTTTACTGCTGTACATAGAGTCTCGTTAATGCGACCCAATAGTCATTGGTATAGGAGTCTGTAAAAGCAGACTTTATGCATAACATATGTCCTGCCTGTTTTTAAACTCCCAAATTAATATTCTTTTGAGTGGCCATATTAGCGAGACTATAGTGTAGTTGTAATCTTTAGCGTGACTTTTCAAAAATTGTTTAAAAATACAATATACATGTATAAATCGATTTTCTCTTTAACAATCAACCAAAGTATCAACCGACAACCTGATAAGACGCTCAGCCTGAAAACATACTCAACAATTCAACTGTAGCATGCTAACATTTAAAGTAAAACGTAAATTTATGTAAAACTATTAAAATATTATGTTAAAGATACGCTGGGTGCTTTTGTCATAGTTCACGCTTTTGTAATCATTACGACGTGACCTGTCTATAAACGTTGATCTACATTTGACTGCAAAATTTAGACGGGTGTGTAAAGTGTCAGGGCAGATATTATATACAAATGGAGGGACAACAAAGGTAGAGTATAGTTAACACCACTTATATTTCTAATGTAGCTTCGAGTTTGGTAGTTTAAAATTTATCGGATGCACGTTACTCTGTATTAACCCTTCGCTTGCTATTCACGTCAATATACCTACCTGTAAATAGTGCAGACCCAGATGAGACAGATCCTGCAGGAGCTGTCTCATCAGGGTCTGCACTATTTACAAGTTGATTGTGCAACCAGTGCACTCCACAGCTGTGATTGCACAGCGAAATACTTGTACACAGTGAAGATATATGTAATTATACAACAGGGCATGGGTAAAAAAGGAGAAATAATTTTAAAATTCAGCAAGAGAAGGGTTAACCTATTGCTACATATTTACGTTTTTTAACACTATTGCAATCAGAGTAGACCTAGATCAGTAGCCGTCTCACTGGACCTGCTCTGTATACTTATGGTTTGTTTGTAATTGGGTTTACGTCTTCTTTAACAGTATTTCAGTTATATCGCGACGTCCAGCTAATCATTGGTGGAGGAAAACCCAAATGTTGTTCTGGTTGCTAGATCCGATTCGACAATTTGTGTCATGGGCAAACATTGATGTCATCATTAGCTATTAGAAAATAATCTAAGAAACCATTTGAATGCAGGATACACATGCCTTGACATTTGCAAACAGTGTACACACAGATTTGAGGGTTGCTAGCGGAGCACTCTGACATGCAGAAAGCTTCGCTGACCTTCACCCAGCATTAAGCAGCCACCTACAGAATTGTTTTAACCCTTTCACCACCGATGTCGCATAAATGTACCACGACAAATAGTGCAGTCCCAGATCAGACGCCGCCTTTTTAAGGCGGCGTCTGATCAGGGACTTCACTTTTTGTCTCAAACTCTATTTCTATATATGTGCTTTATTCCTTTGAAGTTTGCATTTACTTATCTCATTTCCTTATTTTACCGAATGGTTTAACAAAATTAGAATGCAGACGACAATTAGAAGTTTGGCGCCGAAAGGGTTAAATTAAAACTCTGGTTTAGAAGGGTTTCTATAGTAGTGTATTATAGATAAATGAACTCTTTTGTTGACAATGCCACATCTGTGATTACATATTCAAGCAGTTAAGATCAATGTCTCGTCAACCTGTTATAAGTGGCCATTTATTTACTTATCACAGAGGCCTTATGGGTCTGTAAGGCAGATGGTAGCTTAATGCAGGTCAGAGTAATGCAAGAAGCTCCTATGTTAGACCTTTGTTTGATGGCCGCTTAAGACAGGGTCTTCTGTATTTATCACTTTGGTAATGTTTGTGAAAGAATAGGGGAGAGAATTAAACAAAAGAAATTAAAGCTGACGATAAAATTTGCAGACGATAAGATTTGGCAGTGGAAGTCTGGAGATTGCTTGCTCAAAATTAGCCAGAACAAGTCTCTGATTTCAGTAAATACTTATTAGAGTGATTTTTGCAAATTCACTCGTAAGGGAAACGGATTGGATCCAGATCAGATAAAACGTTATGTCGCTTGTTTTAGATCATATTGTAAATCTAGAATTTTTTGTTTGTTTTTGAAAGATACATGCTTATTAAGATCAGGGTCTGCACTGTTTGCTGATTCCAACCATGAATTTGTTTCTTCGTGAAAGCTACATGTTTAGTCATTCTTTACTGTTTACTCCATGAATATGTAAGAAACAGTGACATCATGAATATTAATTAACTGATTTTAACAAAATCGAATGAGCACAGTCATGAATGTTTGGAAATGGCAGACACTATAGAATGACATATACACTATTAGTTATACAGTTCTTTCCCAGGGTACATGGTGATTTATTCTCGGCTAAGGAAAGACGTGTTGCCCGAGCCGAAAGGCGAGGGTTCCATGATTTTACCAGCCCGGAATAAATCGTCATGTACCCTGGGAAAGAACTGCATAACCAATTTATTATACTGCAAAGTTTTACGAATTGGATAATTTATATGAATCTATTTTGGCATGTTGAATTACTAAACAAGCTAATTCCCATAAAAGCGCCCCAATACATTATTTCTACCCGAAGGTATCCGAAGTGGTGTGTATTGTATTTCATCGGCGACCGTGTTATAATAGATGGCTGTACGATATAATAACTCATCTAAATCAAAGCGCTGCAAACGCTGTAGGCCTGGGCACCAGAAGGGTTGATCATGTGTTCAAGAAGTTTTTGGGTTTGATTTGAGGATGTAGGTGTCAACCTTGGGATTTTTCATTGGTCAACCCATTCGGTACAAGTTCTGGTGTAGCTCTCAGGAGCCGAATCAAGATTTATATACGCTATAAGGACTTGTTTCAAAATTGATTAACATAAACATGTTTTAACTAAATATGTATATAGAACTAGAACTGATATCTTCCCCACCCCAACTACGTGGACAAGATTTCCATGCAAACAATACGAAGTCCAATAACTGAACTTAATTGAACCGGAACAGGAATAAGATATACACAATTAGGCATGGTGCTGATCAACCCTATGAAGATGCAGGAAAATCCTACCAAAGGTTTTGGGGAAACTGCAGAGAAAAAAAATTCCATGCAAACAATCCAAAGTCCCGTAACTCTCCAGAAAATCATCTAACCGGGACAGGAAAAAGATATGTTCGACTAGGCAATGGTGCTGATCAATCCTATGAAGCTTCGATGAAAATCTGACCAAAGGTTTTAGAGAAACCGCGTGGACAAAGTAAAATCAGACAGACAGACGGACAGGCGGACGTTCAAACATATGGACACTTTTTGGGTATTTCCTTTGATTAATTAACTAATTCTCTCCTACTGGGGCCTCTGTAAAACTCTTTTATTGAAATCATTGTGAATACTCTATTTATCACAATGGTTTTTAAACTACACAATTCTTAAATTCTGATTTTCTATAGTTACTGCTCCTTTTAGGTAGATTAAATTAAAGAGGTTGACTCTAAAATAGTCTAGGACGAAATGAGTTAAAACTACTCAACAAGGGCACAACAGTTCTCAACAATACAGATGTAATGAATAGAACTTACCGTTATCTATTTTTTCCATACATTTCCGTTCAATTCCGCATACGTGCACAATTTCCGTAAGCAATTTCCGTACAATTCCGCATTATAATTGTGCACAATGCAGAGCGTAGAAATCTGTAGGCATTAAATAATTCATTAATATGCCTAACTCCCATTCATATTTTCACTCTTAAAGCCGCAATACTGCCAAGTTTTATTGGTACATGTATATGTTAACCAAATTTAAATGATGAAGCCAAAATTAATTGGAATTTCACCGATCTATTTGCTTTAGCGTATTAGCATATTGTGCAAGAGGTAAATCGCATTTCCCTTCGGTTTTCTTCGGAAATGCGTGGAAAGGGGTTGAAAGTTTGGCATGACTACTATGGCCTGCGGCTTGGCAAGGCAACCCAGACCAAAGTATGAAACAATTCATTTATATGCCAAACTCTCATTCATTTTTTTTTCACTCTTCAAACTGCATTATTACCAAGTTTTATTGGTATATGTTAATAAACTTTAAATGTTGAAGTCCAAACAAATTGGAATTTCACTGATCTATTTGCATTAGCGTATTTGCATATTGTACAAGCGGTAAATCTCACTTTTCCTCGGTTTTCCTCGGAAATAGGGGCTGAAAGTTTGGCATGACTACTATGGCCTGCGGCTTGGCAAGCCAACCCAGGCCAAAACCCGTTTTATTGATCATTTCAAACAATAGTGTTTTTTAATTCATGTCTGCATGTTTTTGTTTACGTATCAATAGTTGTCTATTATTGTTATATCTTATGGTGCGAACGTCAACGTTAGTATTCCGCGACGTCAGTGACGTCACATCGTTGACCCGTTACGCCGACGTCACATCGGTTTTATATATGTTTATTCTTTGAAAATCAGTCTTTATTGAAATATTGAACTAGTAGGTTGCATTTATATTTGCTGTCATAACAATTATGAATTTTGCTACTGTTTAGCCGAATCGAGAAGTCGGTCATTTTGTTACTGACCATAAATATGTGGGGCATGCCATGGGGAATTTCTATGTATCCTGTCAGCTCACAGGGTACATGGACTCATGTACACGGCTGGGTAACCGATCAGAAGTGATGCTTTTACTTTGCAGTATAATAAGTATTATTATTATACGCAGTAACATCCTCGATTTTGATTGGTCAATTAGCCATGTATAAAGAGTCGCCCCTCAAAATTCTGATGTATATACGGAGTCATCAGCAACAATAGAATTCCCCCGTTGAGGGCATCGCTTCTTTGCTGCAACAAAAAATGGCCGACCGGCTTCACTTCGTCGATTCCACCAAAACAACCGCTCTCAAACGAAATAACAAGAGTTTGGGACGGAACAAAGTTATTCATTGAGAAACATTTTTGTTATAAATGTTGTATACTAATGTAGATTGTTCTAAATTTATAGCAATAGAACCCGATACATGGCGACGGTCTTATTTTGCTCTGATGCTGCAAATGTTGTCAAAGTGGTTGTACACGTACCGATTAGCCCACAAACCCCCGCTTTTACAAAGACAACCCACAGCAAATTCGATTCACATTTTTATTTATGCACATGCACAGTACACGTACTTGTAAATTGCAGTATAGCCGCATCTTCCAACGCCCATATTTTGAATATTATAAAACCGTCTTCCAAAACACATCGGAATTGCGCCATTCCCCCAGTTACGTTTAACCGTGCTCATGTCTGTTTTAGATCTGCTGAAAGGTTTACTGACGTATCATTCTTTCATTCCTTTGAAAAACTATTGCACCTGGAAGATCCTCGTCTATCCACAAATGTAATTAGCAGGTTATTACGCGGCGAACTAGGGCCTCAGAGTGATATAAGCCCTTTCCTTACAATATGAGGACCATGAGGGGAAGCAAAACGACGCCTTTATTAACAACGCTAATTAACTACAACACATATTTAAACTTTGCCGTATAATAAAATCGTTTTATCCTGTCACGTGCCTATTTTCCTGACGGATAACAAGGTGCCTGATAAACTTTTTGTTATTATGTCAGTAGGTCACATGACCGATGTTAATATATCAGTTGGTCACATGACCTGTAGCCGAAACTACTTTTTAAAAAAAAAAAGTTTTTTTTACCGGGACGCTTATTTCGTGAATACACAATTTTACGTCTACCTAGTAGATCTAGATCTACTGAATAAAAAAAGTTTAACAAAGCGAATTGATTTCAATCGATACCCGTTAAACTAAATAATAATTAATTCTTTCACTTCATTCTCTCAAACTTATATTCTTAGACCTACTGACAGTAGTAGATCTAGATCTAGACTAGATATAGTTGTCTGTCGCGAAATTACCGTGTTTAGATAAATCCACACCAAGGATCATAAATTGTCTAGATCCTGTATTCTATAGTCAGTTCTATTTTAATTCTATCGGCGTCTATCTCAACCGAGTCTACAATTGAAATGTTATTAAGCTAGCCTTGACTTTTCTATTCTAGACGAGGTTTAGATCAACTTGTCTCAAACATCAAGTAAAAGGTTCTTTTCTCACATAACCAATCGGGGCAACGGTTTTGTTTTGAGCATTTTTTCAGTGGAATTCCAGTGACGTAATAACGCCTTTATAGTGACGTCATCAACAGTCTAGAGCCAGTAGAGTCGGGTATACTTTGCGGTGCATTTTGTGGTACATTCGGTACAAAATAAAATAATTTTATAGTTTGCTGTCGTGACAAGGATAAATAGAATATTTGGTTCCTAGCTTTGAATGAGAAATGTTATCTGGCTCGGCTTCTGAATATATCAGGTTCGCCTTCGGCTCACCTGATATATTCATCCGCCTTGCCAGATAACATTTCTCATTCAAAGCTAGGAACCAAATATTCTCTATATAGGGATCATTCCCTGCTGAGGAAAAATACATGTAGCCCTCGCCTAACGGCTCGGACAAATGATTTTCCTCAGCAAGGAATAAGAAGCCAGATACCCCGCCAATGATCTGTACAGTAAAACCTCTATAACGGTCACTAAATTACATTATGTATCTTGAACAGCTGGTTTCTTAAATCAAGGTGAAAGTAAAACAGAACGTTCCTTTATATTTGTATGGCATTAACAGGTACATTTCTTTATCCGTATTAACACATTTATGCCCAGTGTCCCTTCAAAACGACGCAGGCAAACAGTGTAGACCCGGAACAGAGGGTTCCTGAAGGAGACCTCTGATCAGGGTTTGCACTTTTTGCTGAATACAACCAAGTCAATGGCCTATACTAGTCAATATATTGTTTGCTATATACCCCACCCCTCAATATGAACAATGGACGGGTTTCAGAATAAACCTGGACCAGTTTATTTTATATAATATGGTTAAGCTTATGCGTGGCTGTGCCAAAATAAATCAGCAAATCAGAATACATGAATGCCTGATGAGTTGTGCAGAGCATGCTGAGATAACACGTTTTAAGCGCAGCAGCTGATCTGGTTCTACACGATTTCCAAATTCTACCTTTTGATTATTATACGGTTGAACCCATTCAACAACAACTAATCAACCAACAAACCAACACCAACCGACCAACCAACCGCCCGTGCATCAAACCAACCAACTGACAAACCAAACAAACAGCCAACCAACTACAATTAGCAAGCCAACAGACAAAACACCCACCCAACCAACTAACCAACCAACCCGCACAAAATCCATCCACTCAGAACCCACCCACCCATGGTATATGCAGTTTTGTTGTATAACACACAAACTCTAATTTAAATATGTATTGTAAATTTCTCCGTCAAATCCTATATACAAAACTGCTGAACCCTTCACTATGTGTTTTACCGTATTGTAAAGGCATGCAACAATTTTTTCGACAATCTGCACACACAAACACAACATTCAGGCTTGACTTGCCAAGTAATTAGACAGCCTGTACATTTGTGTAAATAGGTAGAAAATAGGAAGAGACTTTATGCTGAAAACAGAAGATTGCGAAGTATTTATTTCTTAAGAATAGATAGTTAAAAGTGACGGTTTAGCAGTTTTGCTGAGTGTAGTTGCGACCCATTAGAAATGTATTTCCAAGAGTTTAATAGATCACTGCACACATACTCTTGAAAGTTCTACCTCATCACAATTTAGTTAATTGATATTCACCAAGTGATCAACTCATGCATAAATATTCATCAGCGAAATGATTTCTGAACTAGGTGACTTGTATGATTTATCAAGAGTGAGATACGTACACTGGTGGGATATAGCCTTTACACACACACAACTTGAGTGACCCGGTGCCCAAGATATATAAAGTATCGTAATATTCCCTATGTACTACAGCAAGGTCATACCGACTACTTGTTTTTCTGTCGATTCAATGATAAAGCATAAATAACAATTGTGTATAGGTGTCTCGTTTTACAGTAGAACATGACTGAATAGACCGTTACAATATGTCTTAATATGGGTATTTAAGACCTGTGGTAGCTTAATGAAGGTAAAAAATAATGCAGTATGCTCCTATTGGAACTTTCTGTATTACTTTTGCCCTGCATTCATTAAGCAACCACCTGTTTTTAAGACTCCCATGTTTAATAAATGAATGATCGCTTAAGACAGGTTCAACAATAATGTCAAAAAGCAACTTCATACCCCATCTAGTATTCAAACAAAAGTATTACCCTACATGTAACCCTTTACCTAGTTGAACATAATAAGAGGTTAAAATATGGCCATTAAATTGCCAGAAGGCACACACAGGTCATATTTTGACATTTTATTGAATATCTTGCAATGTTTACTAGATCTAAATGCCACATATCATTTCAACACAATCTACCATCCCAACAAACCACAAATAGATCTAGATCTATACTTTAAAAACGAGGATGAAATAGTTATGCCTTCTTGGGGATGCGAATCCCCGCCGAAAAATACGTTGTCCGACGTAATAACCACTAAAACTAACGAGGACTTAACATTTGAATGCATTGTTTTAACTTATAAAATTTGTTCGAGAACTTCCGATGGATTACGTGAAATAATGACGTCACAACTGTCATTTTTGAATAACATAAACAAAGTTAGGTAGTACCGATCGATACAAAAAAATGATTTTAACAGAACTTTACGATTGTGTAAACTTTACGATTGTCTAGTTCTAGAATACGATTTGACAACGACGTAAAACCCCTTTTCCGGCCATGTTTGAATAGATCTATATCTATAGGCCTGGTCACAACCCACCGTGCGTGTTTTTATCACGTACGTTTTTGGGGGAGACCACGGCTACTTCGTTTTTTCTGAAAACGTGGGGAAGGAGTAGCAAATGCAGGGAGGAACACACGTCACACGCATGGTTGCGCAAGGTGTACGTACGTGGCACGCACGCCAGCCTCGTCCTGGTCGGTTGCGAGCATCCTACGTTGCACACGTGGTAAGTGAATTGTACGTGCTTACAACGTGCTCACAACGTACGATCTCTGCGATTGCCGCATTATCGTACGGAGGACGTACTTACACGTGCTGCTCACGTACGGCCCACGTGAGTTTTGTCAGTTCAATTAACGGTAGAACTGGGGAAGTGCCGAGAGAGCACAGACCAGGTACTTATCACGTGCGCAACACGCACATGCTAAGTGCGCCGTCTGTAGAGCAAGCGACTGTGGGAAAAAGATAAAAAAAAACAACACTCACAGAATCAGTGCGTTGTGCGCACGTTGGCTGTAGAAGGCACGTGCGTCACCCGTACGTTGGTGAATCAGTAGCCCGAACGCAGCTCGAACGCAGCGAAAGTTTTGCATGCACTAAAAGTGCTACGGCGTGTCTGCGTGCTCCTAAATCCGTACGGAGGCGGTACTCATCACGTACGGATCCCAAACATTTTCCCACGTTTTTGCCCGTAGACAACACGCACTTGCACGTACGGCGGGTTGTGACCACCGCTTATGTTGCTAACATCAACGTATTTATAGTACGGTATTCAATAATGCATAACCATTAGTGATTGAAATTTATATTTTGTCCAATGGTGTTGTAGTATTTTTCAAATTCTTTGGGTGATTTATTTTAGTAAATGTCGATTTACCGAAGTAAGTAACAATTTACCCAGAAGTTCAGGGACAGTATGCAATAGCGGCTAGCGGCTAGAGTCTGTTGGAGCAAATGAATTTGACACGACGCCTCGATATTCCGGATAGTTTTCAGCAACTGATGTGGATTCAAGCTTTTGAAATGATTACAAAAAAGATAAATACAAATGACACAATTATCACAATAAATATTAAACTCATGTTTATTGTAAGCACAATATAACTCTTGAAGTCATCATGCTAGACGTTAGTATTGAACATAAATGAAAAATAAACTAAAATAAAAATCAGTAATCATTTTTTGCTGTCTCTTTTAACGAATTAATGTTTTTTGACACTCTCAGGGATTTGAATTACTAAACATTGTGTGGGTTGGTTGTTAAAGAGAATTTGTGAGTCTTTAGCTAGAATTTGGAGCCGGGCCGGTTTGAAGCAGTGTTTAACTCTTTCTCTAAGGAACATATATAGATCTACACGATTTGACCAATTCAGGAATATTAATAACCCATTTGTTTAATAATGTAAACTTTTCAAGGGAATGTTTGGTTCAAACAAAAACTATATGATCAGATCTATATAATTTCATACGGAAATAGAGTGAACACTGATTAGACGTATGGTCTTTGTCTACTCTGTTTGCGAAAAAGCGTTTTTATAGAAGTCGTATGTTCTGGGTCTACTCCGTTTGCAAATGTGTGAAAACGCATATAGGTTAGAGTTTGTTAGTCAGCATTTACAAAAATAAATCGCTCTAATGGGTCACAGCCCCGCGACCGATTTATTTTGTAAATGTTGACTAACAGGCAATAAACAATTTAGTGATTGAAATTATACGTTGTCTACGAAATTTCGCGCGTTTTATGTAATAAACAAATTTGTCACCACCCCATCGCTTCGCTAACACCAATCAGCAGGTTCATAACAATATCATGCCAGTTTTCGGAGCAATAGAAGGTCAAGCGATTAACATGGAAAACCTTCTTGAACTTGCTAGCAAATTGAATTATTGACTAAGAACCATTTCTGTGCACGGACGACGTCGCGGCGACACACGTTTTAAACATAAACACGCAACAACTGCTGCAGAATCCCGCCAATAAAAGCGGTAGGTGATTATTGCTAAGAGTTTTCCCCGTTATTTCGAGTTGATTAAGAGTATGCATATTAAAGTTATTCTGAAGATTTCAATCGATTCTTTTAAAAACATTTTCAATCACATGCGTCAGGCCAGACACAAACTCTAATAAAAATTGGGCCCCAATGCCTCAGTTACATTTGCAATGTGCGTACGGCTGTAGGTCTAAAGTTACAACGGCGCTTAGCATTTCTACAGACGCCGCAGAATTCCTTCGGCCATATACTTCAGTGGTAACAAATGCAAGCTTGTTTGTAAACAACTCGAAAATTCTACATATAGGTTAAACCGCAGTTTGATTTTGGCGGCAATAATCCAGTTTTTACGAAAAAGGAAAAAAACTGAATAACCAACTCTGATTGACCAACGCCACAGAATTTTCGAAAACTGCTGTTTAAGGCGATTTTACGGCCTGAAAAAATTAGAGATATACCGTACGACAGTCGAACGGGTGCCGCAGATTTTCTACGTTTGTCGCAAACATCTCTCGATTTTAGCGATCTACGACCTCCTTGCGACAGCCGTAGGGCAAATGTGACTCGAGTTTAAGCTCGATACCTTATAGTGAAAACATTTAAATCTATTTCGTTCATTTTAGACATTGGGTGATTTGTGCTTACGATAAAAATCAGTCTAATATTTCACGTGATAACTGTGTCATTTGCCCCCCCCCTTTTTAAAAAGCGTTTCAAAAACTTGATTCCACATCAGTTGCTGAAATTGTCCTGAATATCGAGGCGTCATGACAATTTCATTTGCTCCAACAGGCGCTAGTCATTACATCCTGTCTCTGAACTGATTCTGAACGCAGGTGCTATATAAAATCAACCGACTTACTTGTTAAATTGTAACTTACTGGTCAGTAACGGCTGATTTACTAAAATAAATCGCCCAGAGAATTTGAAAAACACTGCAACGCCACTGGACAAAATATAATTCCAATCACTAAGCAACGTTTGAACAGTATTACACCTCGGGGGAACATTACCAACCTCGGGTTGACAATACGTGCTATCGTTCGCCATAGGATGTGACATTCATTTTATTATACCGAACAGCACTATCAATATCTTCAGCAAAAAATATTTATTCAATGACACAACAAACAGTTTGAAACAGAAGTTATAGATCTACTCGGTGCTTATAACGGAACAGCTTCACACTTCTATTTATTACACGTTACGTACTGGCGAAGTCCTTTTCACTGTCCAATCTTGACAAACCCCCTCCGAAATAGTAGCATAACGCGAAATTTCTAAAACATATTATAAGCAAAAACAACTGTCAAAATGACGTTTGTTGATCAAGTGTCAGATGACGTCAGTCACTGACGTCACACACGTGTAAATTTTGTAAGCGGTCACTGATCTAGACGTATTGTTGCCCGCACGAGATAATGTTGCATGGAACAGTACAAATTGTTTCACGGCAGGTGTATGGAAAATTTGTATAGCAAAGCTACATGAGGTATAATAATATTATTTATCCCGTCACTACAGCCACTAGTGACGTAATAAAGGGGTAGCATAATAAACCTAAGTTTATATGTACAGTAGAGGTTTATTTGTAGGAATTTTTTCTTACAACAGGAACTATTTTTAATTTTTCTTCAAAATTGTTTTACCAAAAATAACGTATTAAGTTGAAAGAAAAAACACTTAATATGGACAATTATCATTAACTATCCCAGTAAAAACCCAAACCGTCATTAAAAAAATAGAAAGGGCGGTCAGCGGTGAGAATCGAACCAGGGCTGACTGCACGATAGGCGACCGTCGTAACCACTACGAAATTGAAGATGTATATAAAGTTATCATGCTACTATATTGACGATTTTTTAAAAATAAAAATGAATAAAACAATAAAACTTCATTAAAACATTTATCACTCTCATAATAATTTAATCGATAAACTCTTACAAGGGCGGTGATGGTCATAGACCTAAATATAGCCTGTTCAGTTCCATTGACGAGTGACGTTAGCCCTATCTAAAAATAGAAACCGAGAAGACGGAATTCGAAGTTGACCATGTAGAGCCTCCGGTAGAATAATAACCATGTCTGTTTGAATTAACATATCGACTGTCGATTCAAATGATCTTATTTTTCAAATTCGAGCACGTTTTCCCGTCTTGTAATGTAAGTATCGAAACTATTTTCCTCTGCGGTAGCTCATTATTTACGTCTTTGGAACGGAAATGAAAAGGGAGGTCCGTCGATCGAAAAACCGCATTTTGAATACAAATTATTTCAATATTCGTATGTTTTATGAGTCTATGAAAAAAGATATAACTAAATTGACTGGATAAATAGAATAATAGGTTAGTGCCGTAGATGGGACGCCTTTATCCGACTCCGAGAGAAAAAAGTTGAGGCTCGGCAAGCCTCGCCTCAACGTTTTCTCCCCTCGTCGGATAAAGGCGTCCCATCTACGGCACTAACCTATTATTCTCTATATACTATCACATTTTGGGTGTCTTACTTGGTATTGCAAAAAGACTGTTTTTATTCTCTTCATTTTCAAAGAGCATTCGAAAAAACTATTGTAGGGCCTCCTTATATTATAGGGGCGATTTTATAATAACCTTTGTAAACATTTTGGATCCAGATGAGAAAAATGTCGAATAGCTCTCGTCAGGCTCAAACCTGATAGGTATTCTGATTTGTTAAAAATATGTACTTTATTCCACAAGGACGATCGAAGTAGATGGTAACTACAACGATTATCGTAGGTGCTAAATCACAAAGTGGTCATAATATTTTCCAGTGAACTATGCGTCATTAGACTATCTAAAGTGAATGCTACGAAAGACCAGTGTTGACATTTCATTATACACACTTCATACTTCTTACTTTAACAGTTAGTTTACACTTCAAACCTAAATTGAGGATTGAAGTGTAAAGTGTGAAGTTTGAAATTTAGAGTCACCACCGGTCTTTCGTAGAAATGCTGCCTCTTTCGTTGTTCATACTTCTCTGGTTTGTTCGTTTTGGTTAAGCCTTTCCCTAATATAAACACCATTTGGCACATTTGTTAACAGCTTAGACATTGACCAGACATTTCATATTGCTTTACCAGAATCAGATTTATACTATTCAATAAGCGAAAAGAGCAGACCCTGATCAGACAGCTCCTACAAGAGCTGTCTGATTTTAGTATACTCTGTGTTGCAAATGTATCACTAGTCCTCTATATGAGGGAAAGTACACCACGCTCAGTAACTACATACCGGTATATAGCTAACGATAATGTTTGTTTGTTTCAGACGACCAAAGTTCCCTCTAAAGGTATTGTATTTTTGATTAAGAATATGCGAGAGAGAGAGACAGAGAGAGAGAGAGAGAGAGAGAGAGAGAGAGAGAGAGACAGACAGACAGACAGACAGACAGACAGACAGACAGGAAGAAGGAGAGGGACAGAAAGAGACTGAGACAGAGAGAGACAGAGACAGAGAGAGACAGAGAGAGAAACGGGAGAGATACTGCATACAGATTTATATTGACCGAATAGAGCCATATGGCTAATGAAGTGAGCCAAAACAATATCCAGGAATACGCTTGTGTAGTAAAATCCCTCTAATCCGGAATTCTAGTTGAGAAGAATTTAGATACTCTTAGGCAGGGGGAGCTTAATGCAGGATGAAAGTCATGCAGAAATCTTCGATGATGAGCTTTCTGCATGACTTTCGCTCTTTCCTGAAGCTGTCACCTGTCCGCAAGTCCGATATATATTTTAAATTTAACGTCCGATTTAGAGAGGTTTTATGTATATGAATTATGAGAGAAAAGTAAACATCAAAGTAAAAGATCGTCGACCAGGTTCACCAATTTCTTCGCAGCTGAATATAATAATTTGTAAGAGGTCCAGATAAGATGCGTAAAATGCGTAAACATTTTTAAAAGGAGCTACTTTTTTTTTTTATTTCTCAACGATACAATTCTAAAGAGCGGTCAAGTATTGGGTTTGATAGAGAAATGACGATGTTAGTACTTGGGTATTCACCTGTGTCTATAGCTCTGGCTGATCTGCAACAATGGAAACAATTTCTCACATGTGCTGACCTTTTTTTCCGTTTCATCATTTATTATCCCCGTAATTGGTGTATGAGGGTCGGGGAACCCTCCCTCTCTACACCTTACAAACACATACACACATATAATATGTTATAGTATGTATGCATTGAAATCTTATAAATGTTTGCTCAAAGATGATAAATCCGTTGCCTGAGGCAGGGAGAAGCAGTTTGACCTCAATATTTTCATTTATTTTTCAAGGTAGACACCTTGCAAGCTTACACACTTTGTCCAACCGTGTTGGAGCATTTGAATACCTTCATTGTAGAAGGTGGTATGTTTGGCCTCAAGAAATTGCTTCAACAGCTTGTTTGACGTCATCATCAGTGCGAAAATGAGTTCCTTTTTTCATCTTGGGGAATAGGTTATAGTCAGAGGGTGCTAAATTAGGGACAAATGGTGGATGCTCAACCATTTGGAAACCACATTCCTGAATGGCAGCCATGGCAACAGTGAATGCTGGAGCATTGTCCTGATGGAAGAACACACCTAATTACAGCTTGCCACGCCCTGTCTCCTTGATTTTTTCATGAAGCTGCCTTATGAGTTCAGCATAATACCTTCCGGTTATAGTGTGACCTCTTTCAAGATAATCCACGAGCAACACACCTTTCGCATCCCAGAAAACTGTGGTCATCACCTTCCCAGCAGATGGTGTCGATTTGTCTTTTTTGGGGTTGGTGATCATGGGTGTTTCCACTGTATCACCAATACATTGGACTTTATGTCTGGTCAAACTCCAGTTTTCAATATTAAACACTTTATCCATCTAGTGTTTAAAGCAGTTTTAAAAGCACTGATATTTATCATTCGAAGCCCGCCATAAAGATATTTTTGTACAATAACGGATCTTTCTATCTTGTCTTTACAATTTCAAATAATATCGTACAGTATACTGTTTAGTTTTTTCTTCAAAATTTGCTCAGAAGGGTTTAGAGGAACCAAAAAAAGGTGATTAAGATTTGCTTGCAAAAGTCTTTTAACACCCGCAATTTTGCTAGTATTCGCCTTTTCCAGTGTTTTATTGTATTCTTAATTTCCATTAATCTTGCGCTGAAATTTAAGCCTATAACATTTCGAGGTCAACGTGGAAATGTATCCCTAACAAATTAAATTGCTGCTGATTAAATGCTAATTTCCATTTCGTTTTTATAGTATCTGAACTGTACTTTTTCTTACCAATCCATACTATCTTTTTTGGGTCAAAATTTCTGTTTGGTCCTGATAAGTGAGAAAAAATACCAAGTGTATTAATAGTTTCATTTAAGGACTCGTCTGATCCGTGTCGTCAGCAATCTTGGATAGTTTGTGTTATGTCTGATTAATATTTATGCCTTTTATGTTACCATTTGATCTACTTGTTTGATAAAATTTCAGCGCATAGAATAAATATATAATATGATAAAGGATCTCACTGCCTGCAGACGCACTAAATCCTGAAAAAGTCTGAGAGGATTCCACATTGTGTTACACTTGATTTCGCATCTACATAAAAATATAAACCATTTTTTTTATTTAAACACCAAAATTGAAGTGTTTTGTTCACAAAGGTCCATGACAATGAGTCAAAAGCCTTTTCAAATTCAATAAGTAACAACATACCCCGAAGCTCAAACTCCTCCGTGTGGTGCATTATATCATATATAAGTCTTGTATTCTCCAATGTAACGTCTATTAATAGATCATGTTTGATCTGTAAGAATTAATTTTGGTAATAATGCTTTGTTTAATTTTGTAATAATGTGCTGATATTTGTTACCTTCTATCAAAGATTATTCATTTGAAATGTGCTCGTCTGTCGGACTTCCTAAGGAGGATGTGTAATATGAAGAGTATAACATGTCACCTTATGTATATTTCAGTATTCGAGGATTATGCCAATCATCCGTGTAGCCGTCCATGTCAGTTGAATAGATATAGGACATGCGAGTATAATTTCACTCTCGAAAGTTATGTGACAATGGGGAGGGCATGCGGAGACTGTCCGACGAATTATACACACTGTTTCAAACAAGGTTGCATAACTACAAATGGCATTTTAAGAATGGTATTTGCGGTTAATAAGCAAGTTCCAGGACCTGCAATACATGTGAGTCAATTGGTGCACAATTCGTTACACAGTGTAACTTGCTTTTAACCGATCAATCGGAATTTCACTTGCTTTTAACAAATAAATCGGAATTTCAATTGCTTATAGCAAATCCATGTTTATATCACATCTATGAAACTTACCCATGCTAATAACAAATCCTTGGGATTTTCACATGCTTATAACGAGTTCACTGGACTTTATTATCATTTTTATGCCCCCAAAGCTAGGCTTTGGCGGCATATAGTGATCGCACCGTGCGTGGGTGGGTGGGTGTGTGGGTGTGTGGGTGTGTGTGTGTGTGTGTGTGTGTGGGTGTGTGTACCTTTTGTCCGGAGTATATTTCCTTTGTCACATCAGCTACGGATACCAAATTTGGTGTGTGAGTTCATCTTGGGATGGCGGAGTGTCGCGTACCATTTACAGGTCACTGTGACCTTGACCTTGACCTTTGAACTTGATTTTACAAAAAGCTTGTCCGGAGCATATCTCCTTTACCTTACCAGCTACAGATTCCAAATTTGGTGTGTGAGTTCATCTTGGGATGGCGGAGTGTCGCGTACTATTTTCAGGTCATTGTGGCCTTGACCTTGACCTTTGACCTCGATTTTAAAAAAAAGCTTATACCTTACCAGCTACAAAAAGCTTGTCCGGAGTGTATCTCCTATACCTTACCAGCTCAGGATTCCAAATTTGGTGTGTGAGTTCATCTTGGGATGGAGGAGTGTCGCGTACCATTTTCAGATCACTGTGACCTTGACCTTTGACCGATTTTACAAAAAGCTTGTCCGGAGCATATCTCCTTTACCTTACCAGCTACAGATTCCAAATTTGGTGTGTGAGTTCATCTTGGGATGGCGGAGTGTCGCGTACCATTTCAAGGTCACTGTGACCTTGACCTTTGACCATGATTTTACAAAAAGCATGTCCGGAGCATATCTCCTTTACCTTACCAGCTACATATTCCAAATTTTGTGTGTGAGTTCATCTTGGGATGGTGGAGTGTCGCGTACCATTTCCAGGTCACTGTGACCTTGACCTTGACCTTTGACATCGATTTTAAAAAAAAGCTTATACCTTACCAGCTACAAAAAGCTTGTCCGGAGTATATCCCCTATACCTTACCAGCTAAGGATTCCAAATTTGGTGTGTGAGTTCATCTTGGGATGGAGGAGTGTCGCGTACCATTTTCAGATCACTGTGACCTTGACCTTAACCCTTGACCGATTTTACAAAAAGCTTGTCCGGAGCATATCTCCTTTACCTTATCAGCTACATATTCCAAATTTTGTGTGTGAGTTCATCTGGGGATGGCGGAGTGTCGCGTACCATTTCCAGGTCACTGTGACCTTGACCTTGACCTTTTACCTCGATTTTAAAATCAAAGGCCTGAATGGCCATAATGGCGTTCAGGTTTGATATGGATGTTATGTGTAGGGGGGGATTGATGTACACGTTAATAACAATAACGTCTTGGAATTGATAACAGTATTAATAACAACACATTTTTGTGAAACACTATGCCCCTGATTGTGACAAATATATATTTGACCCGTAATGTGACATTTAACTGTAATATAACCTTGATTTTAATAAGCCCCCCTCACCCCCCCAAAAAAAAATAAATAATAAAAATAAATAAAAATGTTCGCCTCTGTAAGTTGCATAGACATGCCAGGTTTGAAGTATGTATGTGCAATGGCTACAACGTTATTGTCAACATTAAAGTTTGAGCCAAGCCAACAAACCAACAAAGTCAGCCCCCCCCCCTTGATTCTTGATTGGGGGCATAAAAATATGACAGACTGAAACAAAAGGAGCCATCTCATGATCTGCTGTTTATATATTGACATGCTTCTAGTTTCTACTATGGCAAAAGAATATCTTAATTATATTCACGATGTCATTATTTCTTATATGAATATTCATGAAGTAAAGGGTCAATTAATGCTTCCATGTCCAAAGCTGATGCAAAAACTGAAGCACAACATCAAAATGATACAAAGGCTACCTATAATCCTACATTTTTTGTTCAACTAATTCTTACACATAACATTTATTTTTCCATGTTCATCACTCGTTTATTTTGAATAAAAGTAGTCTGCTTACAAATTTGAAGGTAGACTGTTTTTATTTTTAATTACTAAGTAGATCCATACATGTACATACAATTACGGTAGTTGTTTGGAACCTGATGAAACTCAAATTCAGAACTACAGTCAGAAGTAGAGTTGTAAGCTGGGAAAGACATTTCAACAAATTGCTACCTACTTTCGCTTTTACACGACACAAACGTCTTGAGCAGACTCGGCGGTTACACGATACATAGAAGAGACAGTTGTTATTGACACTGGAATATAATTTGATTGAATATGTGTTGAAAACCTTCTATGGATAATACTTACTTTGATAAGCCGATAGAACCCCGTGTTTTTACGGTTTTACTTCTTGTAAGACTTAGACTTGTGTTGAGGTTGGGTGTCATAGTCAAAACACGCTGTTCGATGCGTGATAAATGTGTATATGGGATTTCTTTGACCTTGTCCTTTATGAAACTTCCTATTTCTAATTTTGAGTACGGGTCAAACGGAAATGACCGAATGCGATGCAAAAGGCAGTTTGATTGGCTGAAGATGTAGGTCTATATGCTAATCAGTTACGAATGTGTATAAAAATGCAATCGGAAACCTCGGCTATATTCCTTCTGCTTTAGAATGCCAAGGTGTTGCGAAAACTACGGCAAAAATATTCGTTCGCGTCTTCTTCTTCTTCTTCCGATTAAAGTACAGGGCCCACTCTGGAACATCGACGTACTTGGAGTTTATTAAAATTCAAGACTTTTAAAAGTTTATCTTTGTGCAGATTAGTAGTAATTATCTCACACAGCGAATTATTATTAAATACATGAAGAGTAAACAAATACATGAACATTTTACAACCAAACTAGTGCAGACTTGAAGAAAACTATTTTGTCTTGCGCATGTTCACTAGACAAGTGAACTCGTTGCCGTAAAGAGACCGACTAGTATATGGCGTTTGAACGCCATAAAAAACGTATACCTTACCAGCTTGTCCGGAGTATATCTCCTATACCTTACCAGCTAAGGATTCCAAATTTGGTGTGTGAGTTCATCTTGGGATGGAGGAGTGTCGCATACCATTTTCAGATCACTGTGACCTTGACCTTTGACCGATTTTACAAAAAGCTTCTCCGGAGCATATCTCCTTTACCTTACCAGCTATAGATTCCAAATTTGGTGTGTGAGTTCATCTTGGGATGGCGGAGTGTCGCGTACCATTTCCAGGTCACTGTGACCTTGACATTTGACCTCGATTTTAAAAAAAAGCTTATACCTTACCAGCTACAAAAAGCTAGTCCGGAGTATATCTCCTATACCTTACCAGCTAAGGATTCAAAATTTGGTGTGTGAGTTCATATTGGGATGGAGGAGTGTCGAGTACCATTTTCAGATCACTGTGACCCTAGACCTTGACCTTTGACCCATTTTACAAAAAGCTTGTCCAGAGCATATCTCGCATACCATTTTCAAGTCACTGTGACCTTGACCTTTGGCCTCGATTTTACAAAAAGCTTATACCTTACCAACTGCAAAAAGCTTGTCCCGAGTATATCTCCTATACTTTACCAGCTAAGGATTCCAAATTTGGTGTGTGAGTTCATCTTGGGATGGCGGAGTGTCGCGTACTATTTCCAGGTCACTGTGACCTTGACCTTGACCTTTGACCTCGATTTAAAAAAAAGCTTATACCTTACCAGCTACAAAAAGCTTGTCCGGAGTATATCTCCTATACCTTTTCAGGTCACTGTGACCTTGACCTTGAACCTCGATTTTACAAAAAAGGTTGTCCGGAGAATATCTCCTATACCTTACCAGCTACGGATTCCAAATTTGGTGTGTGAGTTCATCTTGGGATGGCGGAGTGTCGCGTACCATTTTCAGGTCACTGTGACTTTGACCTTTGACCTCGATTTTACACAAAGCTTGTCCGGAGCATTTCTCCTATACCTTACCAGCTACGGATTCCAAATTTGGTTCGTGAGTTCATCTTGGGATGGCGGAGAGTCGTGTACCATTTTCAGATCACTGACCTTGACCTTGACCTTTGACCTCAATTTTACAGTCCGGAGCATATCTCCTATACCTTACCAGATACAAAAGGCTTGTCCAGAGCATATCTCCTATACCTTACCAGCTACCATTTTCAGGTCAATGTGCCCTTTACCTTTGACCTTGATTTTACTAAAAAGCTTGTCCGGAGCATATCTCCTATACCTTATCAGTTACAGATTCCAAATTTGTAATTTGTAAGTATTGGACAGGTATGCTTAGGCAAACAGTATAGACCCAAATCAAACTACAGGGTCTACACTGTTTGCTACTACATTATCATGAATCAGACATTATAAAGAGCTCTAAATACTATTCATACATGGGTAGGCCATCCTGTTCAAATACTTGCAGTGTCAGAACTTTCAGATGAATTACAGCATTATAACAATATAGACCCATATCAGACAGCCCCTGTAGGAGCTACTGGGTCTTCATTGCTTGCTTACAACACTACCTAAATCAGATGCTATACATGCTTATGCAAAGAATGTAGATCCATATTAGGTAACTTCTGTTGCAGCTGTCTAAGAGCCAGTGTTACATGAAACTTTGACCATGCGTTTAGAATTGACTGAGGGTATGTTTATAACGTTAAGGATCGACATAGGGTCTTTCTTAAACGTTAAGAATCAACTTAACAGTAACAATCAGCACAGCATGTTTTTTTAATATTGAAATTTGACCCCGTGTCTCTTTTTTTTAAACGTTAAGAATTTACCCAGGATCTGTTTTTAACGTTGACAATCAACCCAGGGTCCTTTTTAACGTTGAGAATGACCTAGGGTCATTTTTAACTAAGTTTTGACCCTTGGCTCTTTTCTTAGCCATCATAATCTTCAAAGGTTCTGTTTCTAATGTTAAGAACTGACTCCTGTGTCATTTTAACAGCATCAACATTTCATGTTACACCTGCATTACATTGTATTGTTTTTCCGCCAAAATGCATTTCGGTGTCAAACACTATGGGGGCATTTGTCACCCGTGACGACTCTCTTGTTTATAATAAATCCGTTGTATTTTTTATTTTTTTATACGCCCACCTAATAAAGGTGGTCGTATATTGTCGTGGCCCTGTCCGTCCGTCCGTTCGTTCGTTCGTTCGTCCGTCAACATTTTGTTTGTCCGCTGTTTTCTTGGAAAACTATTCTCGAGATATTAATGAAACTTAACACAAATGTTTAATTCATCAAGATCTGACGCTGAATCGATTCTGAGGTTCATATGATTTGTCGTTTCGGAGTTATGGCCCTTTTACTTAAAAATAATGCAAATACATGCAAATAGTTTGTCCGCTGTTTTCTGGGAAAACTATTTGACAGATATTAATAACACTTCAAACAAATGTTTAATGCATCAAGATCGGAAGCTGAGTTGATTCTGAGGTTCATTTGATTTGTCGTTTCGGAGTTATGGCTCTTGTCCTTAAAAATATGCAAATAGTTTGTCCGCTGTTTTCTGGGAAAACTGTGTGAGAGATATTAATGAAACTACACACAAATGTTTAATGCATCAAGATCTGAAGCTGAGTCGATTCTGAGGTTCATTTGATTTGTTGTTTCGGAGTTATGTCCCTTGCACTTAAAAGAATAATGCAAATCTATGCAAATATGAGGATGGCCCGACTACCAAATTTTCACGATGCTGCCGGAGCAGAAGACTTAAAAATGTGGGAGTTATGTAAACCACGAATACTGCAGTGAAGTTTACAAGTATTTTACTTTACATACTCTAACTAAAACATCAACTAAGTATAATATGGTATAACAATTTTTGTTTCTATCAGATCTAAAGTATTTTACTGCTGCTGCTGCCTTTCTGTTTCTTTGACTGTAGATAATAAATTGACAGTTTGTTTCTAAAGCACTTGGATCATAAAACTCAATTCACTAGCTGTCACTATTTGTTCATTCTCTATATAACTCCTGGTCAACTGCCAGTCACCAAACATTTTTAAGTCGTCTGCTCCGGCAGCATATTGACAATTTGGTAGTCGGGTGGGGTTATGTTATTCAATACCACAGGTAAACACGAAATGCCATCAGGTCCATTTTCTAGAGGCTTTATTTTTATTCGTAGGTAGACTACAATGTCTTGCCCTCGCAAGAGCACTGATGCAGTATATGGAAAATGATAACAAGTATACATCTCGCTAACAAAAAAGGAACGTCTGTTTTAAATTGTTCATCTAGCATTATCCCTGTTTACATAGTTACTTTTCTTGACACACATGGGCCACCTTACTTTCCCTAAAAGTAGTTCCAGCTCAAGGCCAAACATTATTTTGCGAAAAATTCAGCATCTCTATTTGGATGAATTCCACGAACATTGGACATTTTAGTCTTATGTATGGTCAACATGCCCTTGGTTTAGGCAATGTGTTTATTTACTTATTTTTATTTGAAGCTCCAAGGACTTCTGAAATTTGATGGATTTTTAAAAACGTGCCGGTCTCTTGGAGATGAATAACTGGCCCCATGTGCTGTAACATTACTTTAATTTATGATATTTAAGTAATGCAAGATAGGACGAACGTTTTGATATATAATACTGCAATTATGGTAAATTTTCAACCCAAACATCCTGTTACAATTTTGGTATCATTTTCACTTGAGCGGAACCTTAAAGCAGATGACAGTCACCCCAACAGACTATGTTTCTGTATCATTTTCAACCACACATTTGTTACGCAAGGTTTTACACATTTGCACGCCATGCAGTATTTGGTTTAGAATGACTGAGCACAGGTAACCGATCCGTATGAACAATAACAATTACACCGAAGAACCAACACACTCAACTATTACTCTGTAGGGTAGCAATATACTGTACACGTGTTTAGACACTCGGAACACTTTACACCATGGACACACTACACGTATAGAGCACATATATAAGTATACTGGCTGTGAAAAGTTAGGTATTTGACACACCGTCACGTTTAGCCTCTCCGCCGAAATCGGTCTTCGGTCTGGCGAGATCAAGCTTGAAAGAGTCGAAGGCGGCCTGGGTTTCGATCCGGTGTTTGGTGTCGTCAAGATCTTTAATAAAGACTATACCTTCAAAAGTCCACGCACTTTCAACTGCCTTTCATTTTACTAACTGCCGTGCCTGGCAATATATATTGCTCTTATGCTGCTTCGTCAGCTCTTCGCTTATGTAGAGATTTTTGCGACTGCAATCGTGATTTAGCCTCGGTTTATTGCTCATGGTCTCCCGTCGATTTTGTTATATGCATTTGACAATCTCTTGGATTTGTTCTAATAATGTGAAAGTCATATGGGTTTGTTGTAAGCATGTGAAAGTAATATGGATTTGTTAACGCCCACTTGCAAACTTTCTCTGATTCAACATGCCTTATAAGTGTTGACATTTTCTAATCTGTGCTTCAGATCTTGATTTCCATATTAAGGTGATACTTTTTTTTAAAAAATGAAGTGAATATCTTATTAAATAAAAAAGTTACAGCTTATCCTCATTTGTGCAGATTTTTGTAAAGTGCACCGGCCATAACTCTGTAATGACAAACTGAATGAACCTCAAAATAAACTCAGCTTAAAATTTTGTTGCTTAAAACATTTGTGTTAAGTTTCATTTATATCATTGTAATAGTTTTCCTAGAAAACAACAGACAAACTAAAAGTTGATCGACTAACAAAGCATCGAACACACGAAGTTCAAGGACCATAACTTTAGAATCAAATGACATATCAAAACCCCCGCAATATATGTGAAAATTCACATTAAGGTTTAACCATATAAAAAAATTGAAGTAAATATCATTTCAAATGAAAAAGTTATGGCCATCCTCATATTTGCATAGATTTGCATTATTCTTTTAAGTGCAAGGGCCATAACTCCGCAACAACAAATCAAATGATCCTCAGAATCGACTTAGCTTCAGGTCTTGATGCATTAAACATGTGTATGAAGTTTCATTAATATCTGTCAAATAGTTTTGCCAGAAAACAGCGGACAAACTATTTGCATTATTTTTTTTAAGGACAACGGAAGTTCCTTTTTTGTTAGCGAGATATTTACTTGTTATACATTTTCCATATACTGCATCAGTGCTTTTGCGAGGGCAAGACATTGTAGTCTACCTACGAATCAAAATAAAGCCTCTAGAAAATGGACCTGATGGCATTTCGTGTTTACCTGTGGTATTGAATAACATAACCCCACCCGACTACCAAATTGTCTCGATGCTGCCGGAGCAGAAGACTTAAAAATGTGGGTGTTATGTAAACCACGAATACTGCAGTGAAGTTTACAAGTGTTTTACTTTACATACTCCTGGTCAACTGCCAGTCACCAAACATTCATCTATGATAATTCGTGGCTGTCATTCCTTTGATGAGGATCAGGCAAGTCACCTAATTAGCCCTTCTGCACGTCTGCTCTACCCTAGACCCGTTATGGCTCTCCTAAGTTCTCAGCAATGTCCTTAACCCTCCGTAATGGGATCCCATTCGTCCGTAACATGTACTTGTTACACGTACTCGTCCTTTCCTATCTTTCTATCTTCCTTATTTCCTTCCCTTTGCACTCACAAACTTTCAATACGATCTTATTGTCAGGTGTCTTTCTAGCAACTGACTCTCTCAGTCTCTCTCACACAAACATTGTCCCTTAATTAGACTAATCAAAACAGACGCTGCATTGTTTTGATAACGGTTTGAATTCTCATGACTTTTCTCTTTCATACGTCTTACTTCCACTCATAAAGCTTATTATCCACACATGCAAACTCCCCGAGTTGTCAGTTACAGATTAGCAAGTGTCCGCAAGACTGGTTTGCCAATTGTTTAAGAGAAATTAATGGCCGCAGAGTCTCTGGTAAGGGAACTTTATAACACCAACTGACCTGAGCTAACCTTTATACTCAGACAAACTGGCGAAGGTATTTACACTGGCTTTAAACCTTTAGCATCCAACTGAATGTTCTGACAGTTGTGTTTACACCTAAATAATACACAGTGCTCCAGTCAAATACTAATATAAACTACTAATATAAACTGAGTCCTAGTTCCTACCTTCTATCAGTCAGTCGAGTTATGTTTGCTCATATGTAAATCCTTTACTTAATAGCTTGTTTCCAAAGTCGGCTGAAAGTAAAGCAGAATGGTCCTTTACAAGAATTCTGCTTTACTTTAATTCTGCCATAAGCTACCATCTGCTAGAATATGGTAAAAATAACTAATTCCAAAACACCTGGTATAACTACTGCCTATTTTCCAGTCTCGCGATGGAATAAAGACTATACATCCGTAAATGCCAGATGACATATAGTCGTCTAGGAGGTGGTCTACTTCATATATGTCGTCGTCACCATCGTATATCACTTAGTAGATTGCATTTTGGTGACCATCTCTACCAGACACAGCACTCAGCACTGACTCTGTGTACCATTTATGTTGAAGTTTATCTTCATCAACAATCCACTGATGCTGGATGCTTCTGCCTACAAATTTCATCAGGGTTGTATGCCGCTTTGACCTATAAAGACAGCCAATGCCCATGCCAAGAAATGTATAAATTTAAACCATTCCCTCATATTGACGTCTTTGGACGCCTCTGTGAAGGTCCCTTTCTGAAACCATTGTGAAAAATAGAGCATTTGGATCATAGTAGCAAATGCTCTATTTATCACAATTGTTTATAAACTACACAATTATAAACTAGTCGTTTTCTCGACTAATCCCAACAAAATAAAGTTTGCAACCAGGAAAACACCTGTATGTCCCCCCCCCACAAAAGCCCGACAGACCGCACACGAACATACCCCCAATGTGATACCATGTTTTCCAAACCTTTGCATAGCGGTTAGATAGCATATAGATTAAAGGACATAAAGTGGTAAATGTACAATACCTGACAGAAACTGTGCTTGTTGCTTCTGGGTGTCTTGTCTTGCGGGAAGCAGCTACCCAACGTTTTATCTTTCTACTTGTTATGGACTTGGATTGAACATGCTGAAAGATATATGTAACATTACACCAGTCAATCGGACTAAAACATGATGACGGATAGTCTACAAAAAACAACACAATATGCAGCTGGAGTCACCCCTGCTATTTTGGGTGCTTAGACATCAGTTTGTTTGCTCAATTTCATGTTGGAATTAGATTCATCCTTACCTTTGAAATCCGTTTGGATCCACATCAGACAACGCAAAATGCAGGGTCTGATTTGATACTTGGACTATACATCTCCAAAATAGGGTAACTAAATACAGCAAAATCCCTTTATTACTACAAATACATGATTTTACGTTTTGGGTGCTTATGGCAGGTGGTTGTTTTAAGCAATGTGAAATTAAATCAAATCTCTTTTACTGTAGTTATCTGCTTTCTTTTCCCATTGCTTTGAGCTGTCACCTGTCGTTAAAACTATATATCAGTTACTCTACTTTTTGTGGTCATTATAGTACTTCATTTTCAAAGAGGGTGCAGACAACACTCTACTTTACATTTCATGTCCCAGACTTAAGTCGATTAATGGTGAGATAAACATTCACCCACCATACATACATTTCAGTAATGCAGTAAATGATGTCTGTAAATGTTATTTACATGTATATCTCTTCCACATGATGGAAATTCCCATTGAGGTGACAACCTAAAATAACTATAATTCTGGTTAAAACTTACCCAAACCCCAAGCTCTCTGATTCCTGAAAAGTGTCCTTCCCTTGGGCACGATAATTCTGTGAGAACAACTTTGTTGAAAATATTGTTCAATTTGGGGAACATTGTATCAGTCCATAAATGTTCGTCTCTGAATATCTTCTGGATGTGCAGTTGATGTCGATTTAAAGTTCGAACCACAAAATCAATCCATGGGTAGGCACATACGTTTAATAAACCGTGGCACTGGTAGAAGTAATCATGATGAGTTTTCAATGACAATTTCCCATCCAAAACTTCCAGACAGAAATTTGTTTTGGATGCAGCAGCTTCCCAAAGGTTGATTGGCTGTTCATGGTACATTGTTTTTAATTCTATCCTTCTAGCCTTTTCCCCACTGTCCAATTCTACAATGCCATCAGGGCTCCCAGCTAAAATTTGTATTGACGGTTGATCAGAAGACCAGTGTTCTTGACAATGATATGTTCACCCTGCTCTGCCTTTTTAAGTTTATATTCTTCAATAGTTTTATGTTCCTGCAATAATAATTGTTTGGTGTGTCGTGTTCTTGAAATCTATTGTACAGTCACATCCAAGGCACCAGGGCCATGGTCTTGCCTGGCTTTCTGTTTGATTGCTGGATACCTGAAACCTTTCTCTTCCATCGCTTTGCCGATGATTCTGGTTTGACCTTTGAATTCAGGGTGTGTTTTTAAGCATTGATTCCCTTTGGCAGTACAAATTTCGGAAATGCTGACCGGGTTCAGTTGCTGTTACCATTTTCCACACCTCTGGAGACTACTGAGGACCTACATTCATATGCAAGGCGCAACCATAACATCGCCCTTGCCATGATCCTCGGTTACAGATGTTGAATATTTTGCGCCATCAAACTTTGATCGGATATGCATCCAACTTTCTGCTGAATTCGTAGTTGTGTTACCCAAAAGTCTATCACTTTTTTCGGCAAATGTTGACAAAATCCCTAACACATCTTGAATTATGAAATTCAACCTCTGAATAGCTGTGACAACTTCCATGTCGAGATTTTTCTTGGGCTGATAAAGATGTATACTCTGTCCACAGTCGAACCTGTTCATCAATGATATCAGAAACCTCATCAGTAGTGGGATCAGATGTATCTGAAAGGATTGGATCAGTGGATCCTTTGGTCTTGGCCTTGGAAAAGTCAGAACAATTATCATGATACCCAAAAATGTGATAAACACAGTTCCCAATATCATGTTTCGGTAGCTTCAGAGTTTTTTTCTCTCAATATCCGCTTCCTTTGACCTAAACCTGATGGCGCATCATACAACACTCACAATTCGTATTCTTGTTGCTTTAGAAAGGTTATGGTTTCCTTTATACATGGGGTTATCTACAAGGTTTTCTAATTTCGAACACAGACATTTGCAAACATGATTTGCACATTCACATTTAGTCACATATCTTCCCCAGATCGGCGCTTCCTCCCTATTTTTTGCAAACACTGATGAGTCACCTTCTGCTATTTCCGTCATGTATCGGACACCATGCTAAGATTCGGCGTCCTTAAATCCTTCAATAATGATGTCTGCTTCCATTGACTGACTACTTTCATGCCAGTTGCGGAAACATTTGTGCTGGCTGGGTGTAAGTTTACACACCTATATGCAATAACTTATTGGTTTCTTATTTATTATAATAGCAACTCCGCTGAAGGCATTGTATGAATGGTTGTTTGTACTCTTGGACCACTCTCCACCAGTGATTACAGTAATAATTGCACATCACCGAAATAATATCCCTTCTCAATTGAGATCTGTCGTTCTTCTGCACCTGCCAAAAGCACTTCTTGGTCCAAAACATTCCGCCACCATTCACCAATCTCTTCTTCAGTGGCTGAAAATGAAGTCTGAGACAAGCCAGGTGAATCAAGAGTGGCCATAAATTCATTAAGGTGTGATGGCCCATTACCTGTCACAACAAATCCCCAAACTGCCCGTACATTAATGTTATAGCGTATGCGAGATGGAAGCTTTGGACTGGTTTCAAATGAAAATTTTAAACCGCACCCTTTGCATTGAGCTTCAAGAATTGAAACTAGACCAACAGTCCTCAATTCAGAAACAAGTTTTATTGGAGGCTTTTCTTTGGCAGCTAAACCAATTGCTTCTGGACACTGCTAGGCATGCATAGTCAGAGTCACAACATGGTCTTGTAATAAATTTAAATTCACTAGTCTATATCCATTCCCAAATGAGTCTGATATTTTTTTAAATTTCAATTTCAAAGTACCTGCATACTTATACACACTGTACAGCTGTCTTTTTGCTGCAACAACCAATGGTCTCTTTAATGCTGATATTTTCCTGAATTTTCTTAATTTAATAATGACTTTGGTTTAACATCCGATATTTGATGGCTTAGCAAATGAAAACGTGTATGTCGGCCTTCCTGGATGCTGGATTTTCTTATTAGCTGAATTGATGCAAGTTGATTTTCCAAACCTTTTTGATAATTGTTTCACACTACCCATGGCTTCTAAGATTTATGGCAAAATCATATATAAAAGTGTATGGCAATGCTTTGTGGTTTTCTGTTAATTTCCTCCAATTATTTTTCGGAGCGCCCAATGTGTCAACAGGAACTCTGTAGTGGAACTGCAGCAGATGATACCAAACATGGATTATCGCGTGTCACGAATGAAACACCGTAGGTCAGATTTTTACGCATTTTTATATCTCTTAAATAAAACATTAATATATACTTACCTGGACATCTTGAATTATAATAGTAATATACTGACTACTAAACTTCAAAAGGAAATGGGGAACAAAATTATCAAACCGGATGTTCAGCACATAAACTCCAAACAAACCGATCTTGGAGAATGAAGAGCACGGTGGATCGCTGCATGGGTTAGCGAATACTTTCTATATGTTATAATAAAACACAAAAACGCATATATAGACCTTGATCGGAGGAAAGAACTGGTTAAACTAGTGGAAATTACATCAGAACCGGCATTCTTAACATCGACCGGACGTTTATACATTGTGAAGAGTTCCGAAAGTTTACGGCATGTTTGAATTTATTCATGATCGAATTTTCTCGAAAAATAATAGGTATTTACTTTACGAAACACTTAAACTTGAAATGGATCTGGAACTGAAAACTAAACAAAAATTCGGAGAGATTATACCCACTTCCGGTTTATCTTCCAAAACAAATAAGTAAACATCGGTAAGAATGACAACTTCTGTATGTAACATTTAAGAGTATCAAGACAAAGTACAGACACAGACATCATCCTTAATATGTATTTGAAGAAATCAATCTAAGGAAGTGATTACATCAGAATGCGATTGTGAAAGACGATTATGTTGGCCAGCATCTCGCCTTCTTTCAATCCAACATGGCGGCCCCTATAGAACTAGCCTACTTACAAGGTATAACTGAAGTATTTTTATTCGTTTGATGTCATACCGAATCAGTATCCGGTTGACCTCAGCAAGGATATGTGCGACAAATAATACACAGAGCAGACGACCTTTACGGCACGTGAAAAGCTTGCAGATGGTTAAATCAATAGTTTCTGCTATCTAGATGAAATACAATTCTCTGTTGTTTGTCTGTTAAAAAAGGTAAGCCTTTATAGGTTAATGAAACATACCAGATTATCTAGTGTGTAAATAAGTTGACTTGTATCTGTGTAATCTGCAATGCAGACAGCGGGTGCCAGATCCTGTTTGAACACTCCGGGTAGATTAGTTTAGTTTCGGTTTTTCTGGTCTGGGTCTTCATTGACGATCACTGTCTATTCCAGTAAGCGGGACGCATTGCTTGAATAAATATGAACTTACACCATTGATCATGTACTAGCCAAGGGCAACATTGTAGACTGCATGTATATGCATGTAATTCCAAGCTTCACCTCCACTGATGGCGGTCGGCTTAATCCCCAAATTAAGCTGTCAGTGGATATTATTGTACCATAATAATCTTTTGATCAGCATCATCCTTTGTGTATTTGTTTGTGTTATGTGATGTTATAGATTTGATGCATTTTTTTTCATAATGATGTCGCTATTTTTGTGGTTTCGGACAATACATGTATTTCAAATCACGTACCCGTGTAGTAGTACAACCAGTCACTTGTTAGCGAAAACTCTTTACTAATACTCAGGGAGTCAGTGGGGTCTACCGTGCACCCCTAGACTTTTTTCACGGGTACCAAAATGTTCAGAAAAGTATCCTGAATCAGAATCGAGAATGTACTCAAGTTTAAATTATTTTAGGCTATGTGTTTTTTAACCGTTTCCATGGCAACACCCCAGTTTTTGTAATGAAGACCAATACCTGCAAATACGCCCATATCACCTCCAGTTTTTGTCCTAAAACTATAAAACTGGTACCAAATGAAAGATAAGACATTGTGCTTTTATTTCCAACTTGTTTAGATAAATTACCTTATTTGCATATCCATGAATATTAATGAGAACATTAAAAATAGTAAAAAAGTATAGAAATAACGAAAACCTTTTTTCTCCTACAAATATCAGAAAATAACTTCAAATGCAGTTTAACATGATGGCACCCCCAGAAAACAAAAGTTCCAATCTGAGGACCAAAGCATTAACTTTAAGTACCGTTTTCTACGTTTCCATGGAAACACTCCAGTTTTCGTAAAGATGGCCCCGTACCTGCAAAATCGTCCATATCACAGCCAGTTTTTGTCCTAAACCTATAAAAGTGGTACCAAATTGGAGAAAGGACTTTGTGCTTTTATTTCTAGCTTGTTTTTTACCTTATTTTCATACTCATGAATGTTAATGAGAGCATTAACAAGAGATGTTTGTAAAATATGTATACCCCCAGACCCCTTGACCTTTGATATAGAGGTCATCTAGTGTTCATGACTAATCACCACAGCAACTTTGAAGATCCTAAGCCAAACCACTGATCATTTATTGGTCTGAAAACATTCTATAAGTTAAGGTCATGTGACCTTGACCTTTTATTTAGTGAGCTCAAAACAATAGGGGTCATCTAGTTGTCATGACCAACCACCACAGCAAATTTGAAGATCCTAAGCCAAACACTTGAGCAGTTATTGATCTGAAACCATTTTGCCAGTTAAGGCCATGGTGACCTTGACCTTTGACCTACTGACCTCAGCAACAACAGGGCTCATCTAGTTGTCATGATCAACCACCTAAGCAAATTTGAAGATCCTAAGCCAAATCCTTGAGCAGTTATTGATCAGAAACCATTTTACCAGTTAAGGTCATGGTGACCTTGACCTCTGACCTAGTGACCTCAAAAACAACAGGGGTCATCCAGTTGTCAAGACCAACTACCATAGCAAGTTTGAAGATTCTAGGCCAAACCCTTGAGCTGTTATTGATTGGAAACCATTTCACCAATTACGGTCATTGTGACCTTGACCTTTGACCTACTGACCTCAAAAACAACAGGGCTCATCTAGTTGGCATGACCAACCACCTAAGCAAATTTGAAGATCCTAAGCCAAACCCTGGAGCAGTTATTGATCAGAAACCATTTTACCAGTTAAGGTCATGGTGACCTTAACCTTTGACCTAAAATACAGAAGGGGTCATCTAGTGGTCATGACCAACAACCACGCCAAGTTTGAAGATTTTAAGCCAAACCCTTGAGCAATTATTCATCGGAAACCATTTAACCAGGTAAGGTCATGGTGACCTTGACCTTTGACCTAGTGACCTCAAAAGAATAGGGGTCATCGCCTTGTCATGACCAACCACCACAGCAAGTTTGAAGATTCTATGCCAAGTCGTTTATTAGTCATCGTTCGGAAACCATCGATCTACCGACCGACCGAACGACAGACCGACATGTGCAAAGCAATATACCCCCATTTTTTTCAAAAGGGGGTATAAAAATAGTAAAAACAATATAAAAATAACGTAAATAATGTAAACTATTCACTGTTTATCCAACAAATATCAGAAAACAACTTTAAATGCAGTTTAACATGATGGAAAAATCCCCAGAAAACAAAATATCAAATCTGAGGACCAAAGAATTAACTCTAAGTAACTTTTTAACTGTAACATAGTAACCATTCATTTCACTGTTCACACATATTTGTTAGTCGACACCTACCTCCAAATGATTCCATATCACAGAATGTTTTGGTGCTAACTGTATAAAACTGGTATAGAATTAAAGCTAAGACCTTGTGCTTTCGTTTAAAGGCTTACTCTTTTGCCTACACATGAATATTAATGAGAATAATTAAAAAAGCAAAACAATACAGAAATAACGTAAACCTCTCATTTTTATCCTACCAATATCAGAAAACAACTTTAAATGCAGTTTAACATGATAAAAAATCCTCAGAAAACAAAATATCAAATCTGAGGACCAAAAATTTAACTCTAAGCAACTTTTTAACTCTAACATAGTAACCATTCATTTCACTGTTCACACATATTTTGTTAGTCGACACCTACCTCCAAATTATTCCATATCACAGAATGTTTTGGTGCTAACTGTATAAAACTGGTACATAATTAAAGTTAATACCTTGTGCTTTCGTTTAAAGGCTTACTCTTTTGCCTACACATGAATATTAACGAAAATAATTAAAAAAGCAAAACAATACAGAAATAACGTAAACCCTTCATTTTTTATCCTACCAATATCATATAACAACTTCAAATGTAATGTTATGTTTAATGTGTTTCGTCTTGATATGCGTCCTGTTATGTTTTGTCTTGTGGCTTTACCGTTTCTTGTTAGATGGTGTTTGGTGCGGTGTCATTTCGTGTGTGGCTCTCACTGTTTGACTATTTTTCAATATTAAATTGATGACAGAATACCCAGAGAGCAAGGTATCTAAATTGATACCCAAACAATGAACTGTAAGTGACATTTTAACGGTTTCCATGGTAACCGACCCTTTCACAATTTTGGAAATTTGACATCTACCTGTAATACTTCGCTAGATCTCAGTTATTTTTTTATTAATCATGAAATAAATTGTCACAAATATAGATACGAGGCATTGCTTTAATATACAAAATTACTTTTCTGATATCAGCTTATTTGCATATGTAAGAATATTTATGAGAACAGTAATAGATGATGAAATGTTCGATAGACACCAGTCCTTTTATTATAAAGCAACCAAAAATGCAAAATGGTTAGCTAAAGTTTACAGTGATCACTGAATATCACCAATATTGTTAGATAAATAAATTTGGGGCAAATTATATAGCACTGATGGTGATATATCTGTTTCCTAGGCAACCATTCTAACCTCATTATTCATATTACAGAGTGTTTAAATACTTGCAACGCACAAAGATATTGCGGCCTACTTTGGGGATAATTATAAATGATATGAACATATACCCGGTAGTAGATGTATGAATATTAATGTTTGGTTTACTTTATGCAAATTATCTCATTTGCATCCTCATGAATATTAATTAGTGATAAGAAAACAAAGACAAACAATATTGAAGATAATATGTTTGGCAGTATGCCGAGCACAACATTACACCATTCTCCAAATATAGCTTGCAATAATAAATGTACCTTTTGGTGATGAACAAAAAATATGTCTTAAACTGTTACCAAAACGACTATGCACTGCTTCGATGAAAACTATTGAAAGCCAAGTACTTATTAAACCCCAAACAATATTCTTTTATTGTTTTTAAAGTGTTAAGTGTCGAGCACAACATTGTACCATTCTCCAAATATAACTTGCAATGATAAATGTACCTTTTGGTGATAAATAAATTAATTTTAATTCTGAAACTTCTAAAATATGTTAAAGGGCATGTATACATCTAGTAAAGGGTTAATACCACCTTCTGCTTTAAAACACATTTACAGAAAGCTTCTTTGAGTATGCCAACTCAACCAAAATAGATGAGTGATATCTCACTTAACCCTTTACCAGCTGAATATTCATGTTACAAATAATGACATCATGGGGTATTTATCAGCTATTTTATAAATTGAAGGTCTGACTCTCAGAGCATACCTTAATTAGAGGCTAAATGGAACAGTTTATATTTGATATTCTCATGTAATACTCTGATAAATGGTCAATATGATAACATTGTTGTTGATTGTCTGTCGGAGCATGCCCTTATCATAGGCCACAATATAATCATTTCTATTGATTGACTGTCAGAGTTGACAACCATTCTTATCTAAAACAGGGGGATGTCTGGGTCGAGAAAGTGAGGTCTTTCTGGTAAATAACTCTTCAGATATGCTGCATTAAGCAGGCCCTACAAGGGGGTAACGTTCCCATATCAACATTGCAACGTGCATCTGTTGGCTTATAAATTATGAAAGGAGGTGATCCCCCGAGAGCAAAAATTGCAACACAAAAAGAGAAAATTGCAAACTCGGTTTTATTGAGTCTGTTCATGAACAGTAATTGAAAGTGCAACACTGCTCACGCCCCTAGCACCGGCTTAAGCGGTATTCAATTTTCAGAAGATACGAACCCTGTGCACTGAACTTGTGGTCAATGTTATCTATCTGTATATGAAAGTACAAAAATGAGTCATGCAGGAAACACCACATACAGAACAAACAGTCGCCCGAACAGCAACACAAGGAAACATCAAATGTACATAACTATAAATACACCAAGAGACGCACAAAGACAAAACAAACATATAATAGGGGGAAGATGGAAGTTTGAAGTCAATAGCTTTTATAATTTGGAAGTTATGATCCGGACTAGCCGGACGGACGGACTAACGGACGAAAAACCGGATGGACATGGTGACTCCACTGTACCCCCCAAAACTGTGTCTGGGGGTATAACAATACAGGTCTGATTCAACAGTGTGTTTCATGACCCAACACTTCATATATATAAGCCGTTATATGAAAATTACATAATTTATATGCATCATGTAATAAATTTTGTTACACGACTATTCATGCAGTATATGGTTATAATTCAATAAAACCGATTCTGCAATTTTCTCTTTTTGTGTTGCAATTTTCTCTCTCGGAGGATCACCTCCCTTCAGAATTTATTATCTGTTATTACAAGTAATGTGTTATTGAACTAAATTTACACTTGCTGTATATACGTATTTAAATATCTGTACAACTTAAAACTTTGAAGATGTAATTCAAAGTGATAGGTTTTCAGATTCAGACTAAAATCGAAAAACTATTTTCAATCACGTGTTCTTATGTTTTACCTTCTACCTTCTTCTGAATTCATCCAAGTATATAATTGTGTTCTAAATCCTGATTGCGAAAAACATCCCTGTTTGCGAATAGGTTTGCCAAGATGATCTTGTCCGCGTGAGGATTTTTAATGACCTGGTTGGAACTGAAGGTACATCCATTCACTGGCACGGAGTCCTGCAGAGGAATTCCCAGCATATGGACGGTGTCGGGATGATCACGCAGTGTCAGATCTCGGCCTCGACGTCCTTCGGATATGCGTATGTATATAGTTTTTATGTTATTAGTTTTGAAAATTGAATACTGCTTAAGCCGGTGCTAGGGGGCATGAGTAGTGTTGCACTTTTAATTACTACTCATGAACAGACTCAATAAAACGGAGTCTGCAATTTTCTCCTTTTGCATTTCTACTTTTGCTTTCGAGGGATCACCCGTTTTCAGAATATATTGTAGTGTCCTGGCTTCGCCAGTGTCGAGTGAGTTTCGACCGGCCTGTGGCACGGTCGAACCTCACTCAACACGGAACAGAATTCGTTAATTTAGGTACTATGTTGTTTATCAAATCTAGAGGCACTAAATCCCACGTTTGGCGTTGTCAGTAGCGCACATCTGCAGTAAAGGCTTGTATTCAAATTATAGTTGACGCTTCTGCGAATTTCCGGCATGACGCAACCATATTGCCTGATGCATTATGGGTTGTTTACATATTACGTCACTAAGGAAAACAGCGTCCAATTGTGTACTATCTGTCAAAAATGCCGAAAAGGAAGGCCGAAGCAACTTATACACCTATGGTAATTGTTAAATCTGAAAGGAGGTGATCCCCCGAGAGCAAAAATTGCAACACAAAAAGAGAAAATTGCAGACTCGGTTTTATTGAGTCTGTTCATGAACAGTAATTGAAAGTGCAACACTGTTCAGTCAAATGTATCATATGTTTCAAAAGGGGTCTTCTATTTGAAATATTTCTTAGAATAAGTTCAACCGTTTAACGGCTGAATGGTCAAAACGATCACTTTCGTTCTAAAAGTGATCGGCTTCGACCATCTCTTTGATCACCTCTTTGATCATGTTTGGTCAAATCGACCATTGATCACTTCCTAGACCATTTTCTTTGATCGATTTTCTCCGCAGAGTATAAAAGGGGGTGAAAATCGTTCGAAAGGAGAGACGAAACAAAATCTTTAAAGGAACAACACGCATAAGACCTTTTTGAGGCAGAAATATTCATTAATCCGGTATAATTTAATGCAAACCTTTCATATCACATACACTGAAGTAAAATAGTAACAAAATCCATTGACGGAATATATTACATGAACTTTTATTCGAGTATTTTACGGTAAATTCCTACATAATCAACGGATTTGGCTACTAACGTTACAAAAATCCCTTTATTCGACTTCATTTTATTAAATCCATAGATCTTGATGCAGATGTGCGCTGCTAAGGTTATTCGAAGATATACAGAAGATGTTTTGATGATTCATAATCGGTCTATGCATAGTGAAAAGTAACAAAACAGAATTACTTTGAATTGACAGTTGTTGTTTTACTATGTCTCCCATCCAGTTACTGATCTGATCAAGATCTGCTGATCTGGATCTCAGAACCACAAATCACACTTCAGATCAGATCATTGAACGTGCCTTGCGGGCATAACATTTAGTACTTCACAACAGCAGGTGTTAAATGCTTGTGTGGCGGCCGTAAAAAGTCGCCCCGTACATCATTCTCAGTGTTGTTATATTTTCTGGTCCTTCGGGATCATTAGTTTTCATGTTATTAGTTTTGAAAATTGAATACTGCTTAAGCCGGTGCTAGGGGGCGTGAGTAGTTTTGAAAATTGAATACTGCTTAAGCCGGTGCTAGGGGGCGTGAGTAGTGTTGCACTTTTAATTACTACTCATGAACAGACTCAATAAAACCGAGTCTGCAGTTTTCTCTTTTTGCAGTTCTACTTTTGCTTTCGAGGGATCACCCGTTTTCAGAATATTACCATAGAACGAGCGCATTGAGTGCTTGGAGCAAAGCCATTTTAACTATGTAAATTGAATTAAAATAATTTTCAACGTTGTCTTTAAATGTTCTATGTATGGGTCATAGTACTATTAACTCTTTTGCCGCCATAAGCGAATCTGTGATAAAGTATGCAAAACGTTTGGATTCAGAGGAGACGCCGAGTTTATCGTCATCTAAACTGTTTCGTGCTGAATATGCTATATGTTTGTACAGAAATTGAAGCAGAATTACCAATTATCTCTCTAATACTTTGCAACAAATCATTGAAGATTAATGATAGACATCTGAGTTTAGAGCTCACCATTCCTGTTAAACTGCTCTTGTAAAACTATTGGATGAATGGGTTTCAGTGATTGACAATCACAAAGTTGTTTGCAATATGTATCTAGATTTGTCTAAAGCTTATTATTAACCATAAAACCTGGAGACAAAAAGTGAAAAATCTAATACTTATAGCCAAAGAAACATCTAAGATGAGACCATAAATTCGAATAAGCAGAATTCCAAAATTTATTATGGAAAAGTCTGCATAGCTTATCAGGTTAACCATCAAATATATATAATTTTTAAATGACTCAAATTGTGATCTAATAATAAACCCTGTTTCAGTGAACAGATGTAATACTCATTTTGTATGTTTTCCAAGCATGTCATACTAGTGCGGCAAATTCTTCAAATCAAATTTTTGGTGACACCGTAGTACAAAGATGATAATCCAAGTAATTCTAAATATACAATACCGTTGATAACTGTTAAAACGGTTAAACTCGCTTGACACAAAAAGGCAACTGGGTCTGTTGGTCACAATGCTCGGTTCCTTAAACGTTCGGCTACAATAATGGCATCAACACAAACTTAACTATATACCTGTAACATCACAGAATGACATTTTCCTAACGCCCAAAAGTCACTCCAATTTACAGAAAGGGATCAGACATGAAGGACGAATTATAACCCTGTTCCGGTATTACCAGGTATCTCACTAAAACCCTGAATCTTTTTATTATAAAAAAAATCTGGGTTTAGAACTCACACTCACCATCCCTGTTAAACTGCTGTTGTAAAACTAGTGGATGAATGGATTCCAGCGATTTGCAACAAAGAATGTGTTGGTACTATGTATCTAGATATGTCTTTAGAAAGCTTTCGATTTAATCAATCACAATGTTCATGGTTTCCCTCAAATTTTAAGGAGAGTTTTCAACAAAGTATGTGTCCATCATGGGTTGTAGGGAATTGTCTGTTCTATTTAGTGACCCCCAGGGCTCAGTCTTAGGGCCTGTGCTATTGTCTATATTTATCAATGATCTGCGGTTTGTTACTCAAGCCTCGGTCGCTGAAATATTTTCTGACGATACTACTCTTTCAGTACATAACTCCTCCTTAGGTCATGTGGTAAAATCATTAACTGACGATCTAAAGTATGTTGAAACATGTTGATATGAAATAAATCGTATGTCTATCAATGTAGCAAAAACAAAGTCCAGTTTCATAACTTCAAGGAACAAAATACATTTGCTTCAAAACGCAATGCATCCCATATACTTAAAGGATAACCAGTGAACAGGAAACATTATTAGGCGTGCTAACTCGTCGTATTAATAACGTAATAAAAGTGTAATACTTTATTACATATACATTTTTATTTCTCGCTTCTCAGACGTGCTAGACAAGCTGAGTTACTAAAAATAGCCGTTCTAGAAATCCTTATCTGGAACACCCCTTGTCTGGTGTTTTCATACGCGCGATTAGGTAAAATCAATTCTAGGGAAGGTACTCTTACAGAATTATACAAACATTCCTATAGTCAACGAGTTTATAAAAAATGATAATAATTTATGATAAATAATAAGTAATTAGCCTTGGTATGAAAATCTATTTATCATATAAACATTTAATAAAGGATAATTTAATTAACCGAACACGTTGTTTTGTAGTCCCTCAGTCATTTATATTTTACGCCAAAACGTAACGTTTATGGTAGTGTCATAACGGTAACAAACTAGAGGTTTTTGTCACAAAAACGGATGTCTCCCCTCTAATAAAAACAATATGTAAAGGGAAAGCACTAAAAATGTTATGGACTCGATGATTGATACTTCCCCTCATTATGCGCGTCCCACACCACATTTTTCAAGAAGAAAATGATAACAGCTAATAACTCCAAACATATTGACACCAGAGTTATGGCCCCTGTGCACGACACTTACTTTCATCATGCTCTTTCCATAAATGAAATGTCATTCCAATAGCATCAGTCGAACAGGAGTTATTAATCGGACAAAAATGTAACAAAGGGCAATAACTCCAAAAGTATTGAAGTCAGAGTTATGGCCCTTGTTCATGACACTTTCTCTCATCATGCTCTTTCCATGTATGAAGATTCAATACAATGACAAGAGCCATGTAGGAGTTATCATCCGGACAAGAACGCGTTAAACAAATGTACAAGGGGCAATAACTCTCAATTTATTGAAGCCAGAGTTGAGGACTTTATGCATTACACTTTCTCTTATCATGATCTTTCCATGTATGATGTTTTACTCCAATGGCATGTGCCATATAGGAGTGCTGACAAAAATTGTGATTTTTTTACAAAGGGCAATAACTCCAATATTAGTGAAACAAGAGTTATGGACCTTAAGCATGACGCTTTCTCTTATCATGATCTTACCATGTATGAAGTTTCAATCCAATGGCATGAGCCATCGTCCGGACAAAACATGTAAAAAACATATTACAAGGGCAATAACTCCATTATTAGTGAAGCCAGAGTTATGGACCTTGTGCATGATACTTCCTCTCATTATGCTCTTTCCATATATGAAAGTACAAAAATGAGTCATGCAGGAAACACCACATACAGAACAAACACTCGCCCGAACACCAACATAAGGAAACAGCAAATGTACATAGGTAGAAAAAACAACAAGAGACGCACAAAGACAAAACAAACATACAATAGGAGGAAGATGGAAGTACTTCCAATCAACTGGCATCAGGCATATTGAAGTTATGTCCGGACAAAACGTGTGACGGACAGACGGACATGCACACAGACAGACGGACAGATGGACAGACAGACAGACGGACAGACAACTCTCACGAAAAAAATATGTCTCAACATCTCAATATGTATGGGGGGACATAATGACGTCATTTAATGTCATCTGCAGTTTGTTGCTATTAGATACGGAAGTCGTACTACGCAATAGAAAGTAGTACTTCACAAAATCCATTGATTTACTTGTTGTTAGGGTGTATTTAAGCTAGGAAAATGATCTAGCATGGTGTTTGTAAAAGCCGGGGCGGGGGGGGGGGGGGGGTATATACCCTCGGTTGGTCTGTTCCTGTCGGAAACTCTCTAAAGCTCGTTTCCGACTTGTAACAGACCTCGGGTATAGAACCTCCGTCTTTAACAAAACCCAGGCTTGATTTATTAATCTTCTCTCACGGATAAAAATGTTTCTGTAAATTCCTATATTATTCTATAATTCATAAATTTTATCCCAATTTGTCTTCTGTTGTGTTATATGGGGTACATATAAGATATTGGTACACCTTCTTCAGAACTATTCACCGAACTAAACTGATTGGCATTTCCATATAGAATGCTATTTCAGAAAGATTTGCTATTGTACAAAATCTTCATTGGGTTAGCTCCTCCTTACTTACCTGACCTTTTTACATTCTCTGCTGATATTTACGTAAGAGATTTGCGACCTTCTGCTCAACTTCAGTGAAACGCAATACAGAAAAAAATCATTAATCAGGTTCTTTAATTTGTAGTAAGCTCCCATGCAATATCAAAAATGCCACTTCCATTGCTGCATATAAAACATTCTGAAGGGAGGTGATCCCCGAGAGCAAAAATTGCAACACAAAAAGAGAAAACCGCACACTCGGTTTTATTGAGTCTGTTCATGAACAGTAATTGAAAATGCATCACTGCTCACGCCCCCTAGCACCGGCTTAAGCGGTATTCAATTTCAAGAACAAAAAGTACTGAAATTCATGATCAAAAAGGACCAGAAGGTACAACAACACCGAGGATGAAGTACGGGGCGACGTTTTACGGCCGCCACACAAGCACTTAACATCTGCTGTTGTAAATATTATAAATTCTGAAGGGGGGTGATCCCCGAGAGCAAAAATTGCAACACAAAAAGAGAAAACCGCAGACTCGGTTTTATTGAGTCTGTTCATGAACAGTAATTGAAAGTGCATCACTGCTCACGCCCCCTAGCACCGGCTTAAGCGGTATTAAATTTTCAGAACAAGAAGTACTGAAATTCATGATCTCGAAGGATCAGGAGGTATAACAACAAGTGTAAGCAATGTAATCATAACTCTAATTAACTTACTGAGTTTTGTAGTTTCTTATTAAACTAAATCCATATCTGTCCTAAATACCCAGGGTGCTATACGAATCTTCCAGTCATGTCCCGTAACCATTTTTAGATTTGGAAAAACCGGACTACAAATAGCTATTGGTCAGATTATGAGATACCAGGTCAGTACCATTGGACTCAAGTCTAACCGTGGCTGTTTAAAACTTTCTTTACACTGGTCAAATGACAAATAGTTTACTCCGATGCAGTTGCAAGATCTGTTTGTCTTCGTAATTGAGCATTCGTATTTAGGAAACTAATTTACACTTAATTGTATATACCGTGCGCTCCTGATAATTCGAACACTTCGATAACTCGAAGAATGTCCAGTGACGTATGAACGACAGGTGGTGTCCTAGGGTACGATGGGGGCGGGTGAAACGGAAAGCTCACTCCTTCAGGAGCTTTTTTCTTTGCTTCCGTCCTGCTTTGGACGGTCACCTGCCTTTAACTATTTTACTGTGATACTTTGTATTATGTGGATGTTTTAACCCTTCGCTTGCTATTCACGTCAATATACCTACCTGTAAATAGTGAAGACCCAGATGAGACAGCTCCTGCAGGAGCTGTCTCATCAGGGTCTGCACTATTTACAAGTTGATTGTGCAACCAATGCACTCCACAGCAGTGCTTGCGCAGCACAATACTTGTAGACATCGAAGATATATGTAATTATACAACAGGGCATGGGTAGCGAAGGGTTAAAGAAGGGGTTAACTTGTTCACAACATGTGTTACAGTTCAAACCCTTGAATAAGATATAGTCTCGGAACATGTTAAAATGTGCAATACTTTACTTTTAAATCTGACCCTTACATAAAACAACAACTTTCAACCATGTATCCAAGGTACATAAAACCCCTTAATAGACGCGTTTTATTGCTAACTGTAGTTGTTGTACTATTACTAAACTATCTAACCTTTGACGTCAGTTCTTACTACTATCAAAGAACATGTTAAACGTTTCTGTGATTAAATATATAACAATTCTTGATTTAAGGCTTTTTGGTCCATAAAACATTCTAATAAAATTTTAACTGAACTTGAATGTGAACAGTACAACATTTCGTCATTGAGCTCTGATGATTTCTCTACATTCTATACTACTCTTCCTCACCATCCTATAAAGGACAAGAAATGTCGACACGAAATCAAACCCGGTTTTCCTATTAACTAGTGATTTCTAAGTTCAAAGGGGCATAACTCCAAAATATGCATGTTTTTGACATGTGACCTCTAAATATGACCTTACCCTTTCAGCTATAGAAATACTTTTTCATGCGATACGCCGTACCTTCTAGAGGAACATTTATGCCTTGTAATTCCACTATCCATCCATGGAGTTCTGAGTTAGAGCCCGGACAAGACAGGACGGACGGACGTATTTCTAAGTTCAATTGGGCATAAACTCCCAAGAAAAAATGTAGAAGAAAAATTCCCCGACAATTTGCACTTCTGCTTATTGTAACATGTGTATCCATGTTACATGCAAGGTTTTATGAAAATATGTTGAAAAATCAGTGGAAAACCCGGATAATAAACTGATTAAATTAATAGGAAAAAAACCTTTTGCCAGAGAAAATAAACTGTTCATTGCTTGTAATGTTCAACGTTCGTTCTTTTTGAATGCAGAAGATGGACATTACTTATTGTGAACTTGCATTGATGTTTGTAGATCTCTAACACTTCTTTTAAATAACATATTTGTGCGATATGTCGTTACCATAAATCGTCCAGTTGTTGGTATATATGGGTACAAGTTGTGCCCCTCAAGTTGCAGATGTTTTTGTATTGCTATGAGAGGGGTTTTATGCTAGGCTTAAAATCTAATACACAAGCTGAAATTATTAATGCTTTAAATAAAACTTCTAGGTATTAAGACGTTATTTTGAATTTTGAATAATCCTTATTATGAAACTATGGTTTCTTCTATTTACCCAAAAGAACTTACTTTAAACAAAACGAATCGATCAGACTCTATTGCTTCCTTTTTAGGTTTAAATCTTTCGATCATGAATGATAAAGCTTCGTCCCAAATATACGATAAAAGGGAGGATCTTAATTTCAAAATATTGTTAATTATCCTTTTCTAGATGGAGATGTGCCCCGTTCTACATCTAATGGGGTTTACATTTCTCACTTATTTCGCCCGTGCCTTTTCTTTGCTAGAAGGTTTTAATAGTCGTAATTTAATTATAACTGATAAACTTCTTAAGCAAGGTTATCTATATCACAATATTAGGAAAGTCCTTTCTAGATTCACCTCTCATTGGTAAATATAACTGCAGTCTTGATATGTGTCCTGTTATGTTTTGTCGTGTGGCTATACCGTTTCTTGTTTGATGGTGTTTGGTGCGGTGTCAATTCGTGTGTGGCTCTTCCTGTTTGACTATTTTTCCATATTAGGAAATTCGGGGTCATATCTATTTTCATGATTTGTTTATTAAACGCATTTAAACTATTAGGAAGAAAAGTAATGATCCCATTATATTGCAACGCTTATGTTGGCTTATGTTGACCCCTTTACTGTCGGTAGCTACGCTTCCCTCGTTGCTTGCACGGTGAAAGGCCGAGGGTAGTACTGTATGGCGGTATACTCTAACACCCGGAAATGAGCTTACCAGACTCATGTATTGCCTTCCCTGCAGTTGCTCTGACTTAGGCAAATTCATTGAGTACATATATGACGAATTTTCACAGTTGTTGTCATGCTATGTTATACATGTTGTCCTGTGTTTATCGTCTTCTATGTTGTGGGGAAGTCTGGTGGGCATATAATTTATTAGACTTTTTGTTAAGCTAGAGTGACTATTTATTTAGCTAGAGTGATTTTGAGATAGGTTTGAGGTTAGGACGTCCCTGAACGGGTTTAATCCCCCAGTGATGGTTTTGCCACTGACCGTTCCAAGGCGGTCCTGTCCTTTTCACCCTTGCTTTTATATTTGTTGGATGTCTTTGTGCCTTTGTGTTTGTGCTTTCGTTTGTGTTTTTTGTTTTCGTCTCGTGTGGTCGTGTGTTTGTGTTTGTGTGCGTGCGTGTATGTGTGTGTGGTTGTGTGGATATGTTGCTTGCTTGGTGTTGGTGGCGTTTTGTGTGTGTCTTTACCTGTTAGACTTTACTATTTTCTCATTTAATGTGTTTGTTGTTTGTTTTGTTACTAATTTGACTTTCTTTTGTAAATGTATATATGTTGTTATGAGGGCTGCATAAAAGATGGGCTTTTACCAAATCGTTTTATTATAATTAGTATTGTTATACATTTCAGATCGATCAATAACAATAGGTACATTGATATAATATTGAAGTTAGGTCCGAGCTGACATACAATGTTCTCTTCCGACCAAGGTTCTCTTTTTAGGCTTTCCAGCGAACCTGGTCATTGCGTTATGGGCATTGGTAAGGTTAGGTTTAGGGCTAGGTTAAACTCACTTTGTTCATCAAATATGTTAAACAATTCATTAAAAAGGAATATAATCCTATAGTATTACAACATACTGCATGTCTGGTTGTCTGCCCTTATACAGTTGGCATACACGCTGCCCTCTTTGCCTGTACGCCGACAAGAAGGTAAAACTCTATGAAAGCGACCTCCTTAATCCGGAAAAGGAAGTAGGACGTCAGATATCTGTACTATTTCGTTTTTGTCGTACCCTTTATTTCTTTTCTACCGCTACTATGTTTGCAGCTCAATCATTGAGTACACTAGCGATATGTGGATACAGTTTGTTTCACTTAAATGTTTTTGTGTCACATGCACTTTACCACTGTATTTCCCATCGCGGTTGTTGTAGATTAGTCGGAGAGGAGATCCCTTTATTAACACTGTTTGTCTTTTAGGGTGAGGATTGAATAAGTGTAAGGTTGGATGCCCCTAAACCGGTTAAAACCCCCAGAAACATTTGTCACTGAAAGTTCCAAAGCGGTACTTCCATCTTCCCCTATTGTTTGTTTGTTTTGTCTTTGTGCGTCTCTATTATGTTTATGCTAGTTATGTTCATTTGCTGTGTTTTCTTGTGTTGCTGTTCGGGCGGTTGTTTCTTCTGTGTGGTATTTCCTGCATGACTCATATTTACACCTTTTTTAATTGTCTTATTAACCCATTTCCTCATACTGACGCCTTTTTGAAGCCTTTGTAAAACGTACGTTGTGAAACCATTGATATCAAGAGAGCATGTGCTCCTATTATCACAATGGTTTGGGAACTACACAAGTCTTTTGTGTCTGTTTTCCTTCTAAAAGCTCCCTTCAATAGATTTATTCAAATACGTTGCGTCTGAAATAGCATATGAATGAAATGGTTAAAATAGTTAGACTGTCGACACAGTTTGGACGAGATGCTGTAAGTATTCGTCATCTACATCGGACCAAACTGTTTACAAAGATTATCATATATTCTACCATGGAGGCAAATAAAATTCAACACCTTTATTCTCATATTATTTTAACCTCCATATTTTATTTTGGAACACTTCAATTTTCTCTTTTTTTAGGGGACATAGCAAACAACATATCTGGTATAAGCTATTGACACGGAGAGAATAAGCAAACAGTACATACCCTGATCAGAGGGCTCCTTCAGAAGGCCTCTGATTTCAGTCTACACTGTTTGGCTATGCCTACTGGGCACAAATAGGTTGATTGAATATTTAGAGGAAACCATTCTCTCCATTTAGCTCGCTGAGAAAACAGTCATTTGCTGTTTTAGTTGTCCGTTTCAGATGCAGATCTCATGATAAATATATTCTGAAATTAGGAGATCCTTTGAAAGCATAGTAGAAATGCAAAAACGAACATTGCAGACTCGGTTTAAATGAGTCTGCTCATGAGTAGTAATTAAACGTGCAACACTACTAACAATCCTAGCACCGGATTAAGCAGTATTCAATTTTCAAAATTAAAAACATCAAAACTAATGATCCCGAAGTTACAAAACTATAACAACACAGAGAATGAAGTACAGTGCGACTTTTTACGGCTGCCACACAAGCACGCACCACCTGCTGTTGTGGAGTACATAAATTCTGAATGTGGGAGATCCTTCGAAAGCAAAAGAAGCGATGCAATACAAGAAAATTGCAGACACAGTTTAACTGAGTAGTAATTATAAGTGCAACAAGTATCTGCCTTTCCGAAAGAAAGGTTTAACTTATTATAGTTCAAACGGAAACCAAACGGGATCTGTTAATACTGAATGGAGTTTATATAGTTAAACACTGGTGGGCTTCAGGGTTGCAATGGTTAAAGTCTGCACTGCTTGTCATGTACATTTAAGTGTCCTTAAAATTCAACTATTTAAGATTCTATGGATTCCACATTCCTCTTTGAGAATTCAGCACTGAAAAGTTGGAAGAATGAGATTTGGGTTAATTTTTGCTATCTCCTGTCTAAAAAGGTTTCAGGCCAACACTCCCGGAACTCATTATTGGCACGCGCACTCGGGAGCACATCGTTCGGATGGAATTTTTGGTGCGTTTGTAGTTCGACAGCCACCAGAACAAGAAGTACACATTGGTCTGTATGACTATGACCTACCGGAACACACGTTCGTGGTTATGGAATGGCATGACCGGATGTTGACAGATGTTTTCACGAGGACTTATATAGGTCGATTAGGTCCGATTCCAACAACAATTTTGGTGAACGGTAAGTATCATCCTCAGCCCGTTGTATGAAATGTCCGCTAAACTTTGAATCTGGCGCAAGCGTGACTACTTGCGCGTAACCCATTACCTGTTCAATATTCATATTAGAAATTATGACACCATACATATGTCCCTTAAACGGTTTCTTATAATGTCTGATGTTCTCCAGTTTATAAATTAGAGAAAGACACGCACCTGCCTGTGTCGAATATGTGGTAGCAGTATGTAAATGCTAATGAGTGCATACCAGTGCAGACTCAGAAGCAGGAGTTGAATAGTGTCGACACTATTAGTAAACCGATATACAGGGTGTCCTAGAAAAAACGGAACTCTGGATCAAATGTGTATTTAACCAATGTAACCTGACACATTAAAATATAAATATATACTGTTGTAGATAATAAATTCTGAAGCGTGTTGATCCCCCGAAAGCAAATATTGCAACACAAAAAGAGAAAATTGCAGACTCGGTTTTATTGAGTCTGTTCATAAGCAGTAATTGAAAATACCACACTGCTCACACCCCCTAGCACCGGCTTAAGCGGTATTCATTTTTCAGGACAAGAAGTACTGAAATTCATGATCTCGAAGGATCAGAAGGTATAACAACACTGAGAATGAAGTACGGGGCGACATTTTACGGCCGCCACACAAGCACTTAACACCTGCTGTTGTGAAGATTATAAATTCTGAAGGGTGGTGATCCCCCGAATGCAAAAATTGTAACACAAAAACAGAAAATTGCAGACTCGGTTGGTCATTTGTGCATATGTCTGCCAAATTTCTCATAAAAATATGCATTGGTTTAAAAGATATGAGTGTTTTTATGAATGCTACTTAAATCTGTATTAACATGATATTCGTACATTACATAGTCCATGTCTATATCACGTTTAAAACGGAGTTTTTAGTGCTTTCATTTAAATGCTGATATCTTAAAAACCAATGAATATGCTTAGATAAAATTTAGACAACATATGGCAAAATAGTGTCTCTACAAAGCTTCATGTGTATACTTTTAATTTAAGTTAGCAATATTGACAGAAATGGGATAACTTGCAGGTCTTAATCCCGGAGTCCCTTTTTTATGGGACACCCTGTATTTTCGTATTATACTTGACTATAGGACATCGCATTTGCTAAATGAGAAAAGAGAGCATGACACATGTGCGAATTACAAATTTTAGCACAACTGAAATAACTACAGTATTTGGCCAGGCATCAAGTTAAAACACCCGAACAGCTAACTCAGCACCAAATAAATGTCGTCTGCTCACATTGTTGTCTGCTTTAAGTTTCAGAATAAACCTACGTTCAATTTCTTCTCTGATATAAATGGTGTTTCAAACAGTTTGGCTCCTGATGATACGATGAGTTGCTCGACGTCTCATCAAAATCCAATCTGTTACAAAGGTAATCACAGACCAGCCCATAACTTTCCGGCGACTTCGGCGATGAAGTTGACCTTTTACTCAGAAATACGCTTAATACCCATTGTCAAACAGAGCTCCTTTCGGTGCCGTCTGATATGGTATACTCAGTCAGCTTTTGGAATAATATTGATCTGATTCTGCAACAGAAAACAACCTGTCTTATTATGTTGTTTCAAAGAATCACCTTATTGTAATATCGATATTGTTCTTATTTGTTTTACATGAATATTTATACGTTAAACATACACGAGTGATATCAATGCAGGGGAGCAAGGTAGTCCTTAAATGGACTTGTTTTGGAGGAAAATGTCGCGATTGAAACTCTTGCAAGGGAGGTTGCTATATACATCTTGCCATAATAGCGACAGTGCTGACAGACAGACATATTCCTGAAAGTGTCCACCTGGTTGGTAAATCCAATGTGTAAATATTCTTTCTATCACAACCAAAATGATATTTACCTGCTGACGGTTTCGGACACGTCTGTGACTACTGAAGAGTCAACTTCTGCTATTTTTGCCACTGCACGGGTGATCGGCGAAAACAGGGTCGTAGGCTCTCGATAATTTGTAACACCCGCCCCCACCCTCGTCCCTGTTCATTGTCGAAGTTTGGCGCTTTATCTTGATTGCATATTTCACTTGTCTTGTGCAGGTGTCACCCTCTCTCCACTGTCCTTGTCCCCTCCTATTCAATTACATTATTGTTCTGCTGTACATGGTTTGCGATGGCATTTTTGTTGTACTGTGTGAGTGGGGTCTTTCTTTCTGTCCTAGTGAAATTTATCATGTTGTTCCACATATTTCTTGTATTTTTTTTATTCTTGTCATAATTTCCGACCTGTTTAACCAATATATACTTGATCGCAGTTCTTACATCCGATCTTGTACACTACGTCACACTTTTCTTCGTCCTTTGTTTTGTCTTTTGGGTGGACTAGTAGGGATCGCAGAGTCCTCTGTATTTTATTTGATTAACCATTTTTATACGTATGCTATATCACGGAGATAGTAAATTTTGAAATATTTACATGTTGATATCGTTGATATTATAATAAACACACAGGACTCGGAGTGGAGCAAGACTTCTTTGATGTTCCTGAAAACCGAACGACAAGGAACTATCTGCCTATCGAGAAGTTTACTGTTGAACAGGGCAAAAGATATCGCTTCCGGATCATCAGTAATGGAATAGGTGAATGTCCGATACAGGTGAGTCATAATTATGTCTCCTCCATTTATGGGGAAACATATTGTTTTTGCCAGAGTTGTCTGTCTGTCCGTCCGTCCGTCCGTTGGGCTAGAGTCACCAAACTTCACAGGAATGTTCACCAGCATGAGTTGTTGTGCACCTTTTTTAATTGTCTCCCCTGAGTTATTGCCCTTGATGACATAAAATTAGAAAAACTTTGTGTCGCGCGTATCTCTGTAACCGGTAGTACTAGAGTCACCAAACTTCACAGGAATGTTTACCAGTATGAGTTGTTGTGCACCTATGTTTTGTGAATTGACTCCCCCTTATATTTCTTGAATTATTGCCTCTGATACGGACACTTTTGTGTCGCGCGTATCTCTGAAACCAGTAGGGCTAGAGTTCGACAAACTTTACTTAGCGTCGTGCATATCTCTACAACCACTAGGACTAGGGTCACCAAACTTCACAGGACGTTGACCAGCATCAGTTGTTGTGCACTTGGTTTTTTTGAATTGTCTCCCCCTGATAATTCTTGAGTTATTGGCCCTGATATGATAACCTAAAATTAGAGAACATTTGTTCAGCACGTATCTCTGAAATCAGTAGGGCCAGAGTCACCAAACTTCACAGGAATGTTTACCAGCATCTGAGTTTTGAATTGTCTCCCCTTGATAACTTTGGAGTTATTGCCCCTAACATGATTACTTAAAATTCGAGAAATTTTGTGTCATGCATACCTTTAAAACCACTAGGGCTAGAGTCACCAAACTTCACTTGTTTTTTTTTAATTGTCTCCCCTTGATAATTCTTGAGTTATTGGCCCTGATATGATAACCTAAAATTAGAGAACATTTGTGCTGCACGTATCTCTGAAATCAGTAGGGCCAGAGTCACCAAACTTCACAGGAATGTTAACCAGCATCTAAGTTTTGTAATTATCTCCCCCAGATAACTTTCGTGTTACTGCCCCTTATGACTTAAGATAAGAGAAACTTTACTTTGCGTCGTGTGTATCTCTGAAACCACTAGAACTAGAGTAACCAAACTTCACAGGAATGTTGATCAGCATGTGTTGTTGTGTACCCGCGGTATTTGAATTGTCTCCCCTGATAATGTTAGAGTTATTGCCCCAGATGACTTAAAATTAGACCCTGATAAGTTTGGAGTAACAGACATTACACTTGTGTATTGGAAAGAGGATGGGAGGGGTAGACATCTGTTTTTGTGACAAAAACAAACCTCTAGTTTGTATACTATTATGTCCATTTATCAGGAGATAATTGCATCATATATGGCAGTAGGCGTTATTAAATAAGTATATGCACGTTTAAACCTACCATTCCCCTGATACACACACTTTATTCACAAATTTACAAACAGGACAGAATCATATGAGAACCGTCATGTTAGGGTATGCTATGTTTACTTATAATAGAATAGCTAACTATACAGTTTCTTCCAAAGCTAAACCAGCCTGTGCACATGTTCTAATAAGCAGATTCAGTCAACAAATACAAGATACATGATACAAGTAGCTTTAGTTTCAGTCGAGTTTACAAAAAATGACATATCAGAAGCTATTTGCCGACCATAGTAACATAAAACAATAACACTTTAAAACAAATAGCCTGTAAATATAAGATTAAATTGTGTAAATTGAAACAATACATATAAGATAGATATATATAGATATATTAAAATCTCAAAATTATTGTAAATATAAATATTTTTACCATTTATGATTATAAAAAGATTCTTATAAAAATTTAAGATCTAAGACAATATTGCCTTTAAAAGTATTAATTCTATATGTTAAGGCGTAACATTACTAGATCAAGGGAGGCAATGCTGGCATAGTTAAAAGATGTCTACAACAGATCTGTCTTCATTAATCATATTGTTTAAGAATTAGAGCATTGGGTACGGAATTATACAGTAAAAATCTGTAAATTAAAATTATTATTGTCACATTTTCGAGTGAGTACTTGTATTATCATATGTCAGTAGAGCATATTGAGGCAGCATGAATCCTGATCAGATGCATGGTGATCCAGCATGTATTCGGACCAAAGATGTCTCTGAACTTAGTATAATTTTTACATTACTAGTTTGGCTCATATGACATATGCTAATATAAGATAGCGCATGCAGTAACTAAAAGCAAACTTCCACATATAAAGCAAAGTATTCTGTAAGAAGTCGGATCTGGATCCGCACCGTCATGGAGTTGAGGGCACTACATTTTGAAGATTCTGGTTAAAAACTATCATGAATATACCGAATTTAGTTAACTACATCTGGAAATATTGGCTGATGCATAAGTATTGTCCGTGAAAATGAAGCTAGTTGCATGGTTTGGCGATTTGGTTATGTCTAGAACTAAAGCGACCACTAATCCAGACACAGTAGAACCCCTCTAAAGCGATCACTAATCCAGACACAGTAGAACCCCTCTAAAGCGATCACTTATCCAGACACAGTAGAACCCCTCTAAAGCGATCAATAATCCAGACACAGACACGCTAGAACCCCTTTTAAATAGACCACTATATTCAGACACAGTGGAATACCTAAAAAACGACCACTTATCCTGACACAGTTGAATCGCTCTAAAGCGACTATTTAATAAACACGGGTATCTTTATGAGCAGGTTGAGGCTTAATGCAGGAGAGGAGTTTTATTGTATTTCCCAAAGCAGAAGGAAGGCAATCAGGAAGCTCATGTCATCTTTATGCCGAAAACAAAAATACATGCTGATGTCATTTATATAGTTATCGAAATTCGGCTAAATTGTCATTGAGTGACTCTTTGCTTTTTTCACTGAAGATCTCCTTTGACAATCACCTTATAACTGCTATCGCTTCTGACGGGAGTCCGTTTAATAAGGTGGAAGTTGAGTCCTTGTACATCAACAGTGGCGAGAGGTACGACATCGTGATACACGCTAACCAGGCCGTGGACAACTACTGGATAAGGTTCCAGGGCACCGAATATGGCTGTTTCAATAAAGACACATACACGGTACTATGTTACGTTGGCTTTAACCCTTACAATACTAAATGTCCAATAGAACTATTCGAAAATTTAAACAGGTCAAGCTTATGGTGAATATTTTGGGATTAGGGAAGTGTAACATGACAAAGAGTACAGATCCTGATGGGAGGACTCCTCTAAGAGCCCTCTCATTTAGGTATACACCGTTTGGAAAAGACATTAGTGACTGGTGCCATGCTCTATAAGGGTTATTCTTTTAGTTCATACAAACGCTTATTAAAGCCTTCGTAAACCAAGTAGACCCATATCTGGCTGTAGGAGCCGCCAGAACAGGGTCTCCTCGTTTTGATTTTGAAATAATATATACATGAATCCATAGTTTCGGCCATGGCAAACACATGATTTGGGTCAAAACGCCAAAAGTTCACCTAATGATAATAGTTCAGCCGTTATATATTGCTTAATATGGTAAACATACATTTCAAACAAAAACTATAAAGTTAGAACTGAATAAACTGTTTGCGAAGAAAAGAAATGTATAGACTTGCTTATTTATTAAATTGTTTAACTACTTAATCGTCAAACATGATGTGTTAACTCTTTCAATGTGGGACATGCATGTATTGCCACTTTCACACAGCGTAGACCCGGACCAGAGGGCTAATAGAGATACTCAGGTCAAATGGGCCATAGAGGAGCCTTCCGATCAGGATCTACGCTGAAAGCCTTTCAAACTGAATGGACTCGTAATGGACTAGTCCAGTATGAACATTTAGCATTGAAAGGTTAAATAACTTACAGAGCTACAGATAAAGGTGCGTTCTCAAATACTTCAGTCGTCATTTCGCCACCAAACCCTTAGTTGGGTGGTCGTTGTGACCACTCTTTAGAATCGTCTAGAAGGTTCTAAAGAGTGGTCGAAACAAAAGGTGTAGTGGGGAAAGAAAGAAGCTATTCCTGAAAATGTTTTAATATACGCATCTCACCTGGAGCTTTGGTCCTATGTACGTTTGCAGTTGCTTGCATTCAGCTTCAGTTACGTTCTACCGCTACATAGTTTACCAAATGTAGTAATGGAATTGATTAAGACACGTGTTGATTTTATCTTGCAGGTTGAGTACAGTAAAACCTCTCTATAACTGCCACTAAATTATATTAATCATTTTGTTTAAAGGCAGGTGGTTGCTTAAAGCAATGTGAAAGTAAAACAGAACGCTCCAGTAGGAGCGTTCTGTTTTACTTTCACCTTGCTTTAAGCATCCACCTGCCCTAATATACCAACTAATTAACACAATTTAGTGGCCGTTATAGAGAGGTTTTACTGTATTAGGTTTCTCAGTAGTCTGTCTAGGATTACCGTGATTTTCTTCAAAATGTTGTTTAAAGGCTTGCAGAGTTTAGACAAAAGTTGCAAACAGATGAAGGCACAAGTTAAGTATATATTAGCGATAACCAAGAATATGCTATTTCCCTATAGGCGGCCATTCTGAAGTACGAAGGAGCCCCGGCTGTGTATCCAGCCGCAACATTTGTAACATATGAAGACGCTACCGTTGGCGGAAAGGTGAGAATGTTTTTTACTTTTCTGACATTCATGTTGATTAATTTAATAAATAGATAAATTTAATGCAATTGCATTTACTTGCAAAACTAAAGATTGCTACACAATTTGAGTAATTGCCTCTGTTTTGTCTTCAAAAACATATGTGAGCCATTTTACCAATACAAGCTACTTATGTAAGTTCAGACTTTTCATTTTTCCCTGTTGCATATGCATGAATATTATTTTTTGAAAAATGAAAAATTAGTAAAGCCAAGCAGGAAAATACACCCAAAAGGCAACCATCTTCAAACACCGATACAAAGCAAGTAAAGTTTGTTAAATTTCAAATGTTTATGTGCTACAACAAAAAAGCTTGATCACGAAATATGGGAAAGCGAGTATAGTCATTTTGTACAAAATAATATTAAATGATTCTTTGGAAATGTCATTAGGCGAGCCTCTGGCGAACTTGATAACATTTCCAAGACCCGTTTAATATCAGGTTTTATAACATAACTCGTGGCTTCAGCGTGACGTAACGCTACCATATATTTTTTGATATTCACGGGCATATATTCACTAGTGAATAACATTCGAACGACCTAACTGTATTCATACGCGCTGTCAAAACAAACGAACTGGCAGATCGTGACCTACCTGTCAACGATTGAGTCACAACAGATGGCAAAGGACTGTTGACACTTGCGCCTTAATTTCGATAAAATAATACAAATTATAATCGCTGTCAGTAAATATCTACAAAATATATGCAAAAAAGACCTGCCAGCTTTTCTGACCCAAACCATCCATTCTACATTACCGCCACATCTGTACATTTTCTTCACCGCATGCCATTTTGTTTAAAAGAAATCCTGTAAGAATCAACAAGTTATCCTCTACGCCGTTATGTATGGTCCAGAAAACAAGTCTCAATCCAAACAAGAAGCAAACCACAGTGAACGCAAATACATGATTCAAAGGCTAAATAACATGTTAACGTCCCGGCAAATCAGATTAATTAATGCAGATTTCTACTCATAAAATAAAAATATCTCGTCAATCATCAACTATAGTCATCTGAATCCAGCACAGCACAAACGTATGTCTAATATGTTATAATCAAAAACAGCTGATCGCGAAAATCTTCCCCCTGTTCCAACACAGTTTTATGCAACAGTTCATTCGGAATCTTTTGTCTATTTCCATAAACATTTTCACTGAATTTGAATCGAGCTTTTTGTAAACGGTGGAAATGTCCATGTCAATGTGTATACAATACTAAAACACTGACGAAGGGCTTAATCCACCAAAACGAAGGCACATTTTGAATCCCATTGACAGTGAGTGAAGTGTAGGCGAACTGTATGTGGGTCTTCATTTAAACTATGAGCAAATGGCGCACTTTACACAGACGCATGCTGTGTACAGTGACGTCATAATATGAAGTGTTTTTATGCCAAAACTGTAATTCAAAGTCTATTTTGACGTGTTTCTATAGGTTTTTGTTATCATAAACTATCACAGTTAAATTGAATACCGGAGAGGTCTAAATTAGATCCTGGTTGAAATGACAAGTTTACAAGTTTATTACAAGTTTATTTCAAACTCATGGCCCATAAGGACATAAGAGATATATAACAAATTAACAGAGAAAAAGAAAAAAACATGATATAAACAGTAGACAGTAAGTCAACTAACAGCTGAAAATTTTGCACCTACTTTGTTCCAGTTACTTAGCGAACCTAATAACACCTTTCATTCATCATTACTTTATGTAAGGAGAATTTATAACAATCCACGTTTCTGATGAAATATTGGCTGCAAAACAATTGTGTTTGTTATGTTATAAATAGAATCTTGCATTGTGTTCATGATTATTGGATTTATTAAATTCGTCTTTTTAAAAAGATAAAAAAACAACTCGCTAAAGCTCGTTTTTTATCGTTTTAAAAAGACTCATTTAAAAAATCCAATAATCAATAACACTAATATAAGATCCTCTATTTACAAAATGACTACGAGCACATATTCTTTATTTCGACTAAACAAATGTCGTTTTGACAGGGCCTACATCTATATTTCTACATGATTTCGTGTTGTTTCTGCATTATGTTACAGCTTATATTAAACGTGTCTAATATAAAGAAATGTATGATGGCTATATTAACTCGAATACAGGGGAGGTTATATGATAAATTCCAATATACCTTTAGCATGCTTCCTTCGAATCATGTTGATATTCCTTGCAGACTGTTTGTATCAATATGAGACGGAAATTTACTCAACTTCTCACCAATATTCAGACTGCTGATCCTTCTGATTTCGTATTTGAGAATATATGGAAAACATCTGGTTTGAAATCAGAATCGAAAATATTTATTTCGAAGATAATTGTTTAATGCATTATGTAATGACACTTTCTGTAAGAAATAAATATTTATTTGCTGATATTCTATAATCATATATGAAAACAGTGGGTTTGACTGTAGTGTAGAAAAGTCGTACGCATCAGCTAGCCCATTTTGTCGATTTTGTCTCGGAAAATACTGCCTTTGTGACGTATAAATATAATGTATAGACATGCAGTAGCTACTAGCACTTTCTGTGAGAGTAAATACTACCGCTGTGATGTATACATATAATATATTGACATGTAGTAGTAACTAGCACTTGCCGTTGGGATGTGTAAACGTAATGGAAACGCATCTAGAAGCAACTAGCACGCTTTCGTCACAGAAGATACTGACAGTCGTGATGGCGTGATGTAGAAACATAATATAAAGTATAGTAGCAACTAGCACACTTTCGTCACATTAGATACTGGCCGCCGTGATGGGGTGATGTAGAAACATAATATAAACGCATCTAGTAGCAACTAGCACACTTTCGTCACAGTTACTGACCTTGTACTCTAGAGCAACTAGCACCCTTTCGTCACAGTTACTAAAATTGTACTCCACAAATGCAGAGGCATAATTATGGTAAAATTGAGCTCATGTTTAGATTGGAGTTAGGTTGCAAAATTACTGAATTATATTTACGAAACTCATAAGCATGCTACAACAAAGGCCAAGTAAACAGTTAGGTCACTGTTTTGTAGATATTTGACACACGAGTAACTTAAGTACTATGGTTTTAAATTTAATTATTCAATGTAAGACTTCAAAAAAACCTAGTCTGCAAATTTTTCTTTTTGTGTTGAAATGTTTGCCTTCGGAGGATCACCACCCTTCAGAATTTATGATTATACACGTGTAAATAATGGACTCTTCTTAATTAATTCAAGGCCGGGAGTTCTGACCCGAAACGTATACTTCCAAAACGTCATTATATAACCTTAATTGTGTATGGTAGAATGTCTTGTTGAAGCAGTAACATTTTAGCAGGCTTATGTGTTTCGTGAATATAAATTAATTAAGTAATTTGTAAAGCTGATCTCCGATGCCTGCCTTTAAGTTTATGAATGTTGATTTACACCAATGATGGCACCGTGAATAATATTTAGGAGAATTATTACAGTGACACTTGAACACATGCAAATATGTCTATGGTATTAATAAGTGCACAGACAGATCTATATGATTCCGTAAGCAAACAGCAGAAGCTGGTCAAATGGCTCCAACTGGATCCCTCTGATCTGAGTGTACTGTGTTTACAATGGTGCAAAAAACAAAAACACCAGTAGGTATTCCATATACACTATTAACAATTTCGCAAACAAAGTAGACCCATATCAAATAGCAATTACAGACTTCAAAGGTCTGTTCTTTTTACTTACATTTTGTGTCGTGGCCACCTCTCCCGTGTTTATTTACTAATTAATGTTTTTCATGTCGTTTTTTATACAGGAATATTCTTAGAGTAAAGGGTCAATTACAACAGCCGCATGCATAGATATTGTACGTATCGGGCAAAATATAAACAATCAGTTTAGCCATTATTTCTTTTGAACAGTCTCTCAATAAATGGAACGTACATCCATCGGCTGAAAACATTCTGCTGGACGACCTAACGAGTGTTGTGGTTGAAACACCTGCACTGAAGGCAACACCGGACAAAAAATACTACTTCAAGATGCAACTGACCAAAAAGGTTAACTACAGATATGGTATTACAGATTTCAGCGAAATCAACGATATAAATATAAGACACCCACCCTCTCCGCCTTTATCTCAATACGCTGACCTGAATGAGGTAAATATCTTCATTAGCCATATTACCATGATTTTTATAGTATTTCATAAGCAAACAGTGCATACTCTTTTCGGACGGCTCCTAGCGGAGCCGTCTCGTATGGGTCTACTCTGTATGCAAATGCTTGAAAAGCGTGTATATTAGGGGAATGGATAAAGCTATGTAATATTACCTATAAATATAGCCAAAGTTAACCCAATCGTCGTTGGCGACTGACACCAAATCAGCCTCTAGGCACTACCTTGCAAACAGCTCGCCGACTCATTAGGATCAAAACTGTTTGACACTAGGTCGGTGGTTTCTCAAAAACATAAACGAATCTTAAGTAAACGAAAATTGAAACGGATCGGTGATTAAGCACACACAATGTTCATAGCAGGTAAAGTGTTAATATACCACCGTTGGTACATGTAGTACGACACCCAAGATGTGCATACCACATTCATAGCAGGTAAAGTATTAATACCGGTATATCGCCGTTGGTACATGAAGTACGGCACCCCCCGCGATGTGGACACAATGTTCTTAGCAGGCAAAGTGCTAATATAACACCGTTGGTACTTGAAGTGCAGCACCCGCGATGTGCATCCCACATTCATAGCAGATAAAGTATTAATATATCATCGTTGGTACATGTAGTACGGCGACCGCGATATGGACACATTGTTTATAGCGGTTGTTTATATACCACTGTTTGTACATGTATTACGGCACTCGCGATGTTGACATTATGTTCTTAGCCGGCAAAGTGCTACTATATCACCGTTGGTACATGTATTACGGCACACGCGATGTGGACATTATGTTCTTAGCAGGCAAAGTGCTAATATATCACCGTTGGTACATGTAGTAAGGTACCTGCGATGTGGACACGGTACCCGCAAAATGGACACAATATTCTTAGCAGGCAAAGTCCTAATATATCATCGTTGGTACATGTTTTTCGGCACACCCGATGTGGACACTATGTTCTTAGCAGGCAAAGTGGTAATATATCACCGTTGGTACATCTAGTAAGGCACCCGCACTGTGGACACAATGTTCATAGGAGTTAAAGTGCTTATATATCACCGTACGGCACCCGCGATGTGGATACAATGTTCATAGTAGGCAAAGTGCAAATATATCACCATTGGTACATGTAGTACGGCACTCGAGATGTGGACAATTGTGAAATTACTATCTGCAATCATGATGACATGAATCATAACTGTTTACGCCATGGTCGTTTTCATATATGACAGAATGACATCATCAGTATTAACCCATTCTCTCCTACTGACGCCTTTTTGAGGCTCTGTAAAACTTTTTATACTATTGTAATAAATAGAGCATTTGCTCTATATGAACAAATACACTATTTATCACAAGGGTTTAAAAAATTACAATTCTAAAATTCTCTTTTTCTATGTTAATGCTCCTTTTCGGGTGATTAATTCAAATAGGTTGATTTAAAAAGTATAAATAGTCTGTAGGGAATGAGTTAATGTGTATTTTATAATGGTGTATGAATAAAGAACGTTTTGGCCATGATAGAAACTGTAAAATTACATCTCTAGTATGTTACAGGCACACAGAGCAAGTCCTGATCAGATGGATCGTCCGTCTAATCTGTGTCTACTCTGTTTACAAAGGCATTAGAATGCGTATATAGACTAGTAAAACATTTCCATAAAGACCACCAAATTCCATCAAGTATTTTGTGTTAAAGGCAGGTGGATGCTTAAAGCAAGGTAAAAGAAAAATAGAACGCTCCTATAGGAGCGTTCTGTTTTGCTTTCACCTTCCTTTAAGTAACCACCTGCCAAAGATACCAACTAATTATCACACTTTAGTGGTCGTTTTAGAGTGGTTTTACTGTATGGAGCGATGTATTAACTGTTTCCAATGAAAGTGTCATCCAACTTTACTAGACGATGTGACTTCAGGGCGGTAGATAAGATGCGTACTGATTTATATCTCAAACAAACCCTATTAACTAATTAGAATTGCCTCGGAAAGGAAATTTTAACGGGTTGCTGCAATATAGAGATTGGTTGATAGATATTGAAATGTTTTAATTAGATTTGATTTTCTATACACGCTTATGTGCAGCTTTAGGTGTCACATTTATTCAAGGTTCTTCTGCTAATCCTGAAATGTCTATATCATATAGTGATAAACTTTGTTGCAATATATTTTCCATAATACACTAAAAAACATCCTTTTGGGAGCTTTCTGTACGACTTTCACCCTGCATATAAGGATAATAAAACAACCAGCCAACCTGAATACTCAATTACAATTCAAATACTACGGAGTTAGTCAAATGGTATTTCTCTTGCAGGACGTTTTCTGTAACGATGAATCTCCAGGTTACGCGGAGTGTTCCACAAGATATTGCGAATGTGCCTTCCGATACAAGGTGGCATTAAATGATGTGGTTGAGTTGGTCGTTCTTGACGAAGGCAAATATGTGGCCGTACATCCCATGCACATGCACGGGCACAAATTCCACGTAGTCGGTAGTGGTAAGGTAAGAATAAAACTCCATTTAATTATAGAAAACTGATATGTGGTCCAGCAGATAAAACCCCGACTTCCTGTGCGGAAGATCGCAGGTTCGTTTACTCCTAACTCCCACACAAAATAACATAAGACTTGCCTACGCTCGTCATTATCACGTGACTGCCTCTACGAATCACAACTGATTGTCCAATGTCAGTTAGAAACGTGACTGCTGCAACGAACTGGATTGGTCCGATGTTAATTAACAACGCGACTAGGCGTGGTACCATGCCATGTGTTCACACTAAGCTATCACAGTTCACGCTATGCTATCACAGTTTGGCAGCAGTGTACCTCCCTAATAGAAAGTAAGACCGTCCTCATGCAACTTGTGTTACTACTGTTGGACGTAACTCTTTCGCTTCCAAATATTGTCGTCTTCAGAAACACATGGCGAAAACAAAATTTGTCATGTTGAATGTAATATTATAATCTATCTAAACAACTATGACGATGGTACACTCGATTAGACCAAAGTATTTTAGTCGTCTTTTGTGTCAATTTATGACACCATCATTCCACTCATATTTGATTAGTTGCGAATCGAAAGACTATTTACGCTCACATGGCATCTATGTTGCTTCTATCAATGAGAATTCGGTGTGCAGCATGCCGCTTCTATGACATACACTATTCACAAGTATATTAAGGGTCCAAACTCCAGTAAAAAGCGATAATTAATTAACAATAATAGCATGTATCACGCGCATGCTTTTTTAATCATTATACCCCTGAAAGCCCTTCCTTATAAATGGCTGAATGGTTAAGTCAGAGAAAAGCCAGGTGGTATTAAAGTAAAAGTGTATTTACACGTGTTCGTCGGTATCTCTAAAGGTATTTTAATAAGGCAATGGGTAGAAGAGATTATTTGGCTATTCATTAATACAAAAATACAAAATTCACATTTGTAATTCGTTTGTAGTTCGGGACCTTGAATTATTGAATATCCATGTAAGAAACAACGACATAATGAATATGTATCAACTTCATTTTCATACTGACACTTTTTTATCATAACAAAATCTGTTAATATCTGCAGCCCTTTTTATTTTATTAGAGGAACATTTAATAAGTGACATATCTGCTATGTATTTATCACTTATAGCTTGGTGAAAACACCACGCTAGAAGAGGTTAAGAGATTGGATGCGCAAAACGCACTACCGAGAAACCTGGCCAACCCGGTCCTGAAGGATACAGTTGCGACAAACGACGGAGGTTACGCAATCCTGCGATGGCACGCTACAAATCCTGGTAATTTGTTGAAGCATAGTTTAATTTTACTTGGTCGAAATCGAAATGAAAAGGGAACCCTGACATAAGCACAATTTAAAGGCACCCAGATGAGCTGGAATGTTGGAATGACGCAGTTGGTCCGAGTATGCAATGCTTCAATTGTTTATAAAACTACATGTAATAGTCATGCAGGAGACACCGCATACATAACACACAACCGCCCAAACAGCACCACGACAAACAGCAAATGTACATGTATATAAAAGACACAAAGAGACACACAAAAACAAAACAAACATACTATAGGAGGAAGATGGAAAGATCAGTGATAAAAGTCACTGGGGGTTAACCCGGTTTTTGGGCACCAATCCTCACACTTATTCAATCCCCGCCCTAAAAGACCAACAGTGTAAATAAACGTATCCCCTCTCCGGCTAATCTACAACAACCGCGATATAACTTGATTAATGAAGAAGAATTCACTGATTGGACATTGCTGTATTAAAACGATGTGGTATAAAGTAAGGACCCTATTGGATAGAGCAAATATTGCCGGATCTTATCTGAATGCTGCTGAACTCCGGTATGGGAAACCATTGTTCCTATAGCCGTGTCATATGCAGTGGACACTTTTTAACTGTTTTTCTTTAATATAAACGCCGTTCTCACGTATCTAGGTGTAATAAAGCGTTATTATGATGGACATTTCATTTTTATTTGGAATTGACAGACAATGTTGAATTAGATCTAAATGATTGGTTAAGCAACCAGAACTGGCCCTGATCAGAGCGAACCATCTGATCCGAATCTACTCTTCGAAAGGCTTCTGGTCCAGGTAAAGAGTTAAGCATCGGAAGGGATGGGGAGGGACGTTATATTGTCCATGGATGATTAAACCTAAGAATAATTTGTTGGAAACAACTCATCAATAAAGTTCTGCAGGATTCTGGCTATTCGTCAACTAATTTGCTATCTTTATTTTTATAATTATGGTTCTGGCCGTTCGTCAAATAGCTTGGTGTCTTGTTTTCGCAAGATTCCTGCTGTTCGTCAAATAGATTGGTGCCTTCATTTTTGCAAGATTCTGGCTGTACGTCAAATATAGTTTAGTATTTTCATTTTTGCAACATTTCTGAAAACTTAGACAATAACTTGTTATCTTTATTTTTGCAGGATTCTGGCTATTTCACAGTCACACCCAGGCACATCTGGTAATGGGCCAGGGTGTCATTTTTCAGGTTGGAGAAGTAGAGGACATGCCTACACCTCCAACCAACTTCCCTCGGTGTGGAAACTTCGAATTCACTGGGTATTCCCAAAGTACAGTTAATGACGGAAACCAGTGTACGAATGGCGCTGTGCCAGTTCGGGCATTAGGCGTTTGGGCATTCCTGGTCACTCTGTTGGCATATGTGATCAGATTCCAGTGAATATGTTCCCTTTAACCCATTCCCTCATATCGGTGCCTTTTAGCACCTTTGTTAAAGTTTTAAAACCATTGTGCTAAATAGAGCATTTACTCCATTGAATCAAATGCTTTATTTATCAAAATAGTTTCAAAAGTTAACAGTTCTGTAGTAAATGTTCCTTTTCAGTAGATTTTGTTCAAAGAGAATGGTCTAAAATAGCATATGAGGTAATGGGTTAATACCAGAGTGACAATGTAGATTTGTTTATTCGGATTTAGACCTAATAGTGTATAATGCATACTCATGAACTGTACATATTGAACAGTCAATCTAATTCTATACATACCTAATATTTAAATAGCAAGGACCATTATGATTGTGTCGAAATATGTTTGGAAACAAGGTTCACTTAAGTTATAAACACACAGTTGGATGAATAATCCCCAAGTGAGCTGGTTATAAGTTTAGAAACTTTAGGGACCCTTCTTCGCTATCCGCTAACTGACTCGCATTTGAAGCCGAGTAACTCGTAGGATCGAAGCTGATTGAAACTCGGTCATGGTTTCTAAAATTATCGGAGTAGCCAAAATTTGCACCAGTTTAGCAGACATTAGTTTCTCACACGGTGAGTAGTGGATTAAACATCACATCAATACTGACATCCTTTGTTGACAACGCTGTACTTAACAAGTGAAACAAGTGAAACGAACCAGTAAAAGACAACAATACAGACGATAGGTACGATATATTTTATAACAGAGGGTTAACCATCGTCACGTTTAAAAATGATTTTAAACTACACTATTGTATTATATAATACTACATATATATATATATCATATTGTGTTTATGTGTGCATGAAGCGGCACGTGATATTGACGTGTATTTGGTGAGTTGTTTATAACCTATGCTAAGTTACAAGTGGGTCATCGTCATCTGTTTGATATTAGGACTATAAAGTTTCAGAAGATATTGATTTTAGCATACCACTATTAGTTAGCGTACAGAGTGCCGGAAACGACATTTGCAAATTGTGTAGATCCAGTTGGCAAGGCTCTAAGAGGAACTCTTTGATTAGAGTTTGCACTGTTTTACATAGAATATCAGCTCACATATACCCATTCATTAAAAATATATTAACTGTATTCTATCTTTAAATAGTGATGGAGTATTGTACCCTGGTAATTCAGCGTTGAATGGGTTAAAAATTCTGAAGGGAGGTGATCCCCCGAGAGCGAAAATTGCAACACAAAAGAGAAAATTGCAGACTCGGTTTTATTGATTATGTTCATGAATAGTAGTTGAAAGTGCAACACTCTTTCTCTGCCAATGTCGCATCTGTAATTACTTTTCTAAACAGGTTTAGGTCTAGATGAGACGCCGAGTAACATGGCATGTCATGAGGATCCGAACTGCTTGTTACTGTAGCAATGTCCTCATCTACGTAACAATGCTTATAGCATTAACGATTAATGTGTCGATCCCTAGTATATAAGATTTTACCAACAGTGTAGACCCAAATCAAAGTGTTCCAGAGGAGCCTTAAAATCTGAGTCCGAACAGTCATTTCCTTCAGTGATTAATTTTATACAACAGTTTGTTGAATTAATATTCAGAATGGGGAGGCAATCAAAACATTCATCAGACTAAGAGTTAAAAAACCCACAATGCACACATTGTCATCTGTTTGTTCTATAACATTTAGAGTGTTTCAAACAGTTCTTATATTGTCCAGGTGTCCAATTACATGGAGCCTCAACGTCTGTCTGTTTTAATTATTCAGCATACATGTATAAAGAGTTAATGTCTGTTTAACCCTTATAAAGAGTAAAGACTGGCAACCTGTTTAAACTTTTATATAAAGAGTAAAGACCTGTTAACCCTTTATATAAAGAGTGAAGACCTGTTTAACCTTTTATATAAAGAGTAAATACCTGTTAACCCTTTACATAAAGAGTGAATACCTGTTAACCCTTTATATAAAGAGTGAGGACCTGTTTAACCCTTTAATAAAGAGTGGATACCCGTTTAACGATTTCTCCATGAATGTTAATGTAATAAAAACAATGACATCATGAATAAACATACCCTGATCAGAAGGCTCCTACAGGGACCGTCTGATCAGGGTCTACTCAGTTTGTAAAGGTAAAGGCGTATTTATGGAGTAAAGGGTTAAGGGTTAACATACAGGTAATAAACCCCAGGTTAAGGTATGCATTGACTCACATCTTGATGCGACGATGAGTTACTAAATGTTTAATATGTAAATGGTCATATATTGCTTATATTCGCCAATAGCCGAAACGCTTGTATTAAAATATACATTAAAACTAACCTTGTTAATAATTTCCTCCATGAATATTAATGTGAGAAATAATGATATCATGACTATTTAACCCTTTACCTCATAGGCTATTTTAGATACGACCTCTTTGAATAAATCTACCGAAATGGAGCATTCGCTAGAGAAAAGGAACATTTTAGAATTTTGTAGTTTGAAACCATTGTGGTAAATAGAGCATTTGCTCTCATAGGAGCAAATGCTCTATTTATCACAATGGTTTCACAAAGTGACTTTTACAGAGTCATCAAAAGTCGTCAATATGAGGGAATGGGTTAAAAGGGCGTACTTTTGTAAAAAGAATGTCTTACATAGTTATGACCCATTGGGCAGCTTGTTGCACACGGTCACGATGAAAAAGTGTGTGACGTTTCATTTATATGAAGATGTGCATGGATAGTAAAAAAGCAATGACCAACGTTAAAGTTTCGCTTTTTATCTTCGAAACAGCTGACAAACTAACGTAGTATTGCCTTACTCATTTTGCCTTACTTTTCTGGTAAGACAGAAAATAACATTTAATTTACCCAGTTGTACCCATTACAAACCTTTAGCGTTTGGCGAAGATTTGCGGCTAATCGTCAAGCCGGATATTTAAATAAAATCTCATTGCTAAGAGTTGGAGATTTGGCGAGACATTCCTTCTTAATTCACTCGGATTTCGGGAGTTTACGAGGCACTGCACACGCGAATAGTTTGTTTCAAGACCCTACGAGTCTCGGGTTTAAAATGGTAATGTTTACAACACTTATAATGTAAGATTCTTCTGGAAATGGGTGTGTGGTGCTCAGTAAAAGATGCAAAGGCGGCTTATGTTAACAGTCGAAGTTTATTATATTATATGTCTAGTGATAAGGGAGGAAACGCAATAACTATCATTCATTCTCTATAAACGTTTTATTAGATATCCCGGTGATCGTTATCTGTAATAGAACAAAAAAGGACGGGTGTATTTGACAATTTAAGCTGTGTCGCAAAATGTTGGATACTTAGTCATTGTTCGTCGGAAAATAGTATATTCTTGGAAGTTAAATAAAAACAGTTAAACGTATACTTCAGAAAAGTACACATGAGCTGTCTAAGAATAGAGCCCCCAAACTATCGGTTGGAATGTTGTACAATGTAGACATTTCCGATATCTACTAGATTTAATTTTGAAGGGAAGATATACATCTTTATCCGTTTTGCTTTTAAAAAATGGAAAACACAGTCCAAAAGGGAGAGTCACACACAAAAGGGGACGGCAGCAAGCATCAGGATGTACGTATAACACAATTACAAGACGAAACACACCACAGGACATAAAATATTAAACATTGACTGATCATAGAGTGAAAGTAACAGTACCGTCATGGAATTGTCAGTAGCAAAGGGCTACTGGTGGCTGTTAAGACTGCATATTTGACCAGGGAGTATGCGATTTGAATAAAATGATTATACATGTTTGTTTGAACGTTTTGTTCAAGATACTTTGCTAACAAACTGAAACTGTTATATTAAATCAATTCGATACAATCAGGTTCTTTCGTATTTCAAGAACACAAATCGCCATTACCTACGTTACAGGATAATACATGTTATGGTAGTTTGGATATTATATCTATTGCAACTGTCATACACAAATTATTGTTTCATGTCAATTTAATAAAGAGTTGGAAAACAGTCCTACTGTGTGCACCACACACCAAAGAACACGGCACCAAAACATCACACATGAAACAGCACAATTACAAGAAAAGGCATAAGGAAACACCACAAGAAACGACACAGCCACAAGACAAAACCTGACGGGACGCATATCAAGACATAAAACATTAAACATTAAGCATATTTAAAAACAAAGAGGACTTCTGGGAAAGACATGTTAACAAATTGTGCTTTTACTCGCTTTTACAACACAAACGTATTGAGCAAATAACAGGGTCAGCGGTTTCACGATCAATTGAGAAGGGATTCCATCTTGACAATTGTCACTGAGTCTGGAAGAAAATTGATTGAATATGAAGTGAAAACCTCCTACGGACAGTACTTTCTTTGATCAGTCAATAGAACCCCGTGGTTTATGTTTTTATGGCTAGTAGAACTTGCGTCTGTTTAGCTGATAGAACCCCGTGGTTTCTGATGTTATGGCTAGTAGAACTTGCGTCTGTTCAGCTGATAGAACCCCGTGGTTTATGTTTTTATGGCTAGTAGAACTTGCGTCTGTTCAGCCGATAGAACCCCGTGGTTTATGATGTTATGGCTAGTAGAACTTGCGTCTGTGCAGCTGATAGAAACCCGTGGTTTATGTTTTTATGGCTTGTAGAACTTGCGTCTGTTCAGCTCGCTGCCATTGCAAAAACACCTGGTGTATGGAAATTCGATTTTCGTTTTTCGGCAAATGTAGATTGTTTTACCATGTCCTTTATGAAACTTCCTATTTGTTAATTTGAATATGGGGCAAACCGAAATTGCCGAATACGTGAGCTGTTTCTTCCATTGGCGTACGAAAAATATTATTTCGAGTCTTTCAAGTTTATTGATATTCAAGTTTTTTAAAACTTTTATGTAGTGTAGACTACGTAGTAGTAATTACATAGCGAAATATCATTAAATGCATGATAAGTATATAAATACATGAACATTTTACAACCAAGTCGTGCGGATAACTATTTTGTCTTGCGTATGTTTGTTAAAAGAAATAGTGATTTATTTGCCGTAAAAGATTTGCCGATCGACAACTAGATAGCCCATAAATTAAAAAGTAGGAAATTCCGAACACAAAACGCCACCATTACCAAAATATCGATAGAAAGCAAGTAACACACACAGACAGACACACACACACACGCACGCACGCGCACGCACGCACGCACACACGCACGCACGCACACGCACACACGAGATGAGCACCTAAAATATTAACAAACGCACAAGTAGAAGCGATAAAAATGTCAAACATCAACAAACACCCAAGTTCAAAGGCACAAAACATACATAAAAGTAAAGATGGGAGTACCGCATTGGACAAAAACATCATTGAGTCATAACATAACTCGTGGCTTCAGTGTGACGTAACACTATCATATATATTTTGATATTCATGGGCATATTTTCACTAGTGAATAACATTCGAACGACCTAACTGTATTCATACGCGCTGTCAAAACAAACTGGCATACGGTGACCTACCTGTCAACGATTGAGTCAGGATAGATGGCAAATGACTGTTGGCACTTGCGCTTTAATTTCGATAAAATAATACAAATTATAATTGCTGTCAGTTAATATCTACACAATGTATGCAAAAAGACATACCAGCTACTCTGACCCAACCATCCATTCTACACAAAAAAATGCATCCACAACTTTACATTTTCAGATTTCTTCAACGCATGTCCTTTTGTTTATGCAGATTTCTACTCATAAATATATCTCGTCAATCATCAACTATAGTCATCTGAATCCAGCACAGCACAAACATATTTCAAATATGTTATATACTCCAAAACAGCTGATCGCGAAAATCTTCCTCCTGTTCCAAAACAGTTTTATGCAGCAGTTCGTATCCCTGAATCTTTTGTCCATTTCAATAAACTTTTTCACTGAATTTGAATCGAAATCTCTTTTCTCGGTGGAAATGTCCATGTGTATAGAACACTGATGAAGGGCTTAATATACGAAACCGAATGCACAATGACATTTTGAATCCCATTGGCAGTGAGTGTTAGACGTGTAGGCGAACTGTATTGGTCTTCTTTTAAACTATGAGCAATTAGCGCACTTTACACATACACATGTTGTGTACATTGACGTGATAATGTGACGTGTTTGTATGTCGAAACTGTAACTCAAAATTTAATTTAACGTGTTTCTGTAGGTTTTTGTTATCATAAACCATCACAGTTAAATTGAACACAAGATATGTCTAAATTAGATCCTGAAAAAAAAAAGTTGGAAATTTTTTACCTACCTTGTCCCTATTATTTAGCGAACCTAATAACACCTTTCATTCATCATTTCTATATGTAAGGAAAATTTATAACAATCTACATTACTGCTGAAATAATGGCTGCAAAAACTATTTGTGTTTGTTATGTTATAAATAGAATCTTGCATTTGTGTTCTTGATTATTGGATTTATTAAATTCGTTTTTATACGCCCGTTTGAAAAAACGGGACGTATTATGGAATGGCGCTGTCTGTCCGTCTGTCCGTCTGGCTGTCTGTCCGTCTGTCCGTCTGTAACATCTCTAACTCAAGTTCCCCTTCGTGGATCCTTCTCAAATTTAACCACAATGTTTATCTAGACATGCTACAGTAGCCTGCTAAGTCCCGGTTTGTTTATCCAAGGTCAATGTCACACAATTGGACTTAGAATTTGCATTTAGCATTTGCGTTAAGCAAAAATGTTAACCTCAATTTATGTGGAACAAGTCCACTTATTTACATAACACTTTGTGATAAAGCTTTGAAACTTGGAACACTTGTTCACCGTCACAACCTTCACCTGTAGGCAATAGAAAATAACTCTGTCAAGCATTTTGACCGAATTATTATTATTATACCACATTCATATAGCGCTCTTTTCATACAAGATATGTGCGTTCAAAAGCACTGGAAGTGAAGTACCTAGTTATAGTCTACTTTCAGTCCGAATGACCGCTCAGCCGACTGTACATTTACTCCCCTGGTCATTGAGTCATTGGCCTACAATATTGAGCACTGCTAACATATGGCGCAATCATGCAGCCGCTGTACCGGCGAGTGACCCTCACAGGGTACCCACTTTAACCCCTTGGTGGAGAGGATGTGCGGGTGGGAGACACGGAAAAGCGTCTCTGAAAATTTCGGGTGGAACCGGGATTTGAACCCCGGACCTCCGGGCTTATAGTCAAGCGCGTTACCACTAGACCACCGCCCCTTTTTAACTTAGAATGTTTGGTTAAGGCTTTGTAAAGTCCATTTATTTACATAACCCTTTGAGATAAAGCTTTTAAACTTGGAACACGTGTTCACCATCACAATCTTCACGTGTAGACAAGAGTAGACAAGCATTTTGACAGAATCATTCCCCTTTTTAACTTAGAATGTTTGGTTAAAGCTTTGTTAAAGTCCATTTATTTACATAACCCTTTGAGATAAAGCGTTTAACCTTGGAACACTTGTTCACCATCACAAGCTTTACCTGTAGGCAAGAGTACATAACTCTGTCTAACATTTTGGCATATTTATGACGCTTTTTAGCTTGGAATTTTTGGTTAAGGTTTGGTTAAAGTCCACTTATTTACATAATCATTTCAGATAAAGCTTTTAAACTTGAAACATTTGTTCACCATCACAAGTTTCACCTATAGGAAAGAGTACATAACTCTGTCTAACAATTTGACATAATTATAATGCTTTGTAGCTTGGAATTTTTGGTTAAGGTTTTGGTTAAAGTCTACTTATTTACATAATCCTTCCAAATAAAGCTCTTAAACTTGAAACATTTGTTCACCATCAGAAGCTTAATCTTCATCTCAAGCATTTAGACACAATTATGGCACTTTTTAATTTAGAATTTTTGGTTAAGGTTTTTGTTAAAGTATGCCTATTTACAACCTTGAAACTTGGTCGCAAAATTGGACTTAAAATTTGAATTTAGCAAATACGTTAACCCCAGTTTATGTTGAACAAAAGCTCGGACGGGCGTATATTGTGCCCACTGGCATTCTTATTAAAACAATAAAAAAAACTCGCTAAAGCTCGTTTTTTTGATAGTTCTAAAAGACTCATTTAATAAATCCAATAATCAGGAACACTCAATGATCTTACACGAGTCAGTCATGTAAGATCCTCTATATATATGCATTTTGTACGAGTATTTCGCTGTGCAATCACTGCTGTGGAATAAACTGGTTGCACAATCAACTTGTTCATCAAATATGTTAAAAAATCATTAGAAAGGGATATGGTCCTATATTATTACAACATACTGCATATCTGGTTGTCAACCCTTTTGCAGTTGGCAATCGCGCTGCCCTGTTTGCATGTACGCTGACAAGAACGGCTTAGTACTCTATGAAAGCGACCTCTTAACCCATTCCCTCATATTGCCGACTTTTGACGACTCTGTTAAATATGGAAAAATAGTCAAACAGGGAGAGCCACACATGGAATGACACCGCACCAAACACCATCTAACAAGAAACGGTAAAGCCACAAGACAAAACATAACAGGACGCATATCAAGACGAAACACATTAAACATTAAGCATATTAAACAACAAAATTGACCGTAGGTTGAAAGCAGGAGTGCCGCCTTGGAACGGCCAGCAGCCTTGAAAAGTCACTTTGTGAAACCATTGTGATAAATAGAGCATTTGCTCTTGTAGGAGCAAATGCTCTATTTATCACAATGGTTTCAAACTACAAAATGTTGTTGGAATTGTCCTTTTCCCTAGTTAATGCTCCTTTTCGGTAGATCTATACAAAGAGGTTGGATATAAAAATAGCTTATTAGGGAAATGGTTATCTGTAATATTATTTTTGTCGTATCTTTTATTACTTTTCTAAAGTTACTCTTTTTGCAGCTGAATCATTGAGTACTCTAGCGATAGGTGGATGCAGTTTGTTGCACTTAAATGTTTTCGTTTTGCATGCACTTTACCACTGTATTTGCCATCGCGGTTGTTGTGGATTAGTCAGAGAGGGGATACGTTTATTTACACTGTTTGTCTTTTAGCGTGGAGTGGAATAAGTGTGAGGTTGGGCGCCCCAAAACGGATTTAAACCCCAAGTGACTTTTGTCGCCGACCGTTTCAAAGCGGTACTTCCATTTTATTCCTATTGTTTGTTTGTTTTGTCTTTGTGCGTGTCTTTGGTTTTGCTAGTTATGCACATTTACTGTGTTTTCTTGTGTTGCTGTTCGGGCGGATGTTTGTTCTGTGTGTGATGTTCCTGCGTGACTCATATTTGAACTTCTACATGACACGTCTTATCTGGGTCTAATCTGTTTGCAAATACATTAAAATGTGTATATATTGAGTACTACAAACTACAATACTCTGGTCTATGAATGTCTTCACTTTTTGGGGAAAAAAATAACAATAAGAAACTGTCTTAGTATGGAGTCTAATGAACTCATCTTCTGGTCATCTGGGTCCATGCTTATAAAACGTTTAGTTGAGTCTGAGTTCGTTCTCAAGTTTTTGATTGGTCAGATTTGAGCCTCTGGCTCAAATCTGACCAATCAAAAGCTTGAGAACTCAAATCTGACCAATCAAAAGCTTGAGAACGAAACTCAGACTCAACTAAAAGCTTTATAAGCATGGACTTTGGTCTTGATCCCAACTACAGCTGAACTTCGATATCTCCATCTTCAAGGGACCATTCAAACCAATTAGAGACCACAGAGGTTCGAGTAATCCTATTTCAAATCTGCAATCTGAATGCAGGAGCTTTCAACTCTAATTTAGACCTGCATCTGTCACACGTTTTTCTAGATATGCGTAGGAATATATTTCAGAAATATGCTCGTATTGTAAATTCTGGAAGGACCGTAAATTCTGAAAGGACCGAGCTTAAAAACGAGTTATGTCGAAGCGCAACTGTAGTTGAATCGCATTAGACCAAAGTTTTATTTTTAACATGTAGGGATACACGTGCATATACACGCATTCCAGTCATGTAATGTATAGCTTGCTTTACAGTTCATAATTCACGGATACATGTACAGTAAAACCTCTCTATAACGACCACTAAATTACATCAATTATTTTGTGTTAAAGGCAGGTGGCTGCTTAAAGCAAGGTGAAAGTAAAACAGAATGCTCCTATGGGAGCGTTCTGTTTTACTTTCACCTTGCTTTAAGCAGCCACCTGCTCTAAATACCAACTAGTTACCACGATTTAGTGGTCGTTATAGAGAGGTTTTACGTATGAACTGTAAGCCAGCTATACATTACATGACTGGAATGCGTGTATGTGAAAACATTGTTTCCTTCTTACTAACGTTTTAGCACACCTGAGTAAACAAAGTAGACCCATATCAGACGGTTACTGTATGAGCAGTCTGACCTGATCTGGATCTGCTCTGTCTTACAGTGTACCAACGTGAACTTCATTTAAACCTTTCACAGCTGTGAAAAATTGTAGAGCTGGAACAATTTGGACTGCTGTACGTAGAGTCTCGTTAGTGCGACCAAATAAACATTAATATATGAGTCTGTTAAAGCAGACTTTATGGATAAAATATGTCCTGCCTGTTTTTAAACTCCCAAATTAGCAAATATGTCTTCTTTTGAGTGGTCATATTAGCGAGACTATAATGTACTTGTAATATTTAGCCTGACTTTTCACAAGTATTCATCCAATTTGTTTCAAAATACAGCTTATAAAATTCATTTTCTCTATAAAAGTTCAACCAATGTATCCACCGACATTCTGATGGTAGTAGTTTATTAATTCCTCCATAAACGGAGACGCCCAAGTTTATACCAATTCGACTGTAGCGTGCTAATATTTAAAGTAAATAGTAAGTTTGTGTAAAAATATAAGATTATGTGAAAGATACGCTGGGTGATTTTGCAATAGTTCACGCTTTTATAATCATTACGACATGACCTGTTAAACGTTGCTCTACATATGACTGTCGAATTTAGACGGGTGTATAAAGTGTCAGGGTAGATGCTATATACAAATGGAGGGCCTACAAAGGTAGGGTGTACTAAGACCACTTAACACTTCTAATGTAGCTACGTGTTTGGTAGTTTAAATGTATCGGATGCACGTTACTCTGTATTAACCTATTACTACATATTTACGTTTTTAACACCATTGCAATCAGAGTAGACCTAGATCAGTAGCCGTCTCACCGGACCTGCTCTGTATACTAATAGTTTGTTTGTAATTGGGTTTACGTCTTGTTTAACAGTATTTCAGTTATATTGCGACGTCCAGCTAATTATTGGTTGAGGAAAACCCAAATAGTGTTCTGATTGCTAGATCCGATTCGACAATTTGTGTCATGGGCAAACCTGATGTCTTCATTAGCCATTAGAAAATAATCTAAGTAACCATTTGAATGTAGGACACACATGCAATGTCATTTGCAAACAGTGTACCCACATATTGGAGGGCCCCTAGCAGAGCCCTCTGACCAGTGTCTGTGCTCCTTGTCTCTATAAGGCATCACTCGACATCCTGATAAGACGCCCTGTTTGGAAACATACTCATCAATTCGACTGTAGCATGCTAAAGTTTAAAGTAAATAGCAAATATGTGTGCTAAACATTAAAATTTTAGCTAAAAGATACGCCTGGTGCATTTGCAATATTACACGACTTTGAACTCATTACGACACAACTCTATCTGTAAACGTTAATCTATATTTCACTGTCGAATTTAGACGGGTGAACATAGTGTCAATGCAGATATTATATACAATGGAGGGACAACAAAGGTAGGGTATACTAAGACCACTTATATTAGATAGATAGATATAGATGTATATATATATTTCTTATGTAGCTACGTGTTTGATAGTTTAAAATTAAGCAGGATGCACGTTACTCTGTACTAACCTATTACTACATATTTACGCTTTTTTAACACCATTGCAATCAGAGTAGACCTAGATCAGCAGCCGTCTCATTTGAACTGCTCTATATGATTATGGTTTGTTTGTTTGTAATTGGATTTACGTCTTGTTTAACAGTATTTCAGTTATATCGCGACGTCCAGCTAACCATTGGTGGAGGAAGACCCAAATAGTGTTCTGATTGCTAGATCCGTTTTGACTCATGTCTTCATTAGCCATTAGAAATGAATCTAAGTAACCATTTGAATGCAGGATACACATGCCTTGACATTTGCAAACAGTGTACACACAGACTTGAGGGTTGCTAGCGGAGCACTCTGACATGCAGAAAGCTTTGCTGACCTTCACCCAGCATTACACAGCCACCTACCGAATTGTTTTAACCCTTTCACCACCGATAAAAACAAATCTGGTTAAGAAGCGTTTCTATAGTAATATATTGTAGATAAGTTAATTCTCTTGTTACCAATGTCGTATCTGTGATTACATATTCAAGCAGTTTGGGTCGACCTTAAAACGGACACAGGTAAACAGTGTAGACCCGGATCAGAGGGTTCCAGAAGGAACCCTCTGATCAGGGTATGCACTTTTTTGCTGAACAGAACCACTTCAATATTTTGTTTGCTATATATGCTCCTTCAATATGAAATATGGAAGGTTCCAGAATAAACCTGGACCAGTTTGTTTTATATAATAACGTATGCGTAGCTGTGCCAAAATCAATCAGCGAATCAGAATACACGAATGCCTGGCAAATTGTGCAGATCATACTAAGATAACACGTTGTAAACGCTAAACGCAGCAGCTGATCTGGTTCTATACGGTTTCCAAATCCTACCGCTTGATTATTATACGGCTGTACCCATTCAACAACAACAACAACAGTAATGACAACAACAACTAATCAACCAACCAACCAACGCCAACCAACCAACCACTCACCCACGCACCAAACCAACCAACAATTCAGCCAAACAGCTGACCAACTACTACTAGTCAGCCAACTAACCAACCAGCTGATTAACAACCAACCAACCCACCCACCAACCGCCACGTCCTCCCAAAACCCACACCCACCCACCCATGATATCTGCAGTTTCGTTATATAACACACAAAATCTAATTCAAATTTTTTTTTACATTTTCCGTCAAATCCTACACTCAGCAAAACTGTTGCACCGTCACCTTGTGATTTACCATATTGTAAAGGCATACAATAATTTATTCGACAATCTGCACACAGACCACATGCAAAAAAAGGTTTGAGGTCAGCATTCAGTTTTGACTTCCCAAGTTATAAGACAACAATTAAATTTGTGTAAATAGGTAGGAAATAGGAATTACTTTATGATGAACAAAATTAGACTGTGTGAAGTATTTTTGTCTTTAGACTAGAGAGTGAAAAGTGACGGTTTAGCAGTTTTGCTGAGTGTAGTTACGACCCATTAGAAATGCCTTTCCGATAGGTTAATAGATTAGTACACATTTACTCTTGAAACTTTTACCTGATCACAATTTAATTTATTGATATTCATGAAGTTATCAACTCATGCATAAATATTCATGAGGGAAATGGTTAAACTCGTAGATTTCTTAACTAGGTGACCTGTATAATTGATACATGTATACGTTTAATCAAGCGTGAGATCTACACTGAAATAATAATTACATGTACTACAGCAAATGTAATACCGACTACTTGTTTTTCTGTCGATTCAATGGTAAAGCATAACTAACAATTGTGTATAGTTAAATGTTTTACAGAAGAACATTGTCATAATAGACCATTACAATATGTCTTAATCTGGGTATTTAAGACCTGTGGTAGCTTAATGAAGGTAAAAAATAATGCAGAATGCTCCTATTGGAGCTTTCTGTACTACTTTTGTCCTGCATTCATTAAACACGCACCTGTTTTTAAGAATCCCATGTTCAATAAATGAAGGATCGCTTAAGACAGGTTCAACTAGCGGTATAATGTCAAAAGGCAACGTCATACCCCATCAATTATTAAAACAAAAGTACCCTTTATCCCTTTATCTAGTTGAACATAATGTATAGTAATGACTGTGGCAGGTTTATACAGCGTTTGAACACGCTCATATAATATCTCAGTCTGAGTATCTTACTTGGTATTGTGCAAATGCTGTTTTTATTCTCCCCAGTTTCAAAGAGCATTCGAAAAATAGTGTACAGTAAAACCTCTCTATAATGACCACTAAATTACATCAATTATTTTGTGTTAAAGGCATGTGGCTGCTTAAAGCAAGGTGAAAGTAAAACAGAACGCTCCTATGGGAGCGTTCTGTTTTACTTTCACCTTGCTTTAAGCAGCCACCTGCTCTAAATACCAACTAGTTACCACGATTTAGTGGTCGTTATAGAGAGGTTTACTGTACTTATATCCTATGAGCGATTTCATCAGACAATTTGGATCCAGATGAGACAAAACAATCGAATATCTCTCGTCAGACTTAAACCTGATCGACATCATGATCTGTTTAAAATGTGTACTTTATTCTACTAGGACGATCGAAGCAGATGGTGACTACAGCGATAATCGTAGTTGCTATATCCCAAAGTTGTCATAACATTTTCCAGCGAACTATGCGTCATTAGACTATCAAAGGTTGTTAAAAGACAGAGAATGCTACGGAATACCGGTGATGACATTTCACTATACACACTTCATACTTCATAGTTTACACTTTAAACTTCAAGTTTGAAGTTTGAGGTTTGAGGTTTTAAGTTTTAAGTTTGAAGTTTGACGGAACCACTGGTCTTTCGTAGAATGGTGCCTTATTCGTTGTTCATATTTTCTGGTTTGTTCGTTTTGGTTAAGCTTTTCACTCATATAAGCAACGTTTGGCATCTTTGTAAACAGCTTAGATATTGACCAGGCTGTTCATATTGCTTTACCAGAATCAGATTTATATTATTCAGTAAGCGAACAGAGCAGACCCTGATCAGACAGCTCCTACAAGAGCTGTCTGGTTGGGTCTACTCTGTGTTACAAAGGTACCACAATTCGTTTATATTAGGGGAAGCATAACACGCTCAGTAAATACATTGATAGCCAACAAGAAGTTTTGTTTGTTTCAGACGACCAGAGTTCCTTCTGAAAGGCATTTTTCACTTGCTTCTCCCATTATTGTTTACTGTCGCTGAGGGTAGCATTGTGATGGATAAAGGTATTGTATTTTTGATTTAGAGAGAGAGACAGAGAGAGAGTCAGAGAGAGACAGACAGGCATACAGAGACAGACAGACAGAGATACATACAGAGACAGACAGACAGATAGATGGATAGAGAGACAGAGAGAGAGAGAGAGAGAAAGACAGACAGACAGAGACAGGGAGACAGAGAATGAGACAGACAGAGAGAGAGAGTCAGAGAGAGAGAGACAGAGACAGAGAGAGAGAGAGAGAGTCAGACAGAGAGAGAGACAGAGAGAGACAGAGAGAGAGAGACAGATAAATAAATAGATAGATAGATAGATAGATAGATGGATAGATAGGTAGATAGATAGATATATAGATAGATAGATAGATAGATAGATAGATAGATAGATAGATAGATAGATAGATAGATAGATAGATAGATAGATAGACAGACAGACAGACAGACAGACAGACAGAGACAGACAGACAGACAGCTAGAGATAGACAGAGAGAGAGACATGCATAGAATGAGGGGAGAGGAGACAGAGATAGACACAGACACAGGCAGACAGACAGACAGATAGAGAGACAAGAGATAGAGAGACGAAGGAGAGAGAGGGGAGACAGACAGATAGGCAAACAGAAACCGAGAGAGACAGAGAGACACGCTGACATAGACACAGACACAGACACAGACACAGACACAGACACAGACACAGACACATACACATACAGACACCGACATAGACACAGACAGACATATAGAGACAGATACAGAGACAGAGAGACAGAGACAGACAGAGACAGAGACAGAGACAGAGGCAGAGACAGACAGAGACTGAGAGACAGATAGTAAGTGACAGAGAGACAAAGAGAACCCCATAGAAACAGGGACAGTGAGGGACAGACAGAGACAGAAACAGAGACAGACAGACACACACACACATATACACACACGGACAGAGAAAGGGAGGGGTACTGGAAATTAGAGAGATCCAGATAAGATGCGTAAAATGCGTATTCAAAAACATTTTAATTCAATTTCAATAACATTTATTTTATTTCTCCATCAAATCAATATTGATACCACTCTTTAGAATCGTCTCTTCTTCTTCTAAAGAGTGCTCAAAGTATTTGGTTTAGCGGAGAACTGACGAGATTAGTAATTAATTACGCACCCGTATCTGAAGGTCTGTCCACTCTGCAATCATGGTAACACATATTCGTATGTGCTGTTAACTTCTATCAATGATTATGCATTTAAAATCTGCTCGCCTGGCGGGACGTACTATGTAGAATGTATAACGTGCAACCATATGTATATTTCAGTATTCGAGGATTATACCAATCATCCGTGTAGCCGTCCATGTCAGCTGAATAGATATATGAAATGCGAGTATAACTTCACTCTCGAAAGTTATGTGACAATGGGGAGGGCATGCGGGGACTGTCCGACGAATTATACACACTGTTTCCAACAAGGTTGCATAACTACAAATGGCATTTTAAGAATGGTGTTTGCGGTTAATAAGCAAGTTCCAGGACCTGCGATACACGTAAGTGAATTGGTGCACCATTCGTTACACAGTGAAACTTGCTTGTAACAGATCCATTGGAATTTCACTTGCTTATAACAAATCAATGGTAGTTTTACATGCTATAGCAAATCCACTGGACTTTTACATGTTTATAACACATCTGTGGGACTTTCATATGCTCATAACAAATTCATAGGAGTTTACATACATTTGTACTGATTACGAATTCATTGGACTTTCACATGTTTATAACAAATCCGTAAGAGTTTTTATTTTACTGCTTAGAATAAACCCAAGAGATTGTCAAATGAAGATAATAGGTCCATGGGGCTTTCACATGCTTATAACAAATTTATTGGAAACACGTACAATAACAAATCCACGGGACTTTCACATGCCTTTCTATGGTACTTTGACGTGTAAAACTTATGTTAAATCCGGGGTGTGTGTGTTTGTGTAGGGGGGGTCCATGCTTATAACACATCTCCCTTCCATATGCCTGTAAGAAATCCACGAGATTTTCATACCCTTAAAGCAAATCCAACGGACCTTCAATACACTCTTTTCACCGCTGCTGTACTATACTAATTAAATGTGGTCTGCATCTCCTCGTATCTCGGTGAGATTTGGTCTGGTTGAGATGTTTGAAAAAGCAATCTGGACTGTAAGTTCTCCGTTATTAAAACTTTCTCTGAATTGTTTATTTCATCAATGCTCACTAAACATTTTATAATGTAGCAAATCTACCTTTCCACTTCACTTCATAAACACATTTCTATGATTTTGCAAACAGTGTAGACGCAGATCAGATGGATCCTGTAGGACTCATCTGGCCAGACTGATTTGTTTGCTTATGATTCAATACAGGTCTGACTAGACAGTTTATTACACGACCCAACAATTCATGTCTATGTTTGTTTGTTTGTTTTGTTGATTAACGTCCGTTTCTGCTCACTATGGGCTAATTGGACGAGCGGAGAGGATACAGAGAAACCCAGGTGTGATGCCCTACTCTTATTATTGAGTTATATGCCCGGCGGGGTCATGTCTATGTGCCGTCATAAAACAAATACATAATAGTTAGTATGCATCATGTAATTAACGAAGAATGTGCTATTGTACTAAATGTACACTTGTTGTATATAAAGTAAACCCTTTCTATAACAGTCACTTAATTATGGTAATTAGTTGGTATTTAGGGCAGGTGGCTGTTTAAAGCAATGTGAAATAAATACAGAACGCTCATGAATATATTTTTACTTTCAACTTGCTTTAAGCAGCCAGAATGTTCTGTTTTACTTTCACATTGCTTTAAGCACCCACCAGCATTTAACACAAAGTACTTTATGTAATCAAGTTGCCGTTATAAAAAGGTTTTATTGTACGTATTTAAATTTCTGTACAACTTAAAACTCTGATAATGTAATTCAAGGTGATGGGGTTTTCACATTCAGACATTTGCTTCTGAATTCATCCAAGCATATGATTGTGTTCTAAATGCTGTTTTTGAAAAACGTTCCTGTTTGTTAATAGGTTTGCCAAGATGATCTCGTCCGCGTGAATGTTTTTAATGACCTGGTTGGAACTGAGGGTACATCCATTCACTGGCACGGAATTCTGCAGAGGAATTCCCAGCATATGGACGGTGTCGGGATGATCACCCAGTGTAAGATATCGGCCTCCACGTCCTTCGAATATGCGTATGTATTACCATAGAACGAGTGAATTGAGTGCATGGAGTAAGACATTTAATTTTAACTTCGTTCATTAAATTTATGAGCAACTTACATTTTGAATGTTCTACGTGTGGGTCATAGTTCTATTAACCATTCGCTTACTATTCACGTCAATATACCTACCTGTAAATAGTGAAGATCCAGAAGAGACAGCTCCTGCAGGAGCTGTTTCATCAGGGTCTGCACTATTTACAAATTTATTGTGCAACCAGTGCACTCCACAGCAGTGATTGCACAGAGAAATATGTGTGCACAGTGAAGATATATGTAATTATACAACAGGGCATGGGTAAAGAAGGAGAAATGTATTTTAAAATTCTGCAAGAGAAGGGTTAATTTATTTTGCTGCCATGGGCGGATCCGTGTTAACGGTTGCAAAAGGTTTAGATTCAGAGATGAAGCCGAGTCACCCGGCGTCTCCTCATGATCCAAACTGTTTCGCACTGCTTTGGTATATTTTATAACACGACGCCTCATTGGTGTACGGACGTGTGTCTGGGCCCAGCTTACAGCTTACCAATGAGGCGTCGTGTTATAAAATTCTCGGTGCATGACCCAAGATTGTCGCTGCATGTCGAATTCAAAATATCGCCGAGAAAAAGTTTCGTTATGTTTCTTTTAAAATATATTTTGAGACATTGAGCGTGGATTGTGACATTATTTTATAGACCTGAGATGACTATTGCTAAAAAGGTGTGTTCATCGGGTTTTAGCTGTGCTTTACACGTGGTAGATTTACCGAAACAGTGCAATCGTAAGTCTTCCGATTTTCACTTGATGGCTTTTTGAGGTTGGATATCTATTGCGATTTTTAGATTGTATTGCAATGGCAGTAGTATTCTCTAAAATTCTGAAGAGAGGTGATCCCCCGAAAGCAAAAATTACAACACAAAAGAAGAAAATTGCAGACTCAGTTTTATTGAGTCTGTTCATGAGCAGTAATTGAAAGTGCAACACTGCTCACGCCCCCTAGCACCGGCTTAAGCGGTATTCAATTTTCAGAACAAAATGTACTGAAGTTCATGATCTCGAAGGATCAGAAAGTATAACAACACTGAGAATGAAGTACGGGTCGACGTTTTACGGCCGCCACACAAGTACTTGACACATGCTGTTGTGAACATTATAAATTCTGAAGAGAGGTGATCCCCCGAAAGCAGAAATTGCAACACAAAAGAAGAAAATTGCAGACTTGGTTTTATTGATTCTGTTAATGAGCAGTAATTGAAAGTGCAATACTGCTCACGCCCCCTAGCACCGGCTTAAGCGGTATTCAATTTTCAGAACAAAATGTACTGAAATTAACAATTATTCATTTCTCAAACAATCGGTACCTATTTTGTTAAAAATCGGTTTAACATGGTTGGATTGATGAGATGCAAACCGAGGTGGGGGTGCGTTTTCTGTAGAAAACGAAAGTAGAGTCGATTACCTTTATAATGCTTATAGTACAATTTTTGTTGGAGTTTATGAAAATGAGTTTTATGAAAAGTTATGGTGTCTATGGTGTTTGGATATTGTTTCACTCTTTGCACGCCATCGGTGAAAATGATTACCTATGCAAACAGTTTGGATCCAGATGAGACGCCGCATAATGCGACATCTCATCAGGATCCAAACTGCTTGTCACCTTGACCATATTTTTGCAAAGAAATTAGAGAAAATTTATTTGAAGAATTGAAGCAGACGACAATTGTTGCAGACGAATAATAACTTGAAAAAACGCTACCACGAAACGATGTGACTCATCGTTTCGCGGTAGCGTTTTTCAGGTTCGTGGTCTTGCAGCGACAAGAGCGAGCAATATTTAAGGAAGGCGTTAGTTATGCCGATTAGTATATGGTATTTGGAACCAATCAAGACCTAAATTATTGAAACCGGTGTTGAATTGACTTTGCTGTAAGACTTTGAAAAACATGACTGTTGTATTTTCCGCCGCTGACATGACCTAGTTAGCTACCTTTCAATATATACAATGTATATAGACCCGATAGGAACTTTTTCCGGGTCATGTTTTTCTTAATTTTCGGAGTGGTTAAGGTACAATTAGACGATGTTAAGTTAGTTTTACATATATCGATGATAAATAGGGGGCGGGGGTGTCCATGAGTGAGTCCCAGCATGCGTCGGACACCTTTGTGTAGTGTTATCAAAATTCAATTGTTTTAAATTCTATGGATTCCATGTTCCTCTTTGAGAAATCAGCACTGAAAGGTTGGAAATTGAGATTTGGTTTCAATTTTTATTTTCTCCGTTCTAATAAGGTTTCAGGCCAACACTCCCGGAACACATTACTGGCACGCGCACTCGGGAGCACAACGTTCGGATGGAATTTTTGGTGCGTTTGTAGTTCGTCAGCCACCAGAACAAGAAGTACACATTGGTCTGTATGACCATGACCTACCGGAACACACATTCGTGGTTATGGAATGGCATGACCGGATGCTGACAGATGTTTTCACAAGGACTTATATAGGTCGATCAGGTCCAATTCCAACCAAAATTTTGGTGAACGGTAAGTATCACCCCTAGCCCGCTGTTAAAAATGTCCGCTTAAATTCGGATCTGGCGCAAGCGCGTAACCCTTAACCTGTTCAATATTCATGTTAGAATTATGACATCATCAATCTTTATTAGCTGAATTTTCGTAATGTAAAACTTTCAAGGAGTTTCTTGCTTTTACAAATACTTTAGAATCTAATCTACTTCATGTCATAAGCAAACAGAGCGAGCAGAGCAGATCCTGATCAGACAGCTCCTATGGAAGCCATCTGATGTTGGTCTACTCTGTGTGAGGTGTTTGTATGAAGGAAATCGTTAAATAAAACGGTTGACAAACAATTGATGTGGTGTCAAACACGTTTGCTCCTTATGAGAAGTCGAGTTATACGACATCTCATATGGATCCAAACTGTTTGCAAATGCGACTAAATATACGTTAGTCTGTATTATGACAAGTCTTCATGAAACAGACTGGACGGAGCCAGTCTATTTCACGATGACTTGTCATTGGAAGTCTAACCGATTTAAACCGCCCACTAAATGTAAATAAGGGATATTTTTTACAAAGCTACGTCAATGTGTACATCACTACGTTACAAAAACTGTTGATTTTTTTTAAAACCAACACCAACACCCTACGGTTTAAATAGAATCAGCTTTATTATTCTATGAACAAACGCGTCTGATGTGCCGTAGACATTAACTGAAAATGCCGATATTACCTGGTAAAGAAATAATGTTTCTAAGTTGTCGCTTAACCCGGCACTCCTGAATACTCATCTTAGAAACGATGACGCCATATTAATTACCTCAATTTGTAAATTTCCTATTAACATGCGAATGTTTACCGACGCAGAAACTGTAGAATCAGTTAAATTATTCAATAAGCAAACAGAGCTCAGCAGATGCTCCTATATACTCTGATGTAGATTTAAACCGCCAACTATAACCAAGTAAGGGATATTTTTACAAAATACGCCACTACGTCACGGTTGCTAGTGTTGTCCACGTGCAAAGTCAATGGTTTTAAGCTATCAGAAACGATAGTCAGCCAATCAAATACTCTTCACGGGTGTTTCATTTTGGCGGCAATAACCCAGTCTTCACGAAAAAGGAAACACTAAATAACCAACTCTGAGTGGCAAACGTCACAGAGATTTCAAAAACTGATAGCAGTTTCTAGATGCTAATGACAGTAAAACAGTGTAGAATCAGAATCAGGATTTGAATAGTATCGACACTATTAGTACACCTATATATTTTCAGTTTTGCTTGACTAGAGGTCATTGCATTTGTTAAATGAGAAAGGGGTAGATCTACATGGGAAAAGTGCAAACTACAAATCTTAGCATAACTGAATTAAAGTCATGTACTGAACGATAAAGTGGACACTTTTTGAGGCACCTGATTGGCCGAGAGCTCCCAGCCATGTGATAACATATACTTAATCACAGTCATGTTGTTTGTGAAAGAACATGTATGATTCATGCAGAAAACACCGCATACAAAACACACAACCGCCCACACAGCACCACAACGACAAACAGCAAATCGACATGTATATAAAAGACAAAGAGACACGCATAGTCAAAACAAACAAACGATAGGAAGAAGGTGGAAGTACCGCCTTGGAACGATCAGTGACAAATATCACTTGGGGTTCAAACCGGTTTAAGGGCGCCCAACCTCACATTTATTCCATCCCCACCCTAAAAGACAAACAGTGTAAATAAACGTACCCCCTCTCCGACATATTTACAACAACCGCGATGGCAAATACAGTGGTAAAGTGCATGTAAAACGAAAATATTTAAGTGAAACATACTTATCCACCTATCGCTAGTGTACTCAATGATTGAGCTGCATTCAGAGTAAATGTAGAAAAGTAATAAAGGGTACGACAAAAACGAGACGACCTCCTTCCGTTTCCGGATCGAAGAGGTCGCCGTTGCTGTTCGGGCGAGTGTTTGTTCTGTACATGTATGTGGTGTTTTTTGCATGACTCATTTTTGTACTTTCATAGAGTACTAAACCTTTCTTGCCGGTGTACATGCAAAGAGGCCAGCGTGAAAATGTAAAATTCCTTTTTCGTAATTGACCTTTGATATTTGCTCTGTGATGACGCCGTGTTTTCATTGTCATATCGTCGTTTATTTAGGCCCTATCTAAATCAAAATGTCAGTTGCAAAACAAATGTGCTCTTATCTAAATTAGGTAAATCGGATTCTGACTCTAATAAATTCGTTACACGGAAATTCGGCAGGGTGTCCGGGTGGTATGACCGGCTTAGATCTCGTATTTCATTCGGCTAACGCCTCAGGAAATACGGAATCTAACCCGGTCATACGAGCCCGAACACACTGCCAAATATCCGTGTAACTAATAATACCAAGGATAACGCAAACAAGGACAACCCAACGTTTCCCTTATTGCATCGTAGTCCTTGGCTCGGCGATCTTGCTTTAAAAACGTTTCTTTCAACAGATTTGTTCGCATTTGAATCTATATAGAATGACTGGAAGAGGGAGATAATCCTATGTTGGATTCATTTCGGAGAAATATGGTGCGATTGACTCTTCCAAAGGAGGCTGCTATATACACCTTAGTGACCTTACCATGATAGTGACAGTGTACATGACAAACAAATATAATGTAGAAGAAGGGCACCACACTATGCAGCACAATATGCAATATGTAAATAGGTCCTCACAACGAAATTGGAAACTGATTTTAGATCTGACAACCGGAACTAGACACAAATGGAAAAATATGTATTTTTTAACTGAAACGGACATAAATATTAACAGACGACAGTTGCCCAGTATGAAGAAGGTTAAATATTGAACACAAGGTAAATTGACTCAAAAAACCTAATTTCCTATTTATATCGACATTTTGAAACCACACAAATAACCCTGATAGCCAACGAACAGTTGATATTCTGGCTAGTCGTGAGTGAGTGAGTTGGGTTTTACGGCTCTGCGACACTGAATAGGTCATATAGCACCGATGAATGAAGATAACATGATGATGAGGGACAGTTGATATGCTCGCTAGGCGTATATCATTTGAAATGACAACTATAAGAAATAACTCAGAGCCACACATACAAATGAGGGTGAATAGATGTTTAGACTAATCAGTATTTGCAATAGCATTCGTATTGCATTGTCTAATTCCTATTTTGATCAACCATTACAGTAATACATTAATTTTCACGGAGATATTTATTATTGAAATGTTTATATTGTTGATATTATAATACATACACAGGACGCGGAGTGGAGCAAGACTTCTTTGATTTTCCTGAAAACAGAACAACGAGGAACTATCTGCCGATGGAGACTTTCAGTGTTCAGCAGGGCAAGAGATATCGCTTCCGGATCATCAGTAATGGAATAGGCGAATGTCCGATACAGGTGAGTCATAAATTGAATATGTCAATTTATCTGGACCATATTTCAGTAGTCTACATAAACCGAGTCGTTAGTAAATAAGTATGTGCACGTTTAAACCAATCCATCCCCTCATACAGGCGCTTTATTCACGCATTTGCTATACAAACAGAGCAGATTCAGATGAGACAGGAACCGTCTTATCAGGGTATGCCATCTTTGCTTTGAAACTATAACAGATAGAGCAGCTGACTATACAGATTCTTCCAATCCCAAAACACCCTGTGCACATGTTCCAATATGCAAATTCTGTCAAGAAATATTTATGATGTCATTATTTCTCACATGAGTATTAACCAAGAAAAGGGTTAACCTACTGAATGCATGACAAATGAAACCCAGACACAGTACAATCCCTCTAAAGTGACCACTAATCTAGACACAGAACAACCCCTCTAAAGCGACCACTAATTCAGACACAGTAGAAACCTCTGACGCGACCACTAGTCCAGACAGTGTAGATCCCCTCTAAAGAGACCACTAATTCAGACACAGTAGAATCCCTCTAACGCAACCACTTATCTGGATAAGTAGATTCCCCTAAGTTGACCACTAATAAACACACAGTTATGCCCTCTAAAGCGACCACTTATCCAAATACAGTAAGAGCCCTCTATAGCGACCACTAATCCAGACACAATTGAACCACTCAAAAGCGACCATTTCATAATCAACATGTGTGTCTTTAAATGAAGGACGAAAGTAATACAGAAAGCTCATTTAGGAGCTTTTTACATAACTTTCGTCCTGCACCAAGCTACCTGCATCATCATTCGAGGAGAGGAGTTTTACTGTAGTTCTCAAAGCAGAAGGAAGGTAATCAGGAATCTCTTGTCATCTTTATTCCGAAAAAACCCCACATTCTTATATCATTTTTATATGCTTTGAAAATGGGCACAATTGACATTGAAGGACTCTGCTTTTTCATTGAAGGTCTCCTTTGATAATCATCTTATAACTGCTATCGCTTCTGACGGGAGTCCGTTTGATAAGGTGGAAGTTGAGTCCTTGTACATCCACAGTGGCGAAAGGTACGACATCGTGATAAACGCTAACCAGGCCGTGGACAACTATTGGATAAGGTTCCAGGGCACCGAATATGGCTGTTCCAATAAAGACACATACACGGTACTATATTACGTTGGCTTTAACCCTTACAATGCTTAATTTTCAAATGGACTGTTCCAAAATTTAAAGAGGTCAAGTTTGTGGTGAATATTTAGGGAAGTGTAACATAACAATCAGTGCAGACCCTGATGAGAGGACTCCTCTAGGAGTATACACTGTTTGCAAATAACATTAGCGACTCGTGCCATGCATTGTAAGGGTTATCCTTTTACTTCATACACACGCTTTTTAACGCCTTCGCAAACCAATTAGAACCAGATCCGTCTGTAGGAGCCGTCAGAACAGGGTCTGCTCGTTTTGATTATGAAATAAAATATACACGAATCCATAGTTTCGGCCATGACAAACACATCTAGAAGAGTCTAAAGAGTGGTCACAACAAAAGGTGTGGTGGAGAAAGAAAGAAGTTATTCTTGAAAATGCTTTAATATAGGCATCTTACCTGGACCTTTGGTCATATGTACGTTTGCAGTTGCTTGCCTTCAGCTTCAGTTACGTTCTACCGCTACATAGTTTACCAAATGTAGTAATGGAATTGATTATTAGTATTAGGCTTCTCAGTAGTCTGTCTAGGATTACCGTGATTTTCTTCAAATTGTTGTTTAAAGGCTTGCAGAGTTTAGACAAAAGTTGCAAAAAGATGAAGACATAAGTTGAGTATATATGAGCGATAACCAAGACTGTGCTATTTCTCTATAGGGTGCCATTTTGAAGTACGAAGGAGCCCCAGATGTGTATCCAGCGGCAACATTTGTATCATATGAAGACGCTACCGTTGGCGGAAAGGTAAGAATGTTTTCTCCTTTTCTGACATGTTGATTTGTTTAATAAATAGATAAATTTAATGCAATTGCACGTACTTGCAAAACTAAAGATTCCTACACATTTTGAGTAATTTCCTCAGTTCTGTTCTTCAAAAACAACTGTGAGCCATTTTACCAATACAAGCTACTCATGTAAGTTCAGACTTTTCATAGGAATTAACTATTTCTGTGTTGCATATTCATGAATATTATTGTTTTTGAAAAAGGAAAAGTAGTAAAGTCAAGCAGGAAAAGACATACAAACGCAACCACCATCAAAACACCGATAGAAAGCAAGTAAAGTTAGTTTTATTTCAAGGGTTTACGTGCTACAATAAAAAAAAGCTGGATTACGAAATACAGGATAGCGAGTATAGTCATTTTGTACAAAATAATATTAAACGATTCTTGGGAAATGTCATTTGGCGAGCCTCTGGCGAACTTAATAACATTTACCAAGACCCGTTTAATATCAGGTTTTATAAAATGCCTACGAGCACATATTCTTTATTTCGACTAAACAAATGTCCTTTTGACAGAGCCTACATCTATATTTCTACATGACTTCGTGTTGTTTCTTCATGACGTTACAGCTTATATTAAACGTGTCTAATATAAAGAAATATATTATGACTATACTAACTCGAATATGGGGGTATATGATAAATTCCAATTGAATTCAACCTTCAGCATGTTTCGTTCAAATCGTTGACATTCCTTGCAGACTGTTTGTATCCAGAAGAGACGGAAATTAACTCAACTTCTCACTAATATTCAGACTGCTCATCCCTCTGATTTAGTATTTGAGAATATGTGGAAAACATCTGCCTTGAAATCGGAATCGAAAATATTTATTTCGAAGATGATTGTTTAATGCTTTATGTGATGACTATTCGTGTAAGAAATAAATATTTTATTCGCTGATATTCTATAATGGTATATGAAAACAGGGATTTTGGCTGTGGTGTAGAAATGTCGTACATGTACGCATCAGCTAGCCCATCTTTGTCCATTTTGTCTCGGTAAATACTGCCTATGTGACGTATAAACGAAATGTATAAACATAGTCACTAGCACTTTCTGCGACAGTAAATACTATCGCTTTGATATATAAATATAATATATTGACATGTAATAGCAACTAGCACTTGCCGTTGGGATGTGTAAACATAATGTAAACGCATCTAGAAGCAACTAGCACACTTTCGTCACAGTAAGTACTGACCGTCGTGATGGGGTGATATAGACACATAATATAAATCATCTAGTAGCAAGTAGCACACCTTCGTCACAGTAGATACTGACCGTCGTGAGGGGATGATGTAGAAACATAATATAAAGTATAGTGGCAACTATAGTCAAACAACTAGGTCTGACGGGTCACGGGTTCGCCGAGTCCATTTTTAAGGGAGATCAGCATTTCGGATATCCACGTGCCATTTATAAAAGAAAATGTTCATCGGAAATATAGCGTAGTGGATAAGTCGTAGGACCATAAAGAAGTATATGATCGGCGAACATTTTATTAGGCGCATGTTCGAGTCTCGCATCAACCTAAAAAAAGATTTTTGCTAAAAATATTAAGGAAAGTCCCCTTAAGAGCATTAGTTTTGTTGTGCATTAAGAAGCCACTTGTACAAGACATTTGCTAAAACTTATATTGATATTCATATTTTAGCATCGATTTATTATTGAAAATATGGCTAATATAGGACTCGAACTGAAACAAAGGCACCCTTCCCTAACATAGACGACCATGTGCATAAATGGTCATTACAATTATACAATATGACATAAAATAATACTCTACTATTCATTAGAATTAAAAAAAAGTTTAAGGTCGAAACGGGATTCGAACCCACACGCAATAAAAAACTACTCACGCGATGTCTTCTGTGTACCTAGACTTTACCCACTGCGCTAAACTGCTGACAACACTTCCGCCTTCTATTTTATCTTATATACTAAACTCGTCTGTTTAAAAAATGGTCCGAGAACATGCGGAATACTGATCTCCCTAAAAATTGGACTCGACTTACCTTTGACACGTCAGACCTAGTTATTTGACTATAGCACACTTTCGTCACAGTTACTGACCTTGTACTTCAGAGCAACTAGCACATTTTCGTCACTGTTACTGACCTTGTACTTTAGAGCAACTAGCACATATTCGTCACAGTTACTGACCCTGTACTTTAGAGCTACTAGCACATATTCGTCACAGTTACTGACCTTGTACTTTAGAGCTACTAGCACATTTTCGTCACTGTTACTGACCTTGTACTTTAGAGCAACGAGCACATATTCGTCACAGTTACTGACCGTGTACTTTAGAGCTACTAGCACATATTCGTCACAGTTACTGACCTTGTACTTTAGAGCAACTAGCACATTTTCGTCACAGTTACTGACCTTGTACTTTAGAGCTACTAGCACATATTCGTCACTGTTACTGACCTTGTACTTTAGAGCAACTAGCACATATTCGTCACAGTTACTGACCTTGTACTTTAGAGCAACTAGCACATTTTCGTCACAGTTACTGACCTTGTACTTTAGAGCAACTAGCACATATTCGTCACTGTTACTGACCTTGTACTTTAGAGCAACTAGCACATATTCGTCGCAGTTACTGACCTTGTACTTTAGAGCTACTAGCACATATTCGTCACAGTTACTGACCTTGTACTTTAGAGCTACTAGCACATATTCGTCAACGTTACTGACCTTGTACTTTAGAGCTACTAGCACATATTCGTCACAGTTACTGACCTTGTACTTTAGAGCAACTAGCACATATTCGTCACAGTTACTTACATTGTACTTTAGAGCTACTAGCACATATTCGTCACAGTTTCTTACATTGTACTTTAGAGCAACTAGCACATATTCGTCACAGTTACTGACCTTGTACTTTAGAGCAACTAGCACATTTTCGTCACAGTTACTGACCTTGTACTTTAGAGCAACTAGCACATATTCGTCACTGTTACTGACCTTGTACTTTAGAGCTACTAGCACATATTCGTCGCAGTTACTGACCTTGTACTTTAGAGCAACTAGCACATATTCGTCACAGTTACTGACCTTGTACTTTAGAGCTACTAGCACATATTCGTCACAGTTACTGACCCTGTACTTTAGAGCAACTAGCACATATTCGTCACAGTTACTGACCTTGTACTTTAGAGCTACTAGCACATATTCGTCACAGTTACTGAACTTGTACTTTAGAGCAACTAGCACATATTCGTCACAGTTACTGACCTTGTACTTTAGAGCTACTAGCACATATTCGTCACAGTTACTGACCTTGTACTTTAGAGCTACTAGCACATATTCGTCACAGTTACTGACCTTGTACTTTAGAGCTACTAGCACATATTCGTCACAGTTACTGACCTTGTACTTTAGAGCTACTAGCACATATTCGTCACAGTTACTGACCTTGTACTTTAGAGCTACTAGCACATATTCGTCACAGTTACTGACCTTGTACTTTAGAGCAACTAGCACATATTCGTCACTGTTACTGACCTTGTACTTTAGAGCAACTAGCACATATTCGTCACAGTTACTGACCCTGTACTTTAGGGCAACTAGCACATATTCGTCACAGTTACTGACCTTGTACTTTAGAGCAACTAGCACATATTCGTCACAGTTACTGACCTTGTACTTTAGAGCTACTAGCACATATTCGTCACAGTTACTGACCTTGTACTTTAGAGCAACTAGCACATATTCGTCACAGTTACTGACCTTGTACTTTAGAGCTACTAGCACATATTCGTCACAGTTACTGACCTTGTATTTTAGAGCTACTAGCACATATTCGTCACTGTTACTGACCTTGTACTTTAGAGCTACTAGCACATATTCGTCACAGTTACTGACCTTGTACTTTAGAGCAACTAGCACATATTCGTCACCGTTACTGACCTTGTACTTTAGAGCAACTAGCACATATTCGTCACAGTTACTGACCTTGTACTTTAGAGCAACTAGCACATATTCGTCACAGTTACTGACCTTGTACTTTAGAGCAACTAGCACATATTCGTCACAGTTACTGACCTTGTACTTTAGAGCAACTAGCACATATTCGTCACAGTTACTGACCTTGTACTTTAGAGCTACTAGCACATTTTCGTCACTGTTACTGACCTTGTACTTTAGAGCAACGAGCACATATTCGTCACAGTTACTGACCGTGTACTTTAGAGCTACTAGCACATATTCGTCACAGTTACTGACCTTGTACTTTAGAGCAACTAGCACATATTCGTCACAGTTACTGACCTTGTACTTTAGAGCTACTAGCACATATTCGTCACTGTTACTGACCTTGTACTTTAGAGCAACTAGCACATATTCGTCACAGTTACTGACCTTGTACTTTAGAGCAACTAGCACATATTCGTCACAGTTACTGACCTTGTACTTTAGAGCAACTAGCACATTTTCGTCACAGTTACTGACCTTGTACTTTAGAGCAACTAGCACATATTCGTCACTGTTACTGACCTTGTACTTTAGAGCAACTAGCACATATTCGTCGCAGTTACTGACCTTGTACTTTAGAGCTACTAGCACATATTCGTCACAGTTACTGACCTTGTACTTTAGAGCTACTAGCACATATTCGTCAACGTTACTGACCTTGTACTTTAGAGCTACTAGCACATATTCGTCACAGTTACTGACCTTGTACTTTAGAGCAACTAGCACATATTCGTCACAGTTACTTACATTGTACTTTAGAGCTACTAGCACATATTCGTCACAGTTTCTTACATTGTACTTTAGAGCAACTAGCACATATTCGTCACAGTTACTGACCTTGTACTTTAGAGCAACTAGCACATTTTCGTCACAGTTACTGACCTTGTACTTTAGAGCAACTAGCACATATTCGTCACTGTTACTGACCTTGTACTTTAGAGCTACTAGCACATATTCGTCGCAGTTACTGACCTTGTACTTTAGAGCAACTAGCACATATTCGTCACAGTTACTGACCTTGTACTTTAGAGCTACTAGCACATATTCGTCACAGTTACTGACCCTGTACTTTAGAGCAACTAGCACATATTCGTCACAGTTACTGACCTTGTACTTTAGAGCTACTAGCACATATTCGTCACAGTTACTGAACTTGTACTTTAGAGCAACTAGCACATATTCGTCACAGTTACTGACCTTGTACTTTAGAGCTACTAGCACATATTCGTCACAGTTACTGACCTTGTACTTTAGAGCTACTAGCACATATTCGTCACAGTTACTGACCTTGTACTTTAGAGCTACTAGCACATATTCGTCACAGTTACTGACCTTGTACTTTAGAGCTACTAGCACATATTCGTCACAGTTACTGACCTTGTACTTTAGAGCAACTAGCACATATTCGTCACAGTTACTGACCTTGTACTTTAGAGCAACTAGCACATATTCGTCACCGTTACTGACCTTGTACTTTAGAGCTACTAGCACATATTCGTCACAGTTACTGACCCTGTACTTTAGGGCAACTAGCACATATTCGTCACAGTTACTGACCTTGTACTTTAGAGCAACTAGCACATATTCGTCACAGTTACTGACCTTGTACTTTAGAGCTACTAGCACATATTCGTCACAGTTACTGACCTTGTACTTTAGAGCTACTAGAACATATTCGTCACAGTTACTGACCTTGTACTTTAGAGCTACTAGCACATATTCGTCACAGTTACTGACCTTGTACTTTAGAGCTACTAGCACATATTCGTCACAGTTACTGACCTTGTACTTTAGAGCAACTAGCACATATTCGTCACAGTTTGTTACATTGTACTTTAGAGCAACTAGCACATATTCGTTACAGTTACTGACCTTGTACTTTAGAGCAACTAGCACATATTCGTCACAGTTACTCACCTTGTACTTTAGAGCTACTAGCACATATTCGTCACAGTTACTGACCTTGTACTTTAGAGCTACTAGCACATATTCGTCACAGTTACTGACCTTGTACTTTAGAGCAACTAGCACATATTCGTCACAGTTACTGACCTTGTACTTTAGAGCTACTAGCACATATTCGTCACAGTTACTGACCTTGTACTTTAGAGCTACTAGCACATATTCGTCACAGTTACTGACCTTGTACTTTAGAGCAACTAGCACATATTCGTCACAGTTACTGACCTTGTACTTTAGAGCTACTAGCACATATTCGTCACAGTTACTGACCTTGTATTTTAGAGCTACTAGCACATATTCGTCACTGTTACTGACCTTGTACTTTAGAGCTACTAGCACATATTCGTCACAGTTACTGACCTTGTACTTTAGAGCAACTAGCACATATTCGTCACCGTTACTGACCTTGTACTTTAGAGCAACTAGCACATATTCGTCACAGTTACTGACCTTGTACTTTAGAGCAACTAGCACATATTCGTCACAGTTACTGACCTTGTACTTTAGAGCAACTAGCACATATTCGTCACAGTTACTGACCTTGTACTTTAGAGCAACTAGCACATATTCGTCACAGTTACTGACCTTGTACCTTAGAGCAACTAGCACATATTCGTCACTGTTACTGACCTTGTACTTTAGAGCAACTAGCACATATTCGTCGCAGTTACTGACCTTGTACTTTAGAGCTACTAGCACATATTCGTCACAGTTACTGACCTTGTACTTTAGAGCTACTAGCACATATTCGTCAACGTTACTGACCTTGTACTTTAGAGCTACTAGCACATATTCGTCACAGTTACTGACCTTGTACTTTAGAGCAACTAGCACATATTCGTCACAGTTACTTACATTGTACTTTAGAGCTACTAGCACATATTCGTCACAGTTTCTTACATTGTACTTTAGAGCAACTAGCACATATTCGTCACAGTTACTGACCTTGTACTTTAGAGCAACTAGCACATTTTCGTCACAGTTACTGACCTTGTACTTTAGAGCAACTAGCACATATTCGTCACTGTTACTGACCTTGTACTTTAGAGCTACTAGCACATATTCGTCGCAGTTACTGACCTTGTACTTTAGAGCAACTAGCACATATTCGTCACAGTTACTGACCTTGTACTTTAGAGCTACTAGCACATATTCGTCACAGTTACTGACCCTGTACTTTAGAGCAACTAGCACATATTCGTCACAGTTACTGACCTTGTACTTTAGAGCTACTAGCACATATTCGTCACAGTTACTGAACTTGTACTTTAGAGCAACTAGCACATATTCGTCACAGTTACTGACCTTGTACTTTAGAGCTACTAGCACATATTCGTCACAGTTACTGACCTTGTACTTTAGAGCTACTAGCACATATTCGTCACAGTTACTGACCTTGTACTTTAGAGCTACTAGCACATATTCGTCACAGTTACTGACCTTGTACTTTAGAGCTACTAGCACATATTCGTCACAGTTACTGACCTTGTACTTTAGAGCAACTAGCACATATTCGTCACAGTTACTGACCTTGTACTTTAGAGCAACTAGCACATATTCGTCACCGTTACTGACCTTGTACTTTAGAGCTACTAGCACATATTCGTCACAGTTACTGACCCTGTACTTTAGGGCAACTAGCACATATTCGTCACAGTTACTGACCTTGTACTTTAGAGCAACTAGCACATATTCGTCACAGTTACTGACCTTGTACTTTAGAGCTACTAGCACATATTCGTCACAGTTACTGACCTTGTACTTTAGAGCTACTAGAACATATTCGTCACAGTTACTGACCTTGTACTTTAGAGCTACTAGCACATATTCGTCACAGTTACTGACCTTGTACTTTAGAGCTACTAGCACATATTCGTCACAGTTACTGACCTTGTACTTTAGAGCAACTAGCACATATTCGTCACAGTTTGTTACATTGTACTTTAGAGCAACTAGCACATATTCGTTACAGTTACTGACCTTGTACTTTAGAGCAACTAGCACATATTCGTCACAGTTACTCACCTTGTACTTTAGAGCTACTAGCACATATTCGTCACAGTTACTGACCTTGTACTTTAGAGCTACTAGCACATATTCGTCACAGTTACTGACCTTGTACTTTAGAGCAACTAGCACATATTCGTCACAGTTACTGACCTTGTACTTTAGAGCTACTAGCACATATTCGTCACAGTTACTGACCTTGTACTTTAGAGCTACTAGCACATATTCGTCACAGTTACTGACCTTGTACTTTAGAGCAACTAGCACATATTCGTCACAGTTACTGACCTTGTACTTTAGAGCTACTAGCACATATTCGTCACAGTTACTGACCTTGTATTTTAGAGCTACTAGCACATATTCGTCACTGTTACTGACCTTGTACTTTAGAGCTACTAGCACATATTCGTCACAGTTACTGACCTTGTACTTTAGAGCAACTAGCACATATTCGTCACCGTTACTGACCTTGTACTTTAGAGCAACTAGCACATATTCGTCACAGTTACTGACCTTGTACTTTAGAGCAACTAGCACATATTCGTCACAGTTACTGACCTTGTACTTTAGAGCAACTAGCACATATTCGTCACAGTTACTGACCTTGTACTTTAGAGCAACTAGCACATATTCGTCACAGTTACTGACCTTGTACCTTAGAGCTACTAGCACATATTCGTCACAGTTACTGACCTTGTACTTTAGAGCTACTAGCACATATTCGTCACAGTTACTGACCTTGTACTTTAGAGCAACTAGCACATATTCGTCACAGTTTCTTACATTGTACTTTAGAGCAACTAGCACATATTCGTCACAGTTACTGACCTTGTACTTTAGAGCAACTAGCACATATTCGTCACAGTTACTGACCTTGTACTTTAGAGCTACTAGCACATATTCGTCACAGTTACTGACCTTGTACTTTAGAGCTACTAGCACATATTCGTCACAGTTACTGACCTTGTACTTTAGAGCAACTAGCACATATTCGTCACAGTTACTGACCTTGTACTTTAGAGCTACTAGCACATATTCGTCACAGTTACTGACCTTGTACTTTAGAGCTACTAGCACATATTCGTCACAGTTACTGACCTTGTACTTTAGAGCTACTAGCACATATTCGTCACAGTTACTGACCTTGTACTTTAGAGCTACTAGCACATATTCGTCACAGTTACTGACCTTGTACTTTAGAGCTACTAGCACATATTCGTCACAGTTACTGACCTTGTACTTTAGAGCAACTAGCACATATTCGTCACAGTTTCTTACATTGTACTTTAGAGCAACTAGCACATATTCGTCACAGTTACTCACCTTGTACTTTAGAGCAACTAGCACATATTCGTCACAGTTACTCACCTTGTACTTTAGAGCTACTAGCACATATTCGTCACAGTTACTGACCTTGTACTTTAGAGCTACTAGCACATATTCGTCACAGTTACTGACCTTGTACTTTAGAGCAACTAGCACATATTCGTCACAGTTACTGACCTTGTACTTTAGAGCTACTAGCACATATTCGTCACAGTTACTGACCTTGTACTTTAGAGCTACTAGCACATATTCGTCACAGTTACTGACCTTGTACTTTAGAGCAACTAGCACATATTCGTCACAGTTACTGACCTTGTACTTTAGAGCTACTAGCACATATTCGTCACAGTTACTGACCTTGTATTTTAGAGCTACTAGCACATATTCGTCACTGTTACTGACCTTGTACTTTAGAGCTACTAGCACATATTCGTCACAGTTACAGACCTTGTACTTTAGAGCAACTAGCACATATTCGTCACCGTTACTGACCTTGTACTTTAGAGCAACTAGCACATATTCGTCACAGTTACTGACCTTGTACTTTAGAGCAACTAGCACATATTCGTCACAGTTACTGACCTTGTACTTTAGAGCAACTAGCACATATTCGTCACAGTTACTGACCTTGTACTTTAGAGCAACTAGCACATATTCGTCACAGTTACTGACCTTGTACTTTAGAGCAACTAGCACATATTCGTCACAGTTACTGACCTTGTACTTTAGAGCTACTAGCACATTTTCGTCACTGTTACTGACCTTGTACTTTAGAGCAACGAGCACATATTCGTCACAGTTACTGACCGTGTACTTTAGAGCTACTAGCACATATTCGTCACAGTTACTGACCTTGTACTTTAGAGCAACTAGCACATTTTCGTCACAGTTACTGACCTTGTACTTTAGAGCAACTAGCACATATTCGTCACTGTTACTGACCTTGTACTTTAGAGCAACTAGCACATATTCGTCGCAGTTACTGACCTTGTACTTTAGAGCTACTAGCACATATTCGTCACAGTTACTGACCTTGTACTTTAGAGCTACTAGCACATATTCGTCAACGTTACTGACCTTGTACTTTAGAGCTACTAGCACATATTCGTCACAGTTACTGACCTTGTACTTTAGAGCAACTAGCACATATTCGTCACAGTTACTTACATTGTACTTTAGAGCTACTAGCACATATTCGTCACAGTTTCTTACATTGTACTTTAGAGCAACTAGCACATATTCGTCACAGTTACTGACCTTGTACTTTAGAGCAACTAGCACATTTTCGTCACAGTTACTGACCTTGTACTTTAGAGCAACTAGCACATATTCGTCACTGTTACTGACCTTGTACTTTAGAGCTACTAGCACATATTCGTCGCAGTTACTGACCTTGTACTTTAGAGCAACTAGCACATATTCGTCACAGTTACTGACCTTGTACTTTAGAGCTACTAGCACATATTCGTCACAGTTACTGACCCTGTACTTTAGAGCAACTAGCACATATTCGTCACAGTTACTGACCTTGTACTTTAGAGCTACTAGCACATATTCGTCACAGTTACTGAACTTGTACTTTAGAGCAACTAGCACATATTCGTCACAGTTACTGACCTTGTACTTTAGAGCTACTAGCACATATTCGTCACAGTTACTGACCTTGTACTTTAGAGCTACTAGCACATATTCGTCACAGTTACTGACCTTGTACTTTAGAGCTACTAGCACATATTCGTCACAGTTACTGACCTTGTACTTTAGAGCTACTAGCACATATTCGTCACAGTTACTGACCTTGTACTTTAGAGCAACTAGCACATATTCGTCACAGTTACTGACCTTGTACTTTAGAGCAACTAGCACATATTCGTCACCGTTACTGACCTTGTACTTTAGAGCAACTAGCACATATTCGTCACAGTTACTGACCCTGTACTTTAGGGCAACTAGCACATATTCGTCACAGTTACTGACCTTGTACTTTAGAGCAACTAGCACATATTCGTCACAGTTACTGACCTTGTACTTTAGAGCTACTAGCACATATTCGTCACAGTTACTGACCTTGTACTTTAGAGCTACTAGAACATATTCGTCACAGTTACTGACCTTGTACTTTAGAGCTACTAGCACATATTCGTCACAGTTACTGACCTTGTACTTTAGAGCTACTAGCACATATTCGTCACAGTTACTGACCTTGTACTTTAGAGCAACTAGCACATATTCGTCACAGTTTCTTACATTGTACTTTAGAGCAACTAGCACATATTCGTCACAGTTAATGACCTTGTACTTTAGAGCAACTAGCACATATTCGTCACAGTTACTCACCTTGTACTTTAGAGCTACTAGCACATATTCGTCACAGTTACTGACCTTGTACTTTAGAGCTACTAGCACATATTCGTCACAGTTACTGACCTTGTACTTTAGAGCAACTAGCACATATTCGTCACAGTTACTGACCTTGTACTTTAGAGCTACTAGCACATATTCGTCACAGTTACTGACCTTGTACTTTAGAGCTACTAGCACATATTCGTCACAGTTACTGACCTTGTACTTTAGAGCAACTAGCACATATTCGTCACAGTTACTGACCTTGTACTTTAGAGCTACTAGCACATATTCGTCACAGTTACTGACCTTGTATTTTAGAGCTACTAGCACATATTCGTCACTGTTACTGACCTTGTACTTTAGAGCTACTACCACATATTCGTCACAGTTACTGACCTTGTACTTTAGAGCAACTAGCACATATTCGTCACCGTTACTGACCTTGTACTTTAGAGCAACTAGCACATATTCGTCACAGTTACTGACCTTGTACTTTAGAGCAACTAGCACATATTCGTCACAGTTACTGACCTTGTACTTTAGAGCAACTAGCACATATTCGTCACAGTTACTGACCTTGTACTTTAGAGCAACTAGCACATATTCGTCACAGTTACTGACCTTGTACTTTAGAGCTACTAGCACATATTCGTCACAGTTACTGACCTTGTACTTTAGAGCTACTAGCACATATTCGTCACAGTTACTGACCTTGTACTTTAGAGCAACTAGCACATATTCGTCACAGTTTCTTACATTGTACTTTAGAGCAACTAGCACATATTCGTCACAGTTACTGACCTTGTACTTTAGAGCAACTAGCACATATTCGTCACAGTTACTGACCTTGTACTTTAGAGCTACTAGCACATATTCGTCACAGTTACTGACCTTGTACTTTAGAGCTACTAGCACATATTCGTCACAGTTACTGACCTTGTACTTTAGAGCAACTAGCACATATTCGTCACAGTTACTCACCTTGTACTTTAGAGCTACTAGCACATATTCGTCACAGTTACTCACCTTGTACTTTAGAGCTACTAGCACATATTCGTCACAGTTACTGACCTTGTACTTTAGAGCAACTAGCACATATTCGTCACAGTTACTGACCTTGTACTTTAGAGCTACTAGCACACATTCGTCACAGTTACTGACCTTGTACTTTAGAGCTACTAGCACATATTCGTCACTGTTACTGACCTTGTACTTTAGAGCTACTAGCACATATTCGTCACAGTTACTGACCTTGTACTTTAGAGCAACTAGCACATATTCGTCACCGTTACTGACCTTGTACTTTAGAGCAACTAGCACATATTCGTCACAGTTACTGACCTTGTACTTTAGAGCAACTAGCACATATTCGTCACAGTTACTGACCTTGTACTTTAGAGCAACTAGCACATATTCGTCACAGTTACTGACCTTGTACTTTAGAGCAACTAGCACATATTCGTCACAGTTACTGACCTTGTACTTTAGAGCTCCTAGCACATTTTCGTCACAGTTACTGACCTTGTACTTTAGAGCTACTAGCACATATTCGTCACAGTTACTGACCTTGTACTTTAGAGCTACTAGCACATATTCGTCACAGTTACTGACCTTGTACTTTAGAGCAACTATCACATTTTCGTCACAGTTACTGACCTTGTACTTTAGAGCTACTAGCACATTTTCGTCACAGTTACTGACCTTGTACTTTAGAGCAACTAGCACATATTCGTCACTGTTACTGACCTTGTACTTTAGAGCAACTAGCACATATTCGTCACAGTTACTGACCTTGTACTTTAGAGCTACTAGCACATTTTCGTCACCGTTACTGACCTTGTACTTTAGAGCAACTAGCACATATTCGTCACAGTTACTGACCTTGTACCTTAGAGCTACTAGCACATATTCGTCACAGTTACTGACCTTGTACTTTAGAGCAACTAGCACATATTCGTCACAGTTACTGACCTTGTACTTTAGAGCTACTAGCACATTTTCGTCACCGTTACTGACCTTGTATTTTAGAGCTACTAGCACATATTCGTCACTGTTACTTACATTGTACTACACAAATACAAATAATAATTATGATAAAACTGAGCTTATGTTTGGATCGGACTTTTATGTTGCAAATTTACTGAACTATATTAACGAAACTCATAAGCATGCTGCACCAAAGGCCAAGTAAACAGTTAGGACACTGTTTCGTAGATATTTGAGTAACTTTAGTACTATGGCGTTCAATTTGATTATTCAATGTAAGACTTTATGATTATATACGTGTCAATATATGACTCTTCTTGATTAATTCAAGGTCAGGAATTCTGACCCGAAACGTATACTTCCAATACGTCATTATATAACCTTAATTGTCTTGCTTAAGTAGTAACGTTTTAGCATGCTTGTATGTTTCGTGAATATACATTCATTAAGTAATTTGTAAAGCTGATCTCCGATGCCTGCCTTTAAGTTAATTAATGTTAATTTACACCAATAATGGGACCAATGATGGCACCATGAATATTATTTAGGAGAATTATTACATTGACACTTGAACACATGCAAATATATCTATTGTATTAGGTGCACAAACAGATCTATATGATTCCGTAATCAAACAGCAGAAGTTGGTCAGATGACTCCAAATGGATACCTCTGATCTGAGTGTACTGTGTTTGCAAAGGCGCAAAAAACCCAACCCCAGTAGGTATTCCATATATACGCTTTTTAAACTTTCGCAAACAAAGTAGACCCATATCAGATAACACTTACAGGCTGTCAAAGGTCTGTTTTATTTACTTATGAAATGATATAGATCTGATCCTAAATTTTGTGTCGTGGCCACCTCTCTCGTGTTTATTTACTGATTAATGTTTTTCATGTCATTATTTTATACAGGACTATTCTTAGAGTAAAGGGTCAAATACAACAGCCGCATGTAATGTAATGTAATGTACGTATCGGTCGAAATATAAACTATCAGTTTAGCCATTATTTCTTTTGAACAGTCTCTCAATAAATGGAACGTACTTCCATCGGCTGAACACATTCTGCTGGACGACCTAACGAGTGTTGTGGTTGAAACACCTGCACTGAAGGCAACACCGGACAAAAAGTACTACTTCAAGATGCAACTGACCGGAAAGGATAACTACAGATTTGGTAGTACACATTTCAGCGAAATCAACGATATAAGTGTCAGACACCCCTCATCTCCGCCTTTATCTCAATACGCTGACCTGAATGAGGTAAATGTCTACATCAGCCATAATACTATGACTGTTAACACTGAATATCCATTTAAGAAATAGTGAACTCATGAATATTCAGTAGCATTGTTTTTTAAAATGGCATATTTACACAGGAATTTTGGTAGATATATATTATTCCATAAGCAAATAGAGCATACTCTGTTAAGACGGCTCCTCGTGGAGCCGTCTCGTATGGGTCTACGCTGTATGCAATTGCTTGAATAGCATGTATATAAGGGGAATGGATAAAGCTATGTAATATTACCTATAAATATAGCCAACGTTAAACCAATCGTCGTTGGCGACTGACACCAAATCAGCATCTACACACTACCTTGCAAACAGCTCGCCGTCTCATCAGGATCAAAGCTGTTTGACACTCGGTCGGTGGTTTCTAAAAAAACATAAACGAATCTTAAGAAAATGAAAATTGTAACAGATCGGCGATTTGGCACACACAATGTTCTTAGCAGGCAAAGTGCTAATATAACACCTTTGGTGCCTGTAGTGCGGCACCCGCGATGTGCATACTATCGTCATAGCTGGTAAAGTATTAATATATCACCGTTGGTACATGTAGATCGGCACCCGCGATGTGAACACAATGTTCATAGCGGGTGTTTATATACCACCGTTGGTACATGTATTACGGCACACGCGATGTGGACACTATGGTCTTAGCAGGCAAGTGCTAATTTATCACCGTTGGTACATGTAGTAAGGCACACAATGTTATTAGCAGTTAAAGTGCTTATATATCACCGTACGGCACCCGCGATGTGGACACAATGTTCACACTAGGCAAAGTGCAAATATATCACCATTGGTACGTGTATAACTGCACCCGCGATTTGGACACATTGTTCATAGCAGTTAAAGTGCTTATATATCACCGTACGGCACCCGCGATGTGGATACAATGTTCATAGCAGGCAAAATGCTAATATATCACCGTTGGTACATGTAGTACGGCACTCGCAATGTTCGCGAATTGGAATTGTGAAATTACTATCTGCAGTCATGATCAAAGGTGCTCGACGCATGCTTGGACTCGCCCATGGAACCCCCCCCCCCCAAAAAAAAAAAAAAAAAATGAAAAAAAAATGTGATCGATGTATGTTAAACTAGTCTAAAACTATCTATTTGAACCTTAAACCACACCGAAAAACAAGAAAAACACGAACCGGAAAAAATTTCCTATCGGGTCTATATATGTATTGAAAGGTATCTAACTACGACAGATCAGCTGCGGAAAATACAACAGTCATATTTTTCAAAGTCTTACAGCAAAGCCAATTCAACACCGATTTTAATCATTTTGGTCTTGATCCGTTCCAAATTACATATGCTAAGCGGCACAGTTAGTGCTTTCCTTAAATATTGCCCCGTCTTGTCGCTGCAAGAACGCGAATTTGAAAATACGCTAGAGCGAAACGATGTGACTCCCGCCAGGATGCATAGAAGTATATAGGGGGTGTGTATTCGTTAAACTTTTCAGTAAAAACGCGAATTATGCTGAAACACATTCGAAAAACATTCAACTTACCGCAGTTAAAACGGTGCTGGATATTTGTAGTCTGCTATGGGACGCCAGTTTTCTTTCTCCTATTTTCGTTTTGAACGGAGGTGGCCAAATCGCTGTGGCCCGGAAGTAATAGTCAATTTGCATATCGAATAGGTTATGAGCCGGGTCACAGCAAAATGGTCGCATCCGTTCAAAAGGAAAGTTGGAGAAAGAAAACTGGCACCTCGTAGCTGACTGGAAATAGTAAGCACCGTTTTAATTGCGGCGAGTTTAATGTTTTTAGATAGTGTTTAACCATAATTCGCGTTTTTGTTGAAAAGATTAACGAATACAGACCCCCCAATATACGTCTGTGCATCCTTGCGGGAGTCACATCGTTTCGCTCTAGCGTTTTTTCAAATTCGCGGTCTTGCAGCGACAAGACGGGGCAATATTTAAGGAAAGCACTAATTGTGCCGCTTAGCATATGGAATTTGGAACGGATCAAGACCAAACTGATTGAAATCGGTGTTGAATTGGCTTTGCTGTAAGACTTTGAAAAACATGACTGTTGTATTTTCCGCCGCTGATCTGTCGTAGTTATGTACCTTTCAATACATATATAGACCCGATAGGAAATTGTTTCCGGGTCGTTTTTTTTTTGTTTTTTTGTTTTTTTTGGGGGGGGGGGGTCAATGGATGAGTCCAAGCATGCGTCGGGCACCTTTGGTCATGATGACATGAATAATAACTGTTTATAATAACTGTTTACGCCATGGACGTTTTCATATATGACAGAATGACATCATCAGTATTAACACATTCTCTCCTACTGACGCCTTTTTGAAGCTCTGTAAAACTCATTTTATGCCATTGGGATAAATAGAGCATACCATATTATATAATAAAAATATATAACATAAAATATCAATATTTTCGATCATAGCACAAACTTTGCATTACAGGAAAGCCTTTTTAACTGAACTTGTAGAATCTATGCATAATACCGCAATGGTTAATTTCAATCAAGATGTTAGCAGGGATATACTTTTCTTCCTGTCAAACAGTTGTGTCAGTTATTTTAAAATTTAACCCTTTCACCGCCAATGTCGCCTAATTGCACAACGGCAAATAGTGCAGTCCCAGATCAGACGCCGCCTTTTCAAGGCTTAGGGACTTCACTTTTTGTGTCAATCTCTATTTCTATATCTGTGTTTTATTCCTTTGAAATTTGCATTTATTTATCTCATTTCCTCATTGTACCAAACGATTTAACAAAAAATGCATTGCAGACGACAAATTAGGAATTTGACGCCGAAAGGGTTAAACTGCCGTAAAACTATTGTCTGCTCACACTCTTTTCTATTGCAATTTTTTCTGTGTCTCATCTGGACCAAGTTTTGTGCTAATGACATTTAACTCTTTGCACGCTAAGTAATTTTTCGTCTGCAACAATTGTCGTCTGCTTCAATTCTAAAAATAAAATTTCTCTCATTTCTGTGCAAAAATAAGGTAAATGTGACAAACAGTTTGGATCCTGATGTTTCGTCGTTACTGTGGAAAGAGTTAAGTAACGCTTAGCAGAGAGAAAGGGCTAAACCTTTTACATTTACATTTTAAAAACAGTGATCACTTACGATACATGTCCTAGTGCTCTCCAGGTTACGATCATTGTTTGCTTTTATACACATTATATTTCAATGCGAAGGAAAATAATTAAGTACAGTAGAATCTTAACCCTTTCGCTGCCAAACTCTGTCGTCTGCTAACTTTGCCGTCTGCTACAAATTTTCAAATTTTCAATTTTCTTGATTTTTGTTTCAAAAACATAGTAACAGTAACAAACAGTTTGGATCCTGATGAGACGCCGAGTTACTCGGCGTCTCATCTGGATCCAAACTGTTTGCATAGGTAATCACAGATCCGGCATTGGCAGCGAAAGGGTTAAGCCATCATGATTAGAAATTGGTGTCTGTAAAATCACGTTTGACCTTGTTTAACCTTTAATGTGCAGGAACCCAGCATTTAAGACGTTTTGCAAACAGTGTAAACCCAGATCAAGGGCTCCTGAGTGAAAACGATTCAGTGATAAATTTTGATGCAATGTTTTGTTCATTAATACACTAAAGTCCCTCCTTTTGGGAACTTTCTGTACGACTTTCCCCCTGTATTAAGCAGTCACATGCCTAAAATCTGAATTCTTATTGAGTACAAATCTAGTTTGGAGGGGTTTCATTGTATTCAGATAGATAAGGAGGAACCAGTTTTAATCATTCAGTAGAATAAGGGTTCAGCATTTGGACTGGGAAAGGGGCAGGAGCGGGAAGGGTAAACCCCATTGTGTATAAAGACTTCAACCAGTATCACGCTATCGGCTATCTCGCATTTGGATACAACTTGGATCCAGGTTAGACGGTCAGTAACTCGGCATCTCATCAGGATCCAGTCTGTTAGTCACTCAAACAAAAGTTTCTCAAACGCTTATCCGAATCGGAAGGTGCCAAAATTGCACCAGATCCAAATTTAAGCAGACATCGTTTATTCACAACGGGATAAGTGTTAAGGATCCAGGGAAATCTTTTCCGGGTATTCGATCTGGGAGTCATTTATCCCATATAAGGAAAATAAATCGACCAGCCAACCTGAATACTCAATGCAAATATGACGTTTTTCATAAGGTATTTGTATTGCAGGACGTGTTCTGTAACGATGAATCTCCAGGTTACGCCAACTGTTCTACAAGATATTGCGAATGTGCCTTCCGCTACAAGGTGGCATTAAATGATGTGGTTGAGTTGGTAGTTTTTGACGAAGGCAGATTTGTGGCCGTCCATCCCATGCACATGCACGGGCACAAATTCCACGTAGTCGGTAGTGGTAAGGTAAGATTAAAACTCCATTTACTTATAGAAAACCGACATGTGGTCCAGCAGATCATACCAAACTCCTTCACAAAATAACACATGGCTTGCCTACGCTCGGCGTTATAACGTGACTTCTGCTACGAACCACGGCTGATTGGTCTGGTACAATTTAGCAACATGACAAGGCGTGGTACCATGTCACGTGACTTCTGCTACGAACCATGGCTGATTGGTTCAGTGTCAGTTAAGAACGTGACTAGGTGTGGTACTATGTCAAGTTACTGCTGCTACGAACCATGGCTGATTGGTCCGGTGTCAGTTAAGAACGTGACTAGGTGTGGTACCATGTCATGTGACTGCTGCCACGAACCACGGCTGATTGGTCTGGTGTCAGTTAACAACGTGACTAGGCATGGTACCATGCAATGTACCCAAGCTATGCTATAACAGTTTGGCAGCGTTGTATCTCTCAAATGTAATACCGTTTCCATTCAACTAGTGTTACTGTTGGACGTAACTCTTTCGCTGGCAAATATTGTCGTCTTCAAAATATGTCGTCTGTTGCAATTTACCTTTGTTATATCCCCGCAAACAAAGTTTGAGAGGGGGTATATAGGAGTCAGTGGGTCGGTTGGATCGTCTGTCAGTCTGTCTGTCAGTGGCACAACTTGGCACAGTGAGCACTCTAGAGGTCACAATTGTAATCCAATCTTCATGAAACTTAGAATGATTTTCCTGATAAAATATCGGACGAGTTCGAAAATGGGTTACGTGGGGTCAAATACCTGGTCACTAAGTCAAATAGTAGGAAAATCGTGTGAATACTCTAGAGCTAACATTTTCAGTCCAATCTTCATGAAACTTAATCAGAAAGGTTGCTTTTAATCTCGGAAGAGTTTGAAAGTGGGTCATGTGGGAGAAAACAAGGTCACTATGTCTAATAGAAAAAAAACCTTGTGAACTCTCTAGAGGTCAAATTTGTAGCTGACTCTTCATGAACTTTTGTCAGAATGATTGTTTTGATAAAATCTCGGATGAGTTCGAACGCGGGTCGTGTGGGGTCATTTACTAGGTCACTAGGCCAAGAAAAACTAGTTCACTAGGTCAAATAGTACAAAACATTTGTGAACAATCTAGAGATCGCAATTGTAACCAAATATTCACGAAATCTTATCAGAATGATTGCTGTGATAAATTATTCGACGAGGTTGAAAATTGGTCAAGTGAGATAAAAAACTAGGAAACTAGGTCAATAGTAGAAAAACCTTGTGAACACACTAGTGGTCACGTGTTTTGTCCAAACTTCATGAAACTTGGTCAGAATGATTGTCTTGATTAAATCTAGGACAAGATCGAAAATTGGCCACGTGTGGGTAAAAAGCTAGGTCACTAGTTTGATTTGCGATCAAGGAAGTTGAGCGGGGGTATTAAATCATATTTAGTGATAATTCTAGCTTCATCTGTCTATTTTCTTGAAAAGAAACAGTATCACAGTTACAAACATATTGGATTTTGATGAGACGACGAGTGACTGTTTGCATAGGTAATCAAAGAAGCGAAATAGGCAGGCAAGTGTTAAACTCACCGCGCACGCACACCTGCACACGCACACACAACGGCATTATGAAAACTATCGTCACAAACCGTATGGACCCTGCACATGAGTACGACAACTAAGCTGAATCTACACTGTTTGCATACTGTAGTACTGCCATAGTGTTCCAATCACCGTGTAGATTGCCATGTAAACGGCTAATGGCATACAATTTAGGCTGCGGTTAATGTACCGAGATAGGTTCAGCACGTGTCATCGAAATATCGTATTGAATACTGCCAAATGTCATTAAACCGCGTTTGTTCGTTATATCAATGTATTTGGTTATTTCAAAAGCATCGACAATCCTATCGAAACCGACATTAAAACCCATTTAAATGTGCCAGTTTGAATTGTTTTAAACTGCGATTACGAAGTCAATTTTCGGACTAAAGTTTATCCATTTGGCCAATAAAAATATTTAAATCATTAGCATATTTAGGGAATCACGCCATATAATTCTGATAAAACCCTCTATTTATGCAATATTTTAGTTTTGAGACCCTTGAAATTCTACCTCCCGCTACTTTTCTTTTGATGTGAGACGACCGAAAAAAGATATCGAAACACTGCGACACGGATCCCTCACTGAGACAATGTTTTTGATATGCCGAAACCGCATCTAATTCGGACACAAACTACATAAGTTATGTTTGAAAAAGCATAATCCTCTAAAATCATGAAAAAGCAATAGAAAATCCGATACCTATTTATGGCTTTTGATCACATTTATTTCAGATGGAGAGCTAAAATGATCAGTCACATTTCCCACTAAGCTCCTTCCCTTTTCTTCCACCTGATTAATTAAAAAGCTGATTCCACCGCCAGATTTCCCACCAATCACTTATTAGAAAGCTTATCTAGTCACGTGGTCTGCATAGTTTGAGGCTACCGAGAGGGAAATATTGCTGAACAATCGCGTATTGTGTTATCGCGCGTGTGCTATCAGTATGCCCCCAAAATGCCATTCCTTATAAATGGCTGACTGGTTAAGTCAGAAAAGCTAGATGGTTTTTAAGTGAAGAGGATTTACACGGGAGTCTGTGTTATCTGTGAAAACAACATATTCGTGATTGCTTTTTAGTTCGGGACCTTAAACTAAACTATTACATATCGATGTAAGAAACAACGACATAATGAATATGCATGCATCAACTGCATTTTCATACCGACACTTTTGTATCATGACAGACTCTAAATATCTGCAGCCCTTGGTATTTCATCAGAGGAACAATCATATAGTGACATATCTGCTATTTATCTATCTCTAAGATTGGTGAAACTACCACGCTAGAAGAGGTTAAGAGATTGGATGCGCAAAACGCATTACCGAGAAACCTGGCCAACCCAGTTCTCAAGGATACAGTCGCGACAAACGACGGAGGTTACGTGATCCTGCGATGGCACGCCACAAATCCTGGTAATTGGTTGATACTTAGTTTGAGCATTACTTGTGAGGAAGTCTGGCATACCTTTATTTACACTGTTTGCTGGGGTGACTTTAAGATAAGTGTGAGAATAGGACGTCCGTAAACAGGTTTAACCCCCCCCGTTGGTGGTTTTGCCACTGACCGTTTCAAGGCGATACTCTCTTTGTCACCGATGGTTTTATGTTTGTTTGTGGTTGTGTGTGTATTGCTTGCTTTTTGTATTTGTTTTTTTTGGTTGTTATTACGTTTTATGTGTGTGTGTGTGTTTTCCTGCTTGACTTTACTATTTTTTCATTGGTCGAAGTCAAAATGAAAAGGGAACCCTGACATAAGTACAATTTAAAACACCGGTAAGTAGATAAACCGACATGTTGGAATCACGCAGTTGATCCAGGTATGCAATGCGTTCAATGGTTTATAACTTGATTGAACTGATGTTAAATGAAGAACACAGAATTAATGGGGCAGTAAGGAAACTTCAAGTTAGTGCATACATTGCCGGATCTGATATGAATGCTCCTAAAATTAATTGCTCCTATAGCTGTATCGTGTGCTGTAGACACTATGAATTGACCACTATCTTAATATAAACGCCGTGTTCAAGCATCTGGGCGTTAATAAGTGTTTACTATGAAGGAAAAATGTCATTTATGTTTGGTATTGACTGAAACTGTAGAATATGTCTATACAATCGCTTGAGCAAACAGAGCAAACCCTGATCAGACGGAGTCATCTGATCTGGATCTATTCTTCAAAAGGCTTCTTGTTCAGGTAAAGAGTTAAACATCGGAAGGGATGGGGAGGGACTTTCTATTGCCCATTGAGCATTAAGCTTTACAAGAAAAATTCGTTGGAAGCAACCCATGAAATAAATATCTGCAGGATTATGGCTCTTCGTCAAATTACACTTGGTATCTTTATTTTTGAATTTTCTGACTGTTCGTCAAATAACTTGCTATCTTTATTTTTACATGTTTTGGCTGTTCGTCAAACAGCTTGGTATCTTTATTTTGCAAGATTCTGGCTGTTCGTCAAAAAGCTTTGTGTTTTTCATTTTGCAAGATTCTGGCTGTTCGTCCAGATGCTGACGTTTTGTCAAATAACTTAATCTTTATTTTTAGAGAAATTTGGCTGTATCTTTATTTCAGCAGATTTCCGAGGATTCGGAAAATAACTTATCTTTATTTCTGCAGGATTCTGGCTATTCCACTGTCACGCCCAGGTACACCTGATACTGGGCCAGGGTGTCATTTTCCAGGTTGGAGAAGTAGAGGACATGCCACCACCTCCAACCAACTTCCCTCGGTGTGGAAACTTCGAATTCACTGGGTATTCCCAAAGTACAGTTAATGATGGAAACCAGTGTACGAATGGCGCTGTGCCAGTTCGGGCATTAGGCGTTTGGGCGTCCCTGGTCACTCTGTTGGCATGTGTGATCAGATTCTAGTGAAAATGTTCATTTTAACCCATTCCCTCATATCGGTGCCTTTTATCACCTTTGTTAAAGTCACGTTTTAAAACCATTGTGCTAAATAGAGTATTTGCTCCATAGAAGCAAATGCTCTATTTATCACAATGTTTTCAAAAGATTTATCACAATGGTTTCAAAAGTAAACAATTCTTAAGTTTTTCCTTTTCTGTAGTAAATGTTCCTTTTCAGTAGATTTTGTTCTAAGAGATTGGTCTAAAATAGCCTAAGAGGTAATGGGTTAACACCAGAGTGACGATGTAGTTTTGTATATTCGGACATAGACTTAATAGTGTATAATACATACTCATGAACAGTACATATTGAACAGTCAATCTAATTCTATACAGGCCTAATATTTAAATAACAAGGAATATTATGACTGTGTTGAAATATGTTTAGAAACAATGTTCACTTAAGTTAGAAACACGCAGTTGGAGGATTAATCCTCAAATGAGCTGGTTATAAGTTGAGACATTTTAGAGACCCTTCTTCGCTATCGGCGAACTGACTCGCATTTGAAGCCGAGAAGCTCGTAGGGTCGAAGCTGGTTGACACTCGGTCATGGTTTCTAAAAATATCAGAGTAGCCAAAATTTGCAGCAGATCCAACATTTAGCAGACATTAGTTTCTCACACGGTGAGTAGTGGATAAAAACATCACATCAATACTGACATCATTTGTTGGTTACGTTGTACTTAACAAGTGAAGCGAACCAGTAAAAGACAATGATATAGACGATAGGTATAAAAAAGACAATTTTTACATTGTACGATATATTTTATAACAGACGTTTACCATCGTCATGTTTAAAAATCATTTTAAATTACACTGTTGTATTATATTTTATCATACCACATATATAGAGCAAAAACATATTGAACAGTTGAACATACATTGCACATTGTGTTTATAAATATGTGCATGAAGCGTCATGTGATATTGACGTGTGTTTGGTGAGCTTTATAACCTATGATCATCTGTTTTAGATTATGACTATGAAGTTTCGGAAGAGATTGATTTTAACACACAACTATTAATTAGCATACAGAGCGCTGGAAACGAGATGTCTATCATTTGCAAATTGTGTAGATCCAGTTGTCAAGGCTCTTAGAGGAACCCTTTGACCAGGGCTTGCGCTGCTTGACATTGAATATCAGCTCACATATACCCATTCATTAAATGCATATTAAATGGATCATATCTTTAACCCATTCACGCATATTGACTACTTTTGACGACTCTGTAAAAGTCACTTTGTGAAACCTTTGTGATAAATAGAACGTTTGCACTAGGAACAAACGCCCTATTTATCACAATGGTTTCAAACTACAAAATTCTAAAAAAAATCTTTTTCTCTTGTTAATGTTCCTTTTCGGTAGATTTATGCAAAGCGGTTGAATCTAAAAAAAGTCTGAAAGGAAAATTTCATAATTGCATAGTTATGAAACCATTGTGATAAATAGAGCATTTGCTCCATAGGAGTTTCAAATAATGCGTTTTACAGAGGCGCAAAAAGGCGTCAGTAGAACAGAAAAGACGTTTAACATGTCCATCTCCTCGTCCACGCATCAATGCTTACAACATGTCGATACTCGATACCTAGTATATAAGAATTTTACAAACAGTGTAGACCCAGATCAAAGTTTTCCAGGGGAGTCTTTAAACCAGGGTCTGAACTGTCATTTTCTTCAGTGAGTAATTTTACACAACGTTTTGTTTAATTAATATTCAGAATGGGGAGGCAATTAAAACATTCATCAGATTAAGACTTAAAAAAACAGAATGCAAACATGGTCATCTGTTTGCTCTATAACAAATATCTAGAGTTTTTCTGATATTGTCCAGGTGTCCAGTTACACGGAGTCTCAATGGGGTACGGTCGGTCTGTTTTAATTGTTCAGCATATCAAGCGTTAATAAATGTTTATATGAAGAAAGACCTGTTTAACCCTTTATATAAAGAGTAAAGACATGAAGACCTGTTTAAACTTTTATTTAAAGAGTGAAGACCTGTTAACCCTTTATATAAAGAATAAATACCTGTTTTACCCTTTATATAAAGAATAAATATCTGTTTTACCCTTTATATAAAAACGTAAAGACCTGTTAACCCTTTACAGCATGAATATTCATGTAAGAAAAAATGGCATCATGAATATTGAAAAGAGTATTCTTTATAATGTCATATGGACACAGGCATTGTTAGCCGTGCCTGAAAATGAAGAATCTTTATAACATACCCTAATCAGACAGCTCCTATAGGTACCGTCTGATCAGGGTCTACTCTGTTTGTAAAGGTAAAGGCGTATTTATGGAGTAAAGGGTTACGGGTTAACAGACAGGTAATTAATCCCCAGGTTAAGGTATGCATACTTATCCGCGACCTGACTCACATTTGCAAACAGCTTTGATCCAGATGAGACGCCGAGTTACTACACGTTTAATATGTACAGTTGAACTTCGATATCTCGAACTCGGATAACTCGAACTTCGGGATAACTCGAATAAAAAGTTCAGTCCTTCCAAAACGTACAATACACAATTGCTCTTAAATGTATCGCTACATATATCTAGAAACACAGCTTAATACAGGTCTAAAGTAATGCTGAAAGCTCCTACAGGAGCTTTCAGCATTACTTTAGACCTATATTAAGTTGTGGCAGTGAGAAATTGTTCAGATTAGATATCGGATGACTCGAACTTCTGTTATCTCGAACTATTTTGTTTGGTCCCTTGAATATCGAGTTAGCGAAGTTTAACTGTAAATGGTCATGTATTACCTATATTCACCAATTGCCGTAAAGCTTACATTAAAATATACATTAAAACTGTAATTTGCCTAGTTAATCATTTCCTCCATGAATATTCTTGAGAGAAACAATGATATCATGAATAAATATAAGCTGAACGTTTACAATAGTATATGAATGCAGGAAGATTTGTACATTGCAGAAAAAGTAGACTCAGCTATTATGCATAATTCCAATAGCGCACAGAACAGACCCTGATCAGACTGCTTCTACATGAGTTGGGTCTGTTCAGTTACACAGACATAGTTCTATATCAAATACAGTAAAATCCTCTAAAACGGACGTTAAACTTACTATCAGTGCCGGTCGTAATATTACTGACAGGTGACAGCCTCATGCAGGTTGAAAGTCATGCAGAAAGCTCCCAGAGAAGCCATTTGTCTTAAAATACCTAAAATGTTCTTTTTTAAATACCGTTTTAGTTGGGGTTCTACTGATAAAGGTAAACGATTCCAAAAGTCGACATTTCATAAAATTATTACAATATATAGTAAAGTCGACATTTCATGAAATATATACAATATACAGTAATTGTATGACGATTATGAGTATCCCAGTCTATGAACCTGACCAATGTGACAATATGTACATTTACGTATTATACTCGTATGCATTTCCGTGATATGAGGTGTTTTCCTCGATGTTGTAGGATGTGATACAAGATTCATGATCAAACAAGCATTATCAGGTACGTTGTTTTCTACAACAAGAGCACTGCGTGCTCGTCTCTTCATTGATTCCATAAAGTGGCATAATTTTGAAAATAAAAACCTTATAGAGTTACAGTCCTTTGTCAGACTGTAGCCCTTATGACGATGAACAAGTGTAAGACATGTCATAAGATTTGCCTGAATAGTTATAAAACAATAGCCAATGTTAAAGTTTTTCTTATATGTTATAAATTTAGGCCAAAATTCAAATGTCAAGCAAAAAAAAAACATTGAGGGAAAAGCCAAAAATTATTGACATATGAAATATGAGAGCCCTGCTGGTCATGGTCTGTTTCCTTGGTCCATAAAGGGCTATACGTTTGCAAAAAAGGTCTAACAAAGTTATGACCCTTGGTCAGAATGTTGCACTGTGACGATGAAATAGTGTGTGAAGTGTCATATTAACCCTTTCGTTGCCAATGCCGGATCTGTGATTACCTGTGCAAACAGTTTGGATCCAGATGAGACGCCGAGTAACTCGGCTTCTCATCAGGATCCAAACTGTTTGTTACTGTTACTATCTTTTAAAAAAAATGAAAAAAAACCAAAAAATGAAAATTTGTAGCAGACGACAAAGTTAGCAGACGACAGAGTTTGGCAGCGAAAGGTTTAAGATGTGCATGGATAGTAAAGCAGTAATAGCCCACGTTAAATTTTCCGGACGACAACGATAATGCGGACGCCGGAGTTACAGAAGTTTTATCTTCGAAACAACTGACAAACTAATATAGTATTGCCTTACTCATTAATATTACTCAGTTTGACCCATTACAAACCTTTTGCGCTTGGCGAAGATTTTCAGCCAATCTGTCGCAGTCTATTATATTATTTGTTTAGGGATATTGGAGGAAAAGCAACTATCATCCATTCTCTAGAAACGTTTTACTAGATATCCCGACGCCGGTTGTAATGTTACACAATGTATACATTTCAAAAAGGGAGAGTCACACTCAAAAGGTCACGGCACCAAACACCAGCATGCACCAAACAGCACATTTACCAGACGGAACGCACATCAAAACATAAAACATTAAACCTTGACCATATATGATAACAAAGTGGAACACAGCACCGCCTTGGAATGGTCAGTAGCAAAAAAATAAATGGCTAATAGAAATTCCGTCTGTTGAGTCTCGCTGCCATTGTCTAAACACACGGTGTATGGGAATTCCGAATTTCTTTGGTTGATAATTTTAGATTTCTTACATTGTCCTTTATGAAACGGACATTACCCAATACCAGAGCCGTTTCTTCCATTGGCGTATGAAAAAATATTCTTTCGCATCTTCTTCAGAGTTTATTCAAATTCAAGTTTTAAAAATGTTAAAAATTAGTAGTAATTATTCTAAATAGCGAAATAGTATTAACCCATTACCTCATAGGCTATTTTTAGATACAACCCCTTTGAATAAATCTACCGAAAAGGAGAATTAACTAGAGAAAAGGAAACTTTTAGAATTTTGTAGTTTGAAACCATTGTGACAAATAGAGCATTTGCTCCTATAGGAGCAAATGCTCTATTTATCACAATGGTTTCACAAAGTGACTTCTACAGAGTCGTCAAAAGACGTCAATATGAGGGAATGGGTTAAATGTGTTAAGAGTAAATAAATACATGAGATTTTTACAACCAAACTAGTGTGGAAATGAGTCCCAGTAGATGATGTAAAGAGAGAAACGGTTACCTTGTTAGAAGTGGCTCTCCTGGTTGGAACTTATTATTATTATTATACCACATTTATATAGCGCACACAGGATACATGTATATACGTTCAAAAGCGCTTCACATCGATGAAATCACTAACCTGAACGAACCGCATGATTATCTGTCCAGGCATTGAAAATGTACAATATATATAAAATCACTGGCCGGAATGAACCACATGGTTGTCCGTCCGGTCTATGAAAGGTATGCAAAAGATATACAATAGATATGAAATCACTAACCGGAAAGGAACCGAGTGATTGTCTATCCGGTTAATAAAAGATATGCAATAGATATACAATAAATATGAACTCACTAACCTGAAGGAGCCGCATGATTGTACCCTTGGCATTGGATAGGGTAACACTTCGGACACCACACCCGTACGAACATAGCAAGGAGATTCCTGTGATAAAACAATTAATAAACCCAACTAACTAGAATCCCCCTCCCCATATAATTGGCAATGGGTGGCCAATTAAACCAACACAAATACCACTCGGGCCATTCTATACACACAACAGAGAAAGTATAATTACGGAATGGTGCATACAGTAACCCAAGTGAATGAACACCCTACAGTGACCATAGGAGTTCAGTGCAAACAATGGCAATATCTGAAAAGGATAAGCCTCCCGCAGTCACAATCCAAAGTGGGTCGGAAAGACCACTCACAACCAGAGACTTAGGATCGGCGTCCCACTCTAACACGAAAACATGTTTCTCTCAATAGTTGAGAAAAAGGAATTAAATTCTCCCTTACCAACATAAGACATGTTACTCTCACGAATTGCAAGCCCAAGCCCTGGATTGGATTGAATCATGTACAGTTATCACAAAAGTAATCATTAATACAGAGTGACCGTCTTGCGCGAATGGTACTGAAGACGTGGCTTTGATATACAGTAGATATGAACTCACTAACCGAAAGGAACCGCATGATTGTCTATCTCGTCAGTGAAAGATATGCAACATATCCTATCCTAGTAATAAATGTTGAAAAAAATGCGTTTTCAGACAAATTTTGAAACATGCCAGTGACCTTGCGTCTCTAATGCCTGGCGGTAGAGCATTCCATAGTTTTGGAGCTGCATGCATGAAACTTCTCTCATCATATTTTACCATTCGACTTTTTGGCATAACCAACGACAATGATCTACTTGCTGACCTTAACTCTCTGTGCGGCCTGTACACGTCAAGTATGTCGACAATGTACTTGGGAGAATCATTGTGCATGGCTTTATACGAAAGTGTCTGATGTTGAATTCAATCCGATGTTGAACCGGAAGCCAGTGAAGTTCCTTCAAAACCGGCGTGATATGATTCTATCGATGAGTGCTGGTTATGATGCGGGCTGCTGTGTTTTGCACTCTTTGAAGTTTCCGCAGTGTTTAGTTTGAAATTCCATGCAGCAATGAGTGACAGTAGTCTATTTGTAATATAACCAGATAACTCACCAAAGTCTTGGTAGCAGCAGGTGAGAGGTGCTTTCTTATATGACATATTCGTCGGAGCTTTGCATAACTAGACCTACACACGGAACTTATGTGTGATGTCATATCCATTTGTGAATCGAGTCATGAACCGATATTCTTTATACACAAAGATGGCTTGATTGTAGAGGGTCCTACCTGCACATGATACTCTTAAGGTACTTCTGTTTTTTGTATGAAACAGGATGACCTCAGTTTTGTCAGTATTGAGATTCAGCATGTTCTGGTGCATCCAAGAGACTTTTTCTTTGTGACAGTTCTCAACTCGTGATAAAGTTTTTTGTTGACAGTAAATGTCTTTGGGCTTAAAGGATAGGTATAATTGTGAGTCATCGGTAAAAATGGTGGTTCAGTCGTCCATGGTTCCTGCATATTGAGTCGACAGGTTTTGTGTACATGATGTAGTATTTTGGTCCTAGGGCCAATCCCTGTGGCACGCTATATGTCATATTAACTGGAGTGGACAATTTCCCATCTACTGACACTATTTGATAGCGGTCATTTAGATCGGAGGTCATCCACTCAAGGGGTTTTCCAATGAGTCTGAAGTCTTTTCCTAGGCGTTTAAGAAACGTTAAAAATGTGATCGATAGTGTCAAATGCAGCCGATAAGTCAAGCATCACTAGAATTGTAATTTTTATCAAGGGATTGAAGAATGTCGCTCCTTAGCGTGCATTTTAGTGTCACAGTTTATGGTGCAAAGACATAAACATATAAAGACATAAACAGTTAGAAGTGGTTCCCACATTTGAAGTTGCTCTTTAGTTTTCAACATAGTGTAACAGAATATAGTGTAAATTATGAAGTGGTTCCCCAGTTTGAAGAGTGCTTTAGTGTGTCCCGTATTTCACAGTACATGGTGTAAACTATGGAATGGTTCTCATGTTGGAAGTAGTTTCCCACTTTGAAGATGCCCTTTAGTGTGCCCCGTTGTGTCACCGTAGACATGGTTTATTTTGTAAATGGTTCCCGTGTTGGGACTGGTTCCTCAGTTTGATGTTATCTCTAAGTGTGTCCCCTTAGTACCACAGTACAGTGCGTAAAGTGAGTAATGGTTCCCTTGTGTAAGCGGTTCCCCTGCTGGAAGATGCCTCAAAGTATGTCCCTTTAGTGTTATAGTATTGGGTGTAAAGTTAAAAATTGGTGTCGGTTTCAAGTTGCCTCCCAGTGTGTCGCCTTAGTGTCACAGTACAAGGTGTACAGTGGGATACGGTTCCTCTGTTGGAATTCGTTCCCTAGTCTGAGGTTACCTTCCAGTGTGTCCCTTTAGTATCACAGTACATAGTGTAAAGTGAGAAGTGGTTCTCCTGTTTGAAGATATCCCATAGTATACCCCTTAGTGCCTCAGTATAGCTCAAACAGTTTGACTTGGATCCTCACCTATATGCAGAACACATAATGAAGAGATGACGCTGTATAAATAAAACTCCGTCGGTAAATCGTGAAGTCTATTCTCGCTCTGAAATTATGGGAGAACGATAACCAGTGCATATGTAAACCATACAGTCACGGGTGTGCCCATGCTTAGTTGCTTACCGGGACACGTGCCGATGATAAACCTGTGCAATGCCGATGATAAAAATAGAAATATTACGATTTTTTATTTATGCAAATTAAGTAGGTCATGGTACAGGTCAAATTGTTCGAGCTATACATAATGTGTACTTTGAGAAGTGTTTTCCCAGTTTGAAGTGTTGTCTTTTCAGTTTGAAGTGGTTCGCCAGTTTGAAGCTGTGCCTCAGTTTACTCCTGTGTCATCTTAGTGTCCCGTTACATGGTATGGCTTGAGAGCTTGTTCCTCTTTCTGAATTGGTTTCCTGTGCTTGAATTTAAAGGGTCCAACATTGACATGTACATTACAGTAAAACATTAAATTTAATAATAGATGTTCTTGTGGTAAGTGTAATATTTTATCATGATTGGGTGTTTGGAGAACATATTATCTTAAGAAATTGTACAAGATCAAATTCCAATGTCTGTCTTTAAGCTGCTCTCAACCCTTTGCTCCATGGTTATTTATGTAAGAAATAATAATATCACGAATATTAATTAAATTAATTTTACTATTGGTAAATGAACACAGTAAATCTTAGTCCTGGTAGAATCCATTTCATTCTATAATTAACCCTTTTCTTGCTGAATTTTAAAATACAGTTCTCCTTCTTTACCCATGCCCTGTTGTATAATTACATATATCGTCACTGTCTACAAGTATTTCGCTGTGCAATCACTGCTGTGGAGTGCATTGGTTGCACAATCAACTTGTAAATAGTGCAGACCCTGATGAGACAGCTCCTACAGGAGCTGTCTCATCTGGGTCTTCACTATTTACAGTTACAAGGTATATTTACGTGAATAGCAAGCGAAGGGTTAAACAGAACAGAGGCAGATAACACGGTTTCTACAGGACCCGTCTGATCTAGGTCTAATCTGTTTGCAAAGACTTAAAATGCGTATCTATGGAATAAAAGTGTAGACCGTACTACAAACTACAATACTCTGATCTATGAATGTCACCACCATTTGAAGACATAACAATAAGAGAACTGTATTAGTATAGAGTCTAATGAACTCGTCATCTGGTATTGATCCCAACTGCAGCTGAACGTCGATATCTTCAACTTCAAGGGACCATACAAACTAATTCAAGACAACAGAGATTCGAGTCATCCGATTTCAAATCTGCAATCTGAATGTCTCGAGTTGACATCCTAATGCAGGTTTAAAGTAATGCTGAATACATTTCAGAAAAATGCTCGTATTGTAAATTTTGGAAGGACCGAACTTTAGTTCGAGTTATATCGATGTTCAAGTTATCCGAGTTCGAGATATCGAAGTGCAACTGTAGTTGAATCGCATTAAACTAGAGTTTTATTTCGAACATGCAGAGATACACGTGCATATGCATGCATTCCAGTCATGTAATGTATAGCTTGCTTACAGTTCATAATTCACGGATATGTGAAACTGAACTGTTGAAGTTCTCTCATTGTTAACCCTTTCCTTCTTACTAACGTTTTGGCACACCTAAGCAAACAGAGTAGACCTAGATCAGAATGTTACTGTATGAGCCGTCCGATCTGGGTTTGCTCTGTTTGTTATGGAATTATAACAGATCTGACTCCATAGTTTCTACCAATACCAAAACTTCAGGTGCACATATAAAAAAAATCAGCAAATACATATCGGTATTCATTATATCCTTATCTTTAACATGACTTTTCAACAGGGAAAAGGTAAATGTATCCGATAGTTATTGCGGTTTTAACCCTTTCGCTGCCAAACTCTGTCGTCTGCTAACTTTGTCGTCTGCTACAAATTTTCATTCTTTTGATTTTCTTCATTTTTGTTTCAAAAACATAGTAACAGTAACAAACAGTTTGGATCCTGATGAGACGCCGAGTTACTCGGCGTCTCAACTGGATCCAAACTGTTTGCATAGGTAATCACAGATCCGGCATTGGCAGCGAAAGGGTTAAATAGTAAACCACCTGTAAGTTAATATATGCCCAAAGTCACGCATTCACCGACTTACCGAGCACAGTACTGTTCTCATACAGTTTTCATGTAATTTGGTATATATGTGTCTATTGTCCCGTAACCCTTTCCTTCGTGAATATGTATGTATGCATGAATTCATTGATCATTTCATGAATATTGATTAACTTAATATGTATGACGTGATTCGTTTCAAGGGAAGTTTTGTGTTAGACACAAACTATAGTATACAGTAAGGCTCCTGCAGGAACCGTCTGATCTGAGCCTTCTCTGTTCAATGTCTTTATATGAAGGAGCGGGAGCGGGTCAACCTTTCAACGCTGAAATTTTGGAGTGGAACAGGATACCAGAGTCCACTCAGTGCGAAAGGCTTAACACATTGCCCCCTAGTGGCGCATTTTTGCGCCTCTATAAAATTCACATCGCGAAACCATTGTGATAAATAGTTAGATAAATAGCAAATGCTCTATTTATCACAATGGTTTCAAATTACAAAATTCTAAAAAAATTCCTTTTCTCTAGTTAATGCTCCTTTTCGGTAGATTAATTCAAATAGATTGGATCTCAAAAATAGCCTAGGAGAAAATGAGTTAAACATGCTAGAGGATTTGAATAGCAAACAGTGTAGACCCTCTGATCTGACTCTATATTGTTTGCAAATGCAAATGCACGTGTGACACGTGTTCAAGGGTTAACCACTCACTATCTCACTAACCCTGAGTTGACTCGCATTCGCAAACAGATTATAAATATTCAGAATACGGTTGAACTTCGATAACTCGAACTTGAAGAGACCATACAAATTAGTTCGAGAGAACAGAAGTTCGAGTCATCCGATTTCTAATCTGAACAATCTCTCAGGACCACAGCTTAATACAGGTCTAAAGTAATGCTGAAAGCTCCTGTAGGAGCTTTCAACATTACTTTAGACCTGTATTAAGCTGTCACGTGTGTTTCCAGATATCTGTAGCAATACCTTTTATGTATTGTAAGTTTTGGAAGGACTGAACTTTTTGTTAGAGTTATCCCGAAGTTCGAGTTATCCAAGTTCGAGATATGGAAGTTCAACTGTATATATGAAGTAAAACGATGTTCTATAAATATGCATAAAGCAAAAGGCTTATTAACGTCCTGTGTATGTCTTGTATTGGGTTAACTGTGGCATGCATGCTGCATATTTTAGGTGTCACATGACCGACCCTCACCCAGGGTATCGTATTACTGGTATGTAACGTGTCTCGTAACAAAACGGGTCGGTGTACACCCTGATCAAAGGGTTCCCGAGGGAGCCCTTTGCTTAGGGTATACACTGTTTGCCATGCAATTATCGTGTTCAGTGAGACATTTTGATGCAATTGTTTGTTCATTAATACACTAAACTCCTTCCTTTTGGGAGATTTCGGCACGAGTTTCATTCATTAAGCAGCCACCTGCCTAAATTGTACAATGCCGGCTTTGAGGGGATTCACTGTATTTAGAAAAAGAGGAGTCAGTATATATTATTCAGCCGAATAAGATAAGGGTTCATAATAAAGACTGAGTTTTGGGGTGAAGGGGAGGGGATAAACCTGACTGTGCATAAAGACGTCAACCATTTATATCTCGCTATCGGCGACTTGACTCGCATTTGGAAACAGCTTGGATCCAGACGGCCAGTAACTCGGCATCTCATCAGGAGCCAACCTGTTTGTCACTCGGTAAATATCTTCTCTTGAAAACGCTTTCAGATCGAATCGGAAATAATTTAATTGCACCAGATCCAAATTTAAGCACACATTGTTTCACAATGGGGTAAGTGTTAAAGATCCAGGTATTTCCGGGTATTCGATCTGTGAGTCATTTATCCCTGTATGAACATACACGGAGAATAAAACAACAGGCGAACCTGAATACTCAATTACAATTGAAATATTATAGAGTTAGTCATAAGGTTTTTCTATTGCAGGACGTTTTCTGTAACGATGAATCTCCGGGTTACGCGAACGAAAAGGGGATTAACACATATTCTGTGGAATCTCTAGTGGCATTTCGTAAATGCAATGGGGTAAAGATGCAAAATAGATTATTGGCTATTCATTAATACAAAAATGACATTTTTCGTGATCGTTTTGTAGTTCTTCACTTTAAACTGTTGAATTGGATATTCGTGTCCAAAAAACATCATGAATATATATAAACTGCATTTTTAAAAAAAAATTATACTGACACTATGAACAATGGTGTGTTTTATCACGACAGGCTCGAAATATCTGCAGCCCTTGATATTTTATCAGAGGAACAATCATATAGTGACATATCTGCTATTTATCTATCTCTAAGATTGGTGAAACTACCACGCTAGAAGAGGTTAAGAGATTGGATGCGCAAAACGCATTACCGAGAAACCTGGCCAACCCGGTCCTCAAGGATACAGTCGCGACAAACGACGGAGGTTACGCAATCCTGCGATGGCACGCCACAAATCCTGGTAATTGGTTGAACATTGTTTGGTAGTCAAACGGAACTCTGACATAAGTACAATTTAAAAACACCGGTGATCCAATTAAGCCGGTATGTTAGGTTTAATTCTTTATTAAAGTCTCATCATGGTTATACAGTACAGCGTATACATAATTATACACAATATACAAAATCATGCCATTCTATATAGAATTATAAGAGACTAGTTACCACTTCATTATACAATCTTACTCTAAATATGCATGCATATTTACACAATTTAACTTGAGATGCCGGTGCTAATCCTGACTAATGTCTGAAAATGTACTAAAATGAAATACATTTAGTTGCTAATATATCAGTATGAAAAAGAGATGCTATCGCAATGCTGTATTTACATCAAAACAGCTTAAAAATATCCTGAAAAAAACCCTCAAATCAGATTTGAAATGAACTGATTAGCATCGATTTCTCAACATATGGTATTAAAAAACAATAACAAACATTTTTAAGAAACAATACATTATGTTTGAATGACGCAGCTGGCCAAGTATGCAATGCGTTGAATGTAGTTAACTTGATTCAGCCATAAATGTAAACTGAAGAAGACAAAAATAATGGGACATTTCTGCATTAAAACGGTGTAAGTGTAAAGTAAGAAACCTACTTGTTAGAGCAAACATTGCCTGATTTGATCTGAATTCTCTCGAACTCTGGGAATAACATCCTGCCCAGTGTGTTGTGGAATGTTAATATAAATGCCCTTTTTACGCCTCCGGGCGTGAACAAGCGTTTATTATGAATGTTAATCTTTATTTGGTATTGATAGAAACTGTAGAATCAGATCTATATAAGTGCTTGAGCAAACAGAACAGACTCTGATCCGACGGAGCCATCTGATCTGGGTCTACTCTTCAAAAGGCTTCTGGTTCAGATAAAGGGTTAAACATCGGAAGGGATGAGGAGGGACTTTCCATTGTCAACATATAATTAAGCCGTGTAAGAAATAATCGTTTGAAGCAATTCATCAAATAAACTTCTGAAGGATTCTTGCTGTTCGTCAAATTACACGTTGTATATTTATTTGTGCAGGATTCTGGTAGTTTGTCTTTATATTTGGAGAATTCTGACTGTTTGTCAAATAGCTTGATATCTGCATTTCTACGACATTATTTGTCAAATAACTTGGTATCTACGTCAAATAACTGTGTATATTTATTTCCACAGATTTCTGACTATTCGGAAAACAACTTATTCTTCTGTTGATGATTTAATCAGTCGAATGTATTTGCAATGTTAAGACGCTCCTGCGAAACGGTATTTCACATCCGGAAGTTTATGATGACGTGTTTAACAAACTTCGTTAAAATATTGGACAAACCCATTTTCTCACTTTGTTCATCAAAAATGTTAAAACTTTAATTTAAAAGGGATATAATTATATAGTACCACAACATACTGCATGTCTGGTTGTCAACCCTTTTAAAGTTGGCAATCACGCTGCACTCTTTTCATATACGCCGATAGGAAAGGTTTAATACTCTATGAAGACACCCTCTAAAATCCGGAACCGGAAGGAGGACGTCAGATCTCGTTTTTTGTCGTACCCTTTATCATTGTTCAACAGTTACCGTTTTCATCTCAATCATTGAATACGCTAGCGGTAGGTGGCTCCAGTTTTTTCACTTGATATTTTTACGTTTTACATGCAATTTACCACTGTATTTGCCATCGCGGTTGTTGTAGAATAGTCGGAGAGCGGATATGTTTATTTACACTGTTTGCCTTTTTGGGTGGAGATGAAATAAGTGTGAGGTTGAGCACCCCTAAACCAGTATAAACCCCTAGTGACAATTGTTACTGACAGTTCCAAGGTTCCCCTATTGTTTGTTTGTCTTTGTGCGTCTCTTTGCCTCTTTTGATATGCATGCAAATTTACTTTTGCTTTTTTGTCGCGGTGCTGTTGGGGTGTTTTGTATGTGGTGTGTCCTGCATGACTCATACATGTAGGCTACTTTTATTTCTGCAGGATTCTGGCTATTCCACTGCCACACTCAGAACCACCTGATACTGGGCCAGGGTGTCATTTTCCAGATTGGAGAAGTAGAGGACATGCCTCTACCTCCAACCAACTTTCCTCGGTGTGGAAACTTCGAATTCACTGGGTATTCCCAAAGTACAGTAAATGACGGAAACCAGTGTACAGATGGTGCTATGCGAGTTCGGGCGTTCCGACGTTTGGTAGCCTTAGTCACTCTATTGTCATGTTTGATCACATTTCAGTGAACATGTTCCTTTTAACCGATTCCCTCATATTGACTCGTTTTGACGCCTTTGTTAAATGTTCTATTTATCAAAATGCTTTGTTTATCATAATGGTTTCAACATTAAATAATTCTCAAAGTGTTCCTTTTCTGTAGTAAATTCTCTTTTTAAGTAGATATATTCAAAGATGTTGGTTCTATGAGGGAATTGGTTAGCAGTAGAGTGACGATATAACTTTGTATATTCAGACTACGTGTATAGTGCATAGTGTATATTCCTGAACTGTTTATATTGACCAGTAAATTTAATTCTGTATATTATTTTAATAACAAAGGAGAATATGATGGGTTGTGTCAACAGATGTTTTGAAGCAAGGTTCGCTTAAGTTAGAAACCCACAGGGTATTACTCCTCCAGTGAACGGGTAGTAGGGGCTTTCGTTAACCCTTCTCCACTATCTGCTTACAAACAGTTTGGATCCAGAGGAGAAGCCGAGTAGTTCGGCGTCTCATAAGGATCAAAACTGACCGAAACTGGGCCATAGTTCCTAAACAAAACTCGGAGTAGCCAAACGTTGCACCAGATCCCAAATGCAACAGATATTAGTTTGTCACATGGGGATAGGGGATAAAGGTTACATCAATACTGATATCCGCTGAGACTACGCTGATCAATACTGATATTCTTTTGTGACTACGCTGCACTAAAAAGGTGGAAGAACCAATAAAGGACGATATGTATAAAGAAGATAATTTTCTATAGTAGTACTATACAATTCTAAAACTCTCCTTTTCTATAGTTAATGTTCCTTTTCGGTAGATTTATTCAAAGATATTGGGTCTAAAAAAAGCCCAGAGGAGAATGAGTTTAACAGTAATGAAGTGTTACACTCTGATACTTCAGCGTTGAAAGCATTGACTCTTTCGCTGCCTACCTCGCATCTGGGAGTATCTATGCAACCAGTTTGGGTCAAGATAAGACGCCTAAGAACTCGGTATCTCACCGGGATCCAACTGTTTGTTTGTAACTGTGGTCATGTTTTTGAAATAATTGGGAAAAAAGTAAACAAAGTAAAATAGTAAAAGGCGACAATTTTTGCAGACGACAATATTTGGCAGCAAAAGAGTTAAAAGACATATAATTTGTCGATCTCCTCATCTACGTATCAATGCTTATAACAGTTTAACCCTTTCCTCCATAAATACGCCTTTCTATGCCTCTGTTAAAATCACCTGTTGAAATCATTGTGATAAATAGAGCAATTGCTCCTATAGGAGCAAATGCTCTATTTATCACAATGATTTCAAACTACAAAATTATATTTCTTCCTTTTCTCTAGTTAATGCTCCTTTTCGGTAGATTTATTCAAAGTGGGTGGATCTAAAAATAGCCTATGAGGTAACGGGTTAACCATTAATGTGTGGATACCTGTGGACCAAGATGAAAGGATAGCCTTTTTATCATGGTCTGCAATGTCTAACATTCCGTCAGTGATCATTTTTATTAAAGTTTAGAAAGGGAGGAGGCAGTTTTAGATATTCAGCACATTAAGAGGTAAAGACCGAATATGGACACGTCGTCATCTGTTTCCTTTATAACAATTAGATTATCAAACAATTCGGATATTGACGAGATGTGCAGTTACTCGGAGACTCAACGGGATAGTGTATGTTTGTTGTAACTATTTAGTATATTAAGGGCTAAGATCTGTTTAACCACTTACCTCATAGGCTTTCTTTAGATACAACCTCTTTGAATAAATCTACCGAAAAGGAGCATTAACTGGAGAAAAGGATTTTTTTTAGAATTTGTAGTTTGAAACCATTGTGATAAATAGAGCATTTGCTCCAATATGAGCGAATTTTAATGCTCTATTTATCACAATGGTTTCACAAAGTGACTTTTACAGAGTCGCCAAAAATCGTCAATATGAGGGAATGGGTTAAGGGTTAACACACAGATGATTAAACCTCAAAGGCTAAGACATTATTCTAGGCTATCCACGATATAATTCGCATTGGCAAACAGCTTCAATCCAGATGAAACACTAGGTGTAATATTTAAATGGTCATGTATTACCAATATCCGGAAATTGCCAAACAGCTTGTATTAAAAATATACGTTGAAAACTCTAATTTGTCAAGCTTACTGTTTCCTCCATGATTGTCCATGTGAGAAATGGTGAGTGAGATATAAGACAATAAAAATTTGTGACAAACAACTGCACGTAAATGTGACAACCAACTGCACATAAAATTTCAAAGTCATTTTACCTTGACCTTTGGCTTGCAGGCAGCATGGGTGGGGTGCCAATGATAGCACAGATGGTGATTAATGTGTAAGTGAAGTTCCATGTGTATACGTTTAGAAATTACTGACATATAACACTTTATAGCAAAGCGTGACAGACAGACAGACAGACGACGGACAGGTGCAAGATATTAATGCACACTGACTATCGTCGATGGGGGAATAAAACAAAACAATTTTTTGTAATTGTCTGTTATTATTAAAGATGATAGTACATCCAGTCCTGCATCTATCGTTTCCTTATATGGCATGATATTTGTCTTAAGAGAGCATGATTTTTATTCTTACAGTTTTTTATAAAATACTGGAGAAACTGGTTAGAGCTTAAGCTATCTAGTGTAGACATATTTCAGAAACTTTGACAATATTTGTTTGATCTTATCAGTCATTGAAATAAATAGATTTTGTTCATCGCCCAGATATGGAAATTCCACAGGATATTTACTTTTCGATACACATGTGAATTTTTAAGCTGACATAACAGCTTCTGTTTTCCCGGCATTTTTAATAAATGCCCCTTATCAAACTCACTTGTGTCTTTTCTCGTTTCTAATTTCCCTTACATAGTTCGTGCTGGCCCGCCAGATCAAGTTCTAATACGAAGTAGAGCATAAATATGTGTAACCAATCACGTTCTTGGGTTTGTTTCATATCCTAGTACCTGTACAGCATTCATGTCCCTTTCAAATTGGTCCACTTTACTATCCATCTTGTTCTAGAAGTGGCTTAATGAAATAACGTTTATAGGTAAAATGGTATGAAACTATATGTAGTTTTCCAACAAATACGTTGTTCCAAATAAGATCAAGGGACATTGGACATACACACTATTACCAAGGGCTGGAAAAACTACGGAATTAGCAGAACTACTAGGCACAGTGGCATTGATAAGTGGTTTGTCTTTGAATTCTACGTCACATGCGCTTGGCTCAGAGCACTGTATTCCTTCAAGTTCTATCAGGATAATCCGGTTCCATCCTATTTGAAGCGTATATTTCGGTACAAACAGATGAACTTGTGGTCCTTCTATAGGCCAGTATCTACCCATATTCATTCCGTTTATGAACAAGACACCCTAGAAGCAAAACAAAATGCATTAAATGAATACCCTTTACCTCGTGAATAGTCATGTAAGAAATAATAACAGTATGAATATCAATCAGCTGATGTTATAATGGAAAGATACACAAGGGATTCTTTTATTAATCATAACTGAAACTGTAGAATCAGAATGTAGAATTGTATTTTCAATAGGCAAACAGACGTAGACACTGTTCAGTTGTCTCCTGTAGGCTCATGCATCTACTGTTTCTCAAGGCAAACTCTGTGTATGAGGTACAGTATCGGTAAAGTACTGTATAATTTAAAGCCTGTGTATGAGGTACAGGGTTGGTGGAGTTGGTGACGTACTGTAATAAGTAAAGTGCGTGTATGCGATACGGGATTGGTGACGTACTGTAAGAAGTAAAATGCGTGTATGCTGTACAGGATTGTTGACGTACAGTAAGAAGTAAAGTGCGTTTATGTGGTACATGATTGGTGAAGTACTGTAAGAAATACAGTACAACCTCTCAACAACGACCACTTGAAAAACATTACTGTGAAAACTCGTTGTAACATCATTCGATATTAAATCTATATAAATATCACATCCTATGGAGGGCGACAGTATATAAATATCACATCCAATGGAGAGAGACAGCACGTGCTGTCAACCCGAGGTTGGTTATGTCCACCGAGGCGGTAGCCGAGGTGGACATTACCAGACCGAGGGTTGACAATACGTGATTTCTCTCTCCATAGGATGTGATATTTATTTATTATACCGAACAGCACAATCAATTTCGTCAGCAAACATATTTATTCAATGCAACAATAAACAGTTTTAAACAAAAGTTACAGAGCTACTCGTGCTTAAAAATCGCGGAACAGCTTCAAATTTCTATCCATGACACGTTATAAGTACTGGCGGAGACCTTTTCACTGTCCAATCTTGACAGTTTCAAAAACAAATCAGTTGTCATAATGACGTTTGTTGAACAAATTGCAAGCGTTAGATGGCGCCAACCGATAACGTCATCGGATGACGTCATGTACACAATTTAATAAGCGCTCACTGGTCTAGATATTCCGTTCCTATGGTAGCGGGAGACAGTATTTTTTCCGACAGTATTTTTTCCCGCTGGGCATGACAGTATTTCTATGTCACGGTGGCCTATGGGAAATTAACATTGTAAATGAAATTGAGGTATAATAACACGTACTGTCAACCCGAGGTTGGTTATGTCCATTATTTGGTTGGTTATGGACATTACCATACCGAGGTTTAAAGAGGAAGTCCCTACAATGATTGCATATTTTCAATACTATCGTTAAACTTGGTATTTGTTATGCTCTATCATTATTATGAAGATTCCCAATTTGAACTTATATCGAAAAATGCCCCTGTGATACAAATAAACCGATTTCATCAATACTGATATTTTTTGTTCTACAACACAATATTATCGTCCTTTTCCGTTAAATTCTTCCGCGTTTTGCCGATGATCACCCGATCCCTCCATTGTTTACGTAATAGCTTTCTCGGAAGTGGTCGGAGAATCGCGAATAGGGCGAACAGTTACGAAACTAAAACCCAACCCGAATAAAACTGAAACTTCGGGTAGTAAAACCGGGATCGGCGATATCAAACACATGGATGTTTTGTCATTATAAACGGTAATTGAATGGGTCTTTTTGCGATATACTACTTTTCAGCATATAAATAAGTGAGTTTTGTATATTTTAAGTGTTTATGAAACGCGTCAAATGTAGGGACATCCCCTTTAAAATACGTGCTGTCGCTCTCCATAGGATGTGATATTTATTTTATTTTACCGAAACAGATTGAAACAAAAGTTATAGAGCTACTCGGTGCTTAAAAATCGCGGGACAGCTTCACATTTCTATTCATTACACGTTAAGAGTAGCGGTTGGTCCTTTTTCACTGTTCAATCTTGACATATCCTCCTCCGAAATAGTCGTCTCAAAAAAATTAATGTTAAACAAAAACAATTGTCAAAATGACGTTTGTTGATCAAACTGCAAGCATCAGGTGACGTCAGTCGATGACGTCAATCGGATGACGTCACGCACACAATTAACCGATATTGTTAATGCTTTTAATAAAACTTCAAGGTATTTAGACGATATTTTGAATTTAGATAATCCTTATTTTGATACTATGGTTTCTTCAATCTACCCAAAAGAACTGTCTTTAAACAAAGCTAATCAATCTGACATTAATGCTTCATTTTTAGATTTGAATCTTTCAATTACAAATGATAAAGTTTCGTCCAAAGTATACGATAAAAGAGAAGATTTTAATTTTAAAATTGTTAATTATCCTTTTCTAGATGGGGATGTGCCACGTTCTACATCTTATGGGGTTTATATTTCTCAACTTATTAGGTTTGCCCGAGCCTGTTCTTTGCTTGAAGATTTTAACAGACGTAATTTAGTTATAACTGATAAACTTCTTAAGCAAGGTTACAGATATCACAAACTTCGGAAAACCTTTTCTAAATTTTATTATCGAAATTTACCTCTCATTAGTAAATATAATTGCAATCTACGGACGTTACTGCGACAAGGCATTTCTCAACCAGAATTTTATGGGGATGTTATCTACAAACTTAGGAAAATTCGGGGTCATATCCATTTTCATGATTTGTTTATAAAACGCATTAAAACATTTAAAAAGAAAGGTTATGATCCTATTATATTGCAACACACTGCATGTTTGGTTATCGACCCTTTTACAGTCGGTAGCTACGCTTCCCTCTTTGCTTGCGCGATGACAGGCCGAGGGTAGTACTCTATGATGGTATACTCTTAAACTTGGATACAGGAGGAGCTTACCAGACTCATGTATTACTTTTTCCCTGTCGTGCCCTTAACGGCTTACCTGCAGGTGCTCTGACTTCAGCAAAGTCATTGAGTACATATTTGACGGATTGTCACAGTTATTATGCTATGTTTTACATGTTGTCCTGTGTTCACCGTCGTCTATGTTGTGGGTAAGTCCAGCGGGGATACCTTTATTTACAATATTTGTAAAGCTAGGGTGACTTTGAGAGAAGTGTGAGGTTAGGACGTCCGTAAACCGGTTTAAACCCCCAGTGGTGTTTTTGCTGCTGACCGTGCCAAGGCGGTACTCTCTTTGTCACCCTTCCTTTTGTTTGCCTTGCGTCTTTGTGCTTGTGGTTTGTTCATGTGTGGAACGTTTGTCCCTGGTTCTTGTGTGTCTTTTGGTGTTTTCTGTGTTCATTTCGTGTGTGCGTTTGGGTGTGTGGTTGTGTGTGTGTGTGTGTGTCATGCTGTCTATCGGTGTTTTGGTGGTGGTTGCGTCTTGCATGTGGCTTTGCCTGCTTGACTTTACTACTTTTCCATTAACAAGCGCTCGCTGATATACATAGGCCTATTCCGTGCCTTTGGTAGCGGGAGACAGTATATAATAAATTCTGAAAGGGATTATTATACCTCAATTTCATTTACAATGTTAATTTCCCATAGGCCATCGTGACATAGAAATACTGTCAGGCCCAGTGGGAAAAATCACTGTCGGAAAAATACTGTCTCCCGCTACCATAGGCACGGAACGTCTAGATCAGTGAGCGTTTATTAAATTGTGTGTGTGACGTCATCAGACGCTTGCAATTTGATCAACAAACGTCATTATGACAATTGCTTTATATTTTGTTTATGTATTTGAGAAATGTCGCGTTATGAGACTTTTTCGGAGGAGGCTCTGTCAAGATTGGACAGTGAAAAAGGCTCCGCCAGTACTTATAACGTGTAATGAATAGAAATGTGAAGCTATTCCGCGATTTTTAAGCACTGAGTACTTTCTATAAGTTGTGTTTCAAACTGTTTCTTGTTGTCATTGAATAATTATTTTTGCTGACGAAATTGATTGTGCTGTTCGGTATAATAAAATAAATATCACATCCTATGGAGAGCGAAAGCACGTACTGTCAACTCTCAGTATGGTAACGCCTCGGTGGACATAACCAACCCCGGGTTGTCTCTTTCTATAGGATGTGATATTTATATAATGTTCATTATACTGACACAACTTTTGGGAGTATAATTATACAGTAATACATATCTAAACCGAAATTTTAGTAATCATAATTTAGATATTTGTAGACAGGTGTCTGCTAAATGCAGGTTGAAAGTCATGCAGAAAGCTCCTCTGGGAGCTTTCTGCACGACTTTCACCCTGCACTAAACTGCTACCTGTCTTACAATGGTATTAATGCTAAATTTAAGCGTCCGGTTTAGATGAGTGTTGCTTTATAACGCATGTTCATTACAACCACATAATTTAACTCCCTTTTTAACTCTCTCTGATTTAATTCTCTTGCTGAATTTTTTAAAAAAACCAGTTCTTCTTCTTTACCCATGCCCTGTTGTATAATTACATCTATATCTTATTTGTGTACAAGTATTTCGCTGTGAAATCACTGGTTGCACAATCAACTGTAAATAGTGCAGACCCTGATGAGATAGCTCCTGCAGGAGCTGTCTTATCTGGGTCTTCACTATTTACAGGTAGGTATATTGACGTGAACAGCAAGCGAAGGGTTAATACACCTTTCTGTGGGAACAAACATGGTCAGTGTAATGACAGCTGACTGTATATTTCTAGGTCTATGAGGCAGATGATCGCCTAATGCAGGACTAAAGTTACACGAAAGGTATCCATGTGAGTTTTCTGCATTACAATCATCTGCATAAAGTAGCCATCTGTTTTCAAAGAAATCCTTATTAGCGTAGTAATTGGTCGCTTTAGTGTTTCCGCTGTATACGTTTGTGATCTGTCTGGATGTTTGGATTTCCTATTAAATTGTTAGTTGAACTGTGGAAGGTTTTCATTAATATATATAGGCCATTTATATTATATTAAATATCACCAAGAACTATCCTATGGGAGCCTTCTGTCGAATTTAATTCTTCATTAAACTGCCACTTGTCTGACATGGCCACACTCAGAATTCTTAGTGATCATGTTAGAAAGTTTATTGTAGTTGGATTGATAGGGCATTTCATTCTCCTCGTGAATATTCATGTAAGACATTATGACACCATTAGCATTTATTAGCTACAGTTTCATAATGATATACGAGCGCAGGCTTTTGCAAATAAATTGTAGATTCATATTATTTATATAATCCATGAGCAGAGTTTGATAAGACGGCTCCTAAAGAAACTGTAGAATCATATCTATATAATTCCATAAACAAACAGAGCAGCCCTTGGTCAGATGGCTCTTACGGGGCCATCTACTCTGAGTCTACGATGTTCGTAGAGGTGTCAGAAGACGTCTTTATAAAGTAAAATGCAAAAGTACACGTTACCTTTGTCCACTGTAACATATCTATATAAGTATCCATGGGGTCATCAGTTATGAGGAAAGAACCCCCATACACCGACGGCAGAATCTGAGTTGAAGACATGTCCGGTATTGTCTGGTTCACCGTAGTGTTCAATGCAAACCCATCAGACATAGCGATGGGATACTGTAACCAGTCTGTCAAAATGGCTCCGTTCAGTGTGACATTTGTTATAATTCCCTGAAAATGAGCAATGGTTAGATTTAACTTACTAACAGTGTAACGATAAAGAAGATGTTAGCCCTTTACTTAAGTAATATTTATGTTAGAAAATATAACATCATGAATATTCGTTCGCTGAAGTTTTATAATTGTAAACATAGGATTATATACTATACTATACTATACACTGCATCATACATGTACATGGTTTGCCAAGCTTAACCCTTTCGCTGCCAATACCGAATCTGTGATTACCTATGCAAACAGTTTGGAGTAACTCGGCGTCTCATCGGGATCCAAACTGTTTTTACTGTGTACTATGTTTTTGAAACAAAAATGAAGAAAATCAAAAGAATGAACATTTGTAGCAGACGACAAAGTTAGCAGACGACAGAGTTTGGCAGCGAAAGGGTTAAAGACTGCAGATCATATGTTGCGGCTCATATTAAAATATAGGTAAACAATAATATGTCAATTTCCATAATCTAATGGCAGTTGGTCAAAATGAAATATATTTAATTAAGGAATATGCTTGTATAAATTATAAATGTTAAAAAGGAAATAACTTTTCCAATCTGCATGATAGGCTGAAGATCCGCTATATATCTAATAGTGACTCTTTAACCCTTTACTCAATATATGTGTACCGTTTACACCCTTGCAAAAACATTATATCCAGATCAGACGGCTGAAAAGGGTCTACTCTGTTTTCTTATTGAATTACAAACAAATTGAATGTACAGTTTCTCCAATGGCAAATATCCCTTTATTCACACGCCATTACAAAAATCATTTAATTATTATTCATGACGTCATTTAGGGGATAACCGTTGTGTATTTGAAGATTTGCAGATCGGTGGTTTATATGTCGCAAATTTAGTTTTACATGCGACGCGTTAGCGGAGCATGTAAAACGATTATTTACGACATATAAACCACCGATATACTGCTGCAAATCTTCAAATACGCAACGGTTATCCCTATTCTAATGAAACCATAGATCCAGATGGTAAAAAACAAACAATACTTTAAGTCCTTTGATATTTTCTCTCTGTCGTCATAACATGACGTCATGAAACACCGCATATCTCCGCATTACGCATATAGAAAATAGTTCTCTCGGAACCAAGCAATTGTGCTTATATTTAATATACCAAGAACTGGTGTTTTCACTTGATGCTTTGATTTCACAAATGAAAACCGTTAAGTCATGGTCCTTTGAATATCTGACGGTAGGTCCCTTTCAAAATCAAATTTGACCTCGACATTGCTCGAAATTCCACAATAATTATGCACATGGACAACGGAATTATTTATTTTTAAATTGTTTGCAATGTGGAACTGGTTGCATATTCAAGATACTTTGGCTGATTGGTGTATTTGATGAGAATGATGATAAGCATAGTGGACGTGCAAATGGAAATTATCAGGAGCGACAATCTACAGGCATGTTTGGAATTTGCACCGAGCCATCGAGTGGTCTAGAGTGTGTGGGGCGAATTCTCATTATGGGACTGTCCTTGAAGAATTGAAGAATACTGCCGCTTCTTATTGTCGGACGAGTCGGCATTATAGCTTCGGACACTGGCTTCATTCTGATGACCGACCGGACTTTTTCATTATTTCCCTGGTTTTGACACCAGCATAGGCCAACAGCTAGTGCATGATTGCGGTCTCTCGGACACAGTGATTTGCGTTTTAAAACTTTTGGCGAAACAAGCCTCAGCAGAAATTGTTTTCATCATTTCGTTCAGCACACGCTCACCAACAGGCCTGGATGTGTATATGATTCTTCATAATCGACTGAACGTTTGGGTTACTGAATGAAATGGTTCGATCACGGATGCAGTTTTATCAGGTATGTTTTCAGAGATTTACAGGACATGTTTCCTCAATCCTGCATGAATCATAAATTGTACTTTTGTCAGAGATCTTAGGTTTTCTATGTATACCAAGAAGAGCGAAATTCAAGGTTATGTCACACCACTTTTCTTTGGAAAGATTTGAGATTTATGGCAGAGAGGAAACCCGAGTTTTTTTAGTGTTTTCAGATCTATCATTGTCTATAATCGGTTGGTAATGTTTAAGTGTTGTCAGGTCCTTCTTAAATAGTTTCAGCATGGATATAAATCTCACAGCTACATGGTTATATACCTTAAAGCTTATATTTACAGGGTGCAGGTGCCACAAGTATACACATCAAAGCAGAATAGAGGAAGAGAAACGTTTGTTCAAGGACATTGAATTAGATCAACATGTGAAATAAATGGACTCAGGATCAACTTGTGGGACTTTGCCATAGATATTTGAGTAGAATCGCCAGACTCACATTGACTACAACCATAAAGTGTGTTGAAAAAAAACAAGCAAATTGAAAACATTTGACATTTCATTCAGCCAGTGTATTCGTTAATTCATACCCATTTATTCAATTTTACTATGAATGCGCGTATGAATATTTCGTAGTAAAGTTTCTAGTGATTCGGTTTCCGGCAGTATATTCATTTTTCCGACAGTATATCGGTGGTTTATATGCTTCAAATTTTGTCACGTGGACCAATCAGAATGCGTGTTACAAAAATGTTGCATTAGAATATTTCTTACATATATAATCATGGAGTAAACGTGTTAATGGCATACAAGTGTTTATACGTGTAGTCTGACACTTCTTTACACAAAGGATATCACAATAACGTGGCAATGTCGTCGCAAATGGGTGTACCAACCTTGTGATTATCATTCATAAGTGTCTTCCTAGTATATCCAATTCTGCCCATATTCTCCACCAGTATGTGCAGATAGTCGTCCTTTCTGGCGTTTATCTTGACAACCATTGGCCGTCCAAACACATCCCCGTGTCGCTGTACGATAGCATAAGGTTCCTTCAAAATAAAGCATCGTGAATGGGTGTTGCTAAGCCAAGGCAAACGGTGATTTAGTTTCAGTCAACAAGTTTAATACTTTCCCTCATATTCATAACCGATTGCTCGGACATTTGCTAACACAGCAAACCCAGATCAGACCCAAATCAGACGACGCATGTAGTCAATGTCTGCTCTGCTTATGTAATACTATAATATAGATCTAATAATGCATTTTCTGTTGCGCTCAAACATTCAGAAATAATAGATATTCATAGTTTATTTCTTATATGGCTTTAAATCGGGTAAAGAGCAAAGAAAGAAAACCACAAATATGAGATAATTGTAGTCATATAAAAGAAGTGTTCAAAAAGCTTCTATACGCGTGTTTGCTTATTTTGCGCCCTATATTAAGCAACCACCGTAGTTTAAAGGAACTATGGTTATTCATGTGTGGTCACTATATTGAATACAAATATGTATTTTAAATATTTCTGATATTGTGTGGATTGTTTTAAACAATTGTTTTACCGATGTGACCTTTGGAAAAGCAATTTGCGATGTAAACAGTGCAGACTCTGATCAAAGGACTCTTAATCAGAGGGCTCAATCTGATCCGGGTCTACATAGTTTGCCTGGCTCATGTCAGTTAGATTATGCACAAACAGGATTAAATGCTAGTTAGGTATAAACATACTGGTGATGGTTTACTTCCAATCATAAGGTAGCCTCTATCTCTCACTCCTGTCAGGTCAAGGTCGCCATCAGAAACATCTTCAGTCAGATGATGCTGGTACAGGACATAGCCATAGTACTGAAGTAAATATGGTAAGTTTTCATTAATAAGAACAATTATTGCTTTAACCAGCATCAGCTGCTATGATCAGAAGGTCACCTGATCCAGGCCATTTACGCGACACTTGAAGTGTTTTAGACGGATTGGAGCTGCAGTCTTTCATCCCGAATGAGAGACAATCATCAATTTATGGTGACTAGGTTCTATCATAGTGTCACTTCATCATCCTGTGCCACATGACGCTTCATATCTACTGATCACAGCAGCTTATTAAGATAATACCGAGATAGCCAGACAATATCAAGGTAAAAACCATAAATACTCAGAGTAATGAGTTGTGAAAAGACATAATAGTTATACTAATATACATACCAACACCTGTTTTAATTGACCATTATGCCTTCTTTGAGTCTGCCCATTATGAATGTTTTCTAATTAAATTATTGTATATACTTTGACCTTGTGCTGTTTGGTGACCCATGGTTATCTTATATATTGTATGGTTTCATAACAAGAGTATCGCAAGCGGTTGCCAATGCTTGAATGTCGAGACATCTTAAACCTTTAAGGTCCATACAGGTGCATTATTTTAAGGCCCTTGGTTAGATCGTAGCCCTTGTGCTGGTGAACAAGTATGTAAAGTTTTATAAGAGTTGTTTGAATAAGTTTCATCATCATCAGCATCAGCATCATCATCATCATTTTAAAACAATAATTAACATTAAAGTTGTTTGTTAAAGTTTTAAAAAATAGGTCAGAGTTCAAAGTCACAAGTTCATAAGTCTAATATTGATATAAAGGCCTTGCCACAGGGGATTTACATTATTATGAAGTATGAGAGTACTGCCAGTTACAGTTCAAAATGTCAGGCATCTTAAATTTCTATTTCCTAAATCCATAAAGGGGTATTATTATGTAAACAAGTCTTACAAAATTATGGTACTGGATCAGATTGTAGCCCTTGTGATGGTACACAAGTATGCGAAACTTAATAAGATTTCTAATTTCCCAAGTCCATAAATGGGCATACTTTTGTTAAACATTTTACAGAGTTATCATCCTTGGTTATATTGTATCCCTTGTGATGAACTGTGTGTAGTTCCATAAAAAATCGATGATTAATAAAGAAGTAACATCCAACGTTGAAGATTCCGGATGACGACGACGACGACAACGCGGACGCCCGAATTACGACAATAACTCGTATGTTTTCTTAAAAAAACAACCCAGACGAGCTAAAATCGAATTAATTATGATGAATATAAATCTGAGGCACATACTTACAAATAAAACGACGGACAAAAACAAATAGGCCAACATTCTTCTAAATTTCATCACAGTAGGGGAACCCTTCTTTAAGTATATCTTCACACCAGTGTTGTTCATATGTGAAAGTTTGAAACATCCGATTAACAGTGTAGGGCGAGTTCGACACACACACTTTTGTACCATACATACAATGCAACAAGATAACCATGATGGCCCTTAATCGCTCACCTGGTTTCCATGTAAGAAAGGTAAGCCCCAGGTTGGGGTCAACATGAAAGAATGGGGCGTATTTTGAACAATCTTGATAGTGGACCATGAGCAAATACTGCAACTGCAATTCGGCAAGTATGAATAATATATGCCTTTTTAATCTAGAGGGGGAGAGAGACTTTTCTATATATTTCAATGTACAATGTAAATATGGGGAGCACAAGGGCGGGGCCAATATTAAGCCCAGCACCATACTTTGAACAAGCTTGATAGTTGAACATGAGCACATGCTACATGCCAAGTATGAAAGTTCTATGCCTTACGGTTCTGGAGGTTTTCAAAACATGTTCCTATACATTTCAGTGTCAATAACGGGAGCCCTAGGGTGGGGGCAAATATAAACCCAATGTCCATAATTTGAACAATCTTGATAGTAGACCATGAGCACATGATTCATACCTAATATGAAGGCTCTATGCCATATGGTTATGAAGAAGAAGATATTTGAAGCTTTTTATATATACACATAAGGAAAATTAGCTTCGTCCTCTAGCGGCCATGTTTTTTATGAGATATCAACAAGGTTTGAACACTCTTGATAGAGGGTCACCTCAGGACTGCTCCTGCCAAATATTGTTGAAATCTGACTGATGGTTGTGAAGAATAATTTTTAAGTTACCTAAATAGACATATAAAACAATTAGTCTCGCCCCTGGCGGTCGTGTTTTTTTTTAGATAACAACGTAATTTGAACAAACTTGATAGAGGGTCAGCTAAGGGCTATTTCTGCAAAATGATTCTAAATTTGATAGGTGGTTTTGCAGAAGAAGATTTTCAAAGATTTTTCATTCGGTTGTCATGGCAACCGATTTCTTCATGGAAAATGTTTTGATGAGGACAAACCAAGGAATATCCTGGCTATTTTTTGTAAATTTCCTTTCAGTAGTTTCAGAGAAGATGCTTAAGTAAATTGTTGATGACGCACGACGCACATACGCACGGGGACGGATGACGGACACAGGGTCAACCCACTTTGTGCCAGATCAGCTAAAATGTGTTGGCATATTAAAGAGGTCAAACGGCATCTAATACAGAAAAACAAAGGGCCAAAATCCTGAAAAAATAGTATCAAGCTGTAAGTACGTCCTTAATGCGCTTCTGAACAACACGGATGGACATCTTTGAAAGTTTGAGACAAATTCATTCAAAGCTGTTGGAGGAGTTTGCTCCACAAGATTTTGGAACGTACGCTTGTACGTACTTACGGACAGACAAGTGTAACACTATTATTCCCCAATACAATACGGGAACATAACAAGTAAGAGAGATAAGATGGGCATAATGATATGGGTATATATTATCCTGAGTAATTGTTTTTCAAATATTAAATTTGCTTACATGATCAAGTGTTTCCATAGTAACAGGATAATCAGTTTTGACCGGGGTTTGAACAGAAACATAATACTGAATTGTTTGGAGCTGAAAAGGAAATGAAACAATGTGATTTAAAATGTGAACACTTCATTATGTAACATCTATATACTTGTCAACAGAAAGAGAAATTAGAACGTGTTCTGTAAACACAGACATATAGATGGCAGACAAATATGCTTCTATACTTTACTGTAAAATACCTTTACTGAGGAATTGGAATATTTCATTATCAAGTGTATGTAGCAAATACTTTTCCACTCTATACAACTGGGAGTTACAGTGGTCATTTAAACCCTTTCCTTTTCACGCATATGCAAACAGATAAGACCCAAATCAGACGGCTCCTGTAGAAGCGGTCTGATCAGGCTCTGCTCAGTTTGCTAATGGAATTTGATCTGTTTCTTTAGTTTCTAAAATATCTTCCACCTTCGATATTTCAATATCACTATTTTGCCCATTAATATTAAGTAGGTATTGAAGTTTCGACTAAATATTGAAAAAGGAAAGTGTTAAGCAAATCTAATTGTGTTTAATCTGACATAACTGTTTTCACAGCAACACACGTTGAATTTAATGAAATTCAGAAAATATGTTTAGCAAGATTAGTTGCGACTGGAAGGATAAATATGCGAGCGTGTTGTTAGGCAAAAGTGTCCGGAAGCAGGAATGCCGGGATATAAGATGCTGGGTGCTGTAGGTATCATAACAAATACCTTGTAATACTGTGCATATCACCTGAATGTCAGCACTGGATCAGGACATCTGTCTCCTTTGAACATCTCACAATCGCATCTAGTCATTGGATACATAAATCAGTTTGAATTCTTTACTACATAGATACCTACTGTGTCACCTTTGCAAACAGAGTAGATCCAGATAAGACAGTTCCTGTAGGAGCATCTGATCAGGGTCTGCTCAGTTTGCTTAAAGAATATCTTTGATATGATTCTCTACTAATTGGCAAAGCTATATATTCAATTATTTCATAGGACAGTATGAACTAATTAGTTAATTATGTTCACAGTAAGAGTCTGTCTTGACAATTCATTGAATAGGGTTAATAAAACAGGTAACACAACTGCGATCTAACGTCCAGGTGAAACAATTGTATAGACTTTCATGAAATCCAGAGGTCAAAAGCAAACCTTATATGTCTCTCTACGAGCTGCATGACTATGAGTAAAGGGCTTACAACAATCAAATTTGTAAAAGTGATGGCTTGATTGTTCATGTATATACCAGAGCTATGGCCCGAACAAAGTGATCCAACACAGGTTTAACTAAAGTATCTATTTACAGTATAACCTGTCTTAAGTGAGCATTAAAAAGGTAAAAGTCTTGGACTTTAAGATAGTTGATGCAGCACGAAAGTACTTTTTTTTTTACTTTTGTTTGAAACTTGAAAACTAACTCAGTCAGAGAGGGTCCTGTAATCAAGGGCAGATAAATCTAGACACAGTAATCTGATTCAACCCAAAAACTATAGTCGTCTTCCTCAGATAATAATAAGCATATGCCCTTAATATGAAACCAATATGTGAAGTACTGTTTGAGTTATCGCCTCACATTAAAAGTGTTGACGGATGGATGGACAGACAGATGGACAGAAAATGTGATTACTACAGAGCTCCTGCATTTTCAGTGAAGGGCCCTAATAATCAACCGCCTGTGTTTTAATACTCTTAAGCTCAATAAATGAATGGTCATTTAACCCTGTCCCTGTTCTATGTTTATTCCAATTTTCAATATTCATGAATATTCATGGACAAAATAGTTATAATGAAATATTGACGATGGAACATTCTAGCCATTTAAGAAACTAAAGAAACATCTATCAAATTCAATTAGCAAACAGAGCAGACCATGATCAGATGGTTCCTATAGGAGCCGTCTGACCTGGGTCTTCTCTGTTAGCTGATGTGTGAAAAAAGGTGTTTTTACAAGGGAAGGGTTAAGACATGTTCTACTATAAATCCTCAAATGTCAGCGATCTTATAAATAGTACTGATTAAAAAGTCCCTTGCTTATTAGCTGATGAATACAAAAATACAGCCAATGAACAAAACACAAAAATGAACAAAGTAAATATACTTGATTACAGAAACTTAGGCCAAATTTTATTTTACAATATATGATAATTACATATCAATATATGTATATAAAAACTTGCTACAATTATTACACTTATGAAGTGATCAATTACAGGGTAAAACTACAAAGATCAAACCAGTACAGGGCCAGTAACTCTGGAAATAGATCTAAACTGATATGGACAAAACTGAAGCATCTGATGTTGGTATGCCAACATCTGGAGTCTATGAAATAAATAAAATGACCTGTACGTATATAATATAATGACCTGTGACCTTTTCTATCTACAAGACATGAAAACATCAAATGATAATTAAACCTTTGGAAAAAAAGAAAATATACATATAAATGAAACTATTGTTTTAGTTAATGGCATCATAATGATAATAAATTCATAACCTTATATCATAGTTTTATTTCAAAGAATAGAAAGTGACTTTACTCCAGCAATAAAAGACACTGACATCTCAAGAATATGAATTAAGAGTTAAGATGACCTCAATACTGGAAAATGATTATATGGAAACAGATATTATAGCTAACATAATTGTACAGTAAACATCTTCTAAACTGGACATTCAATTTAGTATAAATATCAGTCCTGGAGACAGCTGGCAGATTAATGCAGGTTGAAAGTCATACAGAAAGCTCATCTGGGAGCCTTTTAAATCAGGTGTTCAATTCAATATAAATATCAATCTTGGAGACAGGTGGCAGCTTAATTCAAGGTGAGTCATCCAGAAAGCTACTAGAGGAGCTTTCTGCATGACTTTCACCCTGCATTAAGCAGCTATGTGCCTAAAAGTATCTAAATTCTTCTCTACTAGAATTCTGGTTAAGAGGGATTTTACTGTCTTTGTATTTATATACACAGAGATATAGATAAAGGTGTATACTCCAATACTAAAATCGTCCTTTCTCCATCAAACCTATGCTTGATTATGACATCACAGGGATTTGTAGGAGAAATAATGATGCTACTCTTAAACAAGATGTGTTTGTGAAACACTATGCCCCCGATTATTGCCAATATAAATTTGACCAGTACATGTAATTTGATCTTGATATATGACCTTGACCTTAATAAGTCACCCCTAAAAATGTTCGCCTCCATAAGTTTGAAGTATGTATGTGCAATGGCTACAAAATTATGGCCAACGTTAAAGTAGTCCATAAATCAACCAACATAACAATGGACCAACAGACAGGTAAAAAACAATACCATCCCCCCCCCCTTTTGATCAGGGGGCGGGAGAGGGGATAAAAAGTTTTGAATCATGTATACTATCTATACCTGTGCATACAAATATTAATTCAATAATCAGTTAATATCAATCAAGACATTTTCACCATGAGAACCCACATACATGTATATAAGTATAGAAAACTCTTACATTCCTGGCATCCAGAGCTGTCTAGTTTGCCTACAGATGCTAACTACCGGCAGTTCTCTGGTATGTCACATTTCAAGCATCCACGCAATACCATTGAAGTATATAGCTACATTGCTCCATCTGTACAGCACGTTCAGACAAATTTAAACTTGCAAAGAAATTCAAACTTGCACAGAAGTTCAAACTTGCACAGAAATAAAATCTCTAACAATGTATCCATTTCAGGTAAGTTTTAACCCTTTCCCTCATGAATAGTCATGTATGAAATAATGACATCATTAGTATTCATGTTTTAATGGTATATGTACACAAGTTATATTGACCAAGTTAGAAACTACATGTACTTTTTTTTCATGAATCTTCAGTAGGTACTGAAATTTGGAATAAACATAGAAAGGGAAATGGTTAATAAAAACAAGACGTGCGGCACTAACGCTCGTCTGATTTGGTCCTTGTCAGCTAAATAAAAACTTTTTGAAAAAAACCCAAAGGAGAATAACTCAAAAGTTTTGCAATCAAGAGTTATGGTTCTTATGTTGTGGCCTTCTCTTTAATGAGACCTATTAAGTTTCATGTTGATACCTCTTATACTTTTTGACTAATGAGCTTACATTAAATTTTATGCACGGCCACGACGACAACGCCTACGACCCAGTGATCACAATAGCTCGATGTTTCTTCGAGCTAAACAGACAGCAATTACTTTTCATAATGTATGCAGTATTGCATGAATATTCATGAAGTAAAGGAATACAAGTAAAATATCAATAATAACATGTATTAAACACAAACACGTGATAACAACAATACAAATAAACATGTGATATCCAGTAAGATCACCAGGATTTTTTGTTCATTCATTATGCTTGCATACAATAAATGACAGAAACAAAAGTGGATGCCATCACTTGCTGGCTTAAAATAAAATTTTACATAGCTTAAAAATGGACATAATTCTGTCATATGTAAAACAGGAATGTGAACCTTCAGATTATAGGTAATTGGGTGATAAAGAAGTGTAAGGACTTCGATTGCATAGACTTGAAACTCTATGTGTTGGTTGACATTAACCCTTTCCTTCATATAAACATGTTTTCATGTATTTGCATCCACAGTAGACCCGGATCAGATGACTTCTATAGGAGCATTCTGGGTTTTTTCACTATGCTTTAAGCAGCCACCTGCCCAATATACCAATTAGTTATAGAGAGGTTTTACTGTATTACAATTCAATAAGCAAACAGAGAAGACAATGATCAGATGGCTATTACAGGAGCTGTCTGATCTGGGTCTACTCTATTTGCAAAGGCATGAAAACATATATGGGGTAAAGAGTTAAGTCTTTAAATGATACTCCTACCTTTCAATATCTTTGCAAGCACATCAGAGGTAAACGGTTAAATAGTTTACAACAATATGAAATTCCAACAAAATCAGTACATCCCTAAATAAAGTAATGTCAAATACATTCTCTAAGATGAAAGTATTCATGCGAAAAATGTCATCCAGCCAACTGTCAAAATGATTCCCAAACGCTCTTAATGGTAAAGCCTTGTTCAAATAACTGCATTTGCCTTAATTTTTTAAGTGATTTCCCAACTTCCCCAATTTGTAAGCCTGAATAAGTAACTGCGGAAATTCAAATCAAAGTGGCGAAGAAACAAACAGTGTAGACCCTTATCTAGCTGCCTCTAGAGGAGCAGATTATTTAAGTCTAAACATTTTTCTAGCCAAAATATTTATGTTTATTACAGTATGCATAAGAACACTACATTTGTTGGGGAAAGATTGAATAAAATAAACCAATACAAATCAAAAGTGCAAACACGTTTAAACAATAAAAGTGCATTCCATAAACAGGTTAATTCGTTACTTTACAGAAAATCACACAGAGTAGACCCAGATCAGATGCCCTTGTAGAAAGCATCTGATCTAGGTCTGCTGTGTTTGCTTATGAAATAATATAGATATGATTTAACAGTTTCTGTCACAGTAAAATATTCAATTGTTTATACTTACATTATAAAAATATATTCATAGTCACTTTTTTTCTTAAACCTTTCCTCCATAGTCTATTTTTGGAAACAATAACTTTGAATAAATCTACCGAAAAGGAGCATTAACTAGAAAAAAGGAAAATTTTAGAATTTTGTAGTTTGAAACAATTGTGATAAATAGAGCATTTGCTCCTATAGGAGCAAATGCTCTATGTATCACAATGGTTTCATAAAGTGACTTTTACAGAGGCATAGAAAGGTGTATTTATGGAGGAAATGGATAAATGAATATTCATAAGGTAAAGGGTTCATTAATACTTGTCTAAAGCTACACTGCCGAACCCATAATACAATATCAGCTGATAATACTACAAAAAGAAAACCTCTATGGCATCAATAATTTTACTGTATCACCATCAACACGACTAGTATGCAATCATACAAAATAATTGAATTAGCTTTTTAACCCTTTTTCTAATAAAACTTTATGAGTGAATTGATCACTTCATGAATAATCATCAACTTAAAATTATTGTTATAACGTAAAATTCTGAAAGGTATTTTGGCCTAGACAAAAACTGTAGGATAAGATTATATAATTGCATTAGCAAACAGAGCAGACTCTGATTAGATTACTCCTACTGGGTCTCTTTTGTTTGCAAAAGTGTAAAAAAGGTGTTCATATGATGGAAAGGCTTAACCCTTCGCTTGCTGAATTTTAAAATACATTTCTCCTTCTTTACCCATGCTCTGTTGTATAGTTACATATATCTTCATTGTGTACAAGTATTTCGCTGTGCAATCACTGCTGTGGAGTGCACTGGTTGCACAATCAACTTGTAAATAGTGTAGACCCTGATGAGACAGCTCCTGCAGGAGCTGTCTCATCTGGGTCTTCACTATTTACAGGTAGGTATATTGACGTGAATAGCAAGTGAAGGGTTAAGGGAAACTAGGCACAGACCAATTAACACAACAATTTCTATGGTAAATGACTTTATGTGAATTAAATAACATTTTCCAATGATTCTTATCTCAAAAGGTATCACAAAAACATTACAAAGATACAATATGTATACATGTATCTCCTTAATCCTTATATACAAGGATTTTGTTAAAATATAGACTCCAATAAGTATCTAAAAAGTACATTAAAAATATTTACAAAAACACATATTTCTATTGCAGGCACTTCTAAATGGTGAAGAACTAATAACATATCAAGAATCTTAAATGTTTACCTGGTAGAAATGCCTTCTAACATCTTGTAAACAGAGCAGACCCAGATCAGATGGCTCCTGTAAGAGCAATCTGATCAGTGTTTGCTGTTTGCTTTAATATGGAATAATATAGATCTGATTCTACAATTTCTGCCATGGCCAAATTCTTCCTGTGTTCATATGCCTTTAGTGATTATTTTTAAATGAATATTCACCGGGTACAAGGGTTAAATCTGGAATGTAATTAAAACTTATACAGTAAAACCTCTCTTAACCTGAATTCTAGTAGAGAAGAATTTAGATATTTTAGGCAGGTGACTGCTTAATGCATGACTTCCATCCTGCATTGTGCTGTCACCTGTCTCCAAGACCGATATTTATACTAAATTTAATGTCCGGTTAAGAGAGGTTTTACTGTTACAGTATACAACAAGTAGGTGTGTGATATCCTGTGTAGATTGATACATACTAAATTAATCAAAAATCCTCGTCTAACTCTGGCAAAGCCGATCACATCTCTGATACATTTGGTTGAAGGATATCATATGTGATTTTTTTTAGTTTTCCTGAATAAGAATAAGCAAATAATAGATCCAACAGAAAAAAACAGAGAATGTATTAAAAAAAGCATAACAGATAAATATGTAGATGTTAAAAGGGTAGGTCTACCTTTGCAGTGACTCTCTAACACATTGACATAAATCATTTCATACATAATCAAATATGTAGGCAGAATCCTACATACAACCAAAACAGATGTGGCTTAGACAACATCGCTGAGGATTTCTGATTGATACAGAACATGACTACACTGAGTAGCAGCAACAGTTGGGAATATAGCACTTTACTACATTCCTTCAAAATGTGATAGGAGTACAAACAGTTCCTTTTCTTTTTACTTTCCCAAATTACCCCATGTATTTAGACACACAAATTACCCTAAGTATTCAGACACACAAATTACCCCAAATAATTCAGACACACAAAATACCCTCTCCATGGGTTTGTAAAGCTAAATAAGTCAATTTGGCATCAGTTATAAACTCTGAATTAGACCAGCATTGTAACAATAGTGTTGACTTTGATAAAACTGCTCCTTCAAGAGCTGTTTGATACAGGCCTACACCATTTGCCTAGGTCTATTTCTCTGAATGCTTAGGTTTTTCACAATCAAATTCCATTTCAATACAAAAATGCAAGTTTTCATACAGTCTTTTTTGTTGAAGCATGTCAATTTAAACTTCAATAGGCAGAGTCAAATTTTCATATTTAGAAGTTTTATGGTATTAAATGAGATCTCTACTCCACTGTATTGAATTCTTCTCTAATTTTTAGCATAAAAGAAAGGAACATTTTTGCAACAAAATTTTTAAGACAAAGAATCATTGATTATTAAGAAATTGAAAGTAATCTTACCAGTTTGACTAGGATGAAGACGGGTTTTGTCGACCATATTTTTAAGGCCACAGAAAAATCTGAATATTGAATGATTCTAAACCTGATACAAGAGCACCACATGCTGATCCCAATCCTTGTCTTTAAGCGAAAAAATATCTTAAAGGGGCATAAGTCTTTAAATATTAAGATAGAGTAATGATCCCTTAATGGATAGTAGCGCGTAATTGTCCCTTAATGGATGGTAGTGCTTGTAATGTTGAACAACTCTTTTGCCTTGACCATGACCTTGTGACCTAAAAATCATAGGTGGCATCTACTCATTATGACAAAACTGCCTATCAATTAGGACTGTAGGTAAAATGATTGATTAGCTATAAATTACAAATCATTTAGTCTACCAATTAACTGAAGAGCCGTCATTTATTTTTATTAGTTATATCAACACTTCACCTAATAGAGATGCCTTTTAATGCCTTTGCAAACAGAGCAGATCCAGATCAGAAAGCTTCTGTAGTAGTCATCTGATCAGGGTCTTCTTTATTTGCTTATGGAATAATATAGATCTGATACTAGAGATAAAAGGACATTCTCAACAGAGCAGAATTGTCAAGACAGAGTACTCTTGCCAAGTTAAAAGTATCTCTTTTGATCACATGGTCTTAACAGTGTTGAGGGTTTTTTGACATCATTTATGCTTCAAATCTTATTTCATACTGTAGAACTTAAGAAAGGAAGTAGAAAATAAAGGAGACTTACCTTGGGTAAGTTGATGTTAAAGTTTTACAGAAATTTGGGGGAAATAAAAAACTGAAGTGGTGAACAACTGGTTGGAGTTTGATAGGGAAATGTAAAACCCATTACAACAAAAACAACAAAAACAACAACAACAACAACTACACGAAGGCTATGGCTTTGCCATGACTTTTCTTCAAGCCAATTTATTTCATTAACCCATTACTTCATATTGACGACTTTTGAAGCCTCTGTAAAAGTCACTTCGTGAAACCATTGTGATAAATAGAGCATTTGCTCCTATAGGAGCAAATGCTCTATTTATCACAATGGTTTCAAACTACAAAATTCTAATTATTTCCTTTCTCTAGTTAATACTCCTTTTCTGTAGATGTATTCAAAATTTTGTATCAAAAAATAGCCTATGAGGTAATGGGTTAAAGAAAATGAAAGTAATGCCAATAAAAGTTAAAGACTGTCTAGGTACCTCTTATGTATCACATGGATGGTTAACATGTTTGGACTAGAAAAATTATCAATTGAACAATTTTACATCAATCATTTCTTCCAAGTCTCCACCAAATGGTCTGCCCCTCTGTCCATAAACTGGTGAGTACTTGCCATGGACTCCTGGGACTGTGCCATTCACCAGCGGTCGGTCTGTGAAGTCAACAAAACAGGTGCTTGGTCCACAGCTTTGCATGCCTTCAAGCTCAAACACTGTAACTGTGTTTTTACCAGTTTTGAGAGCGTACTTAGGAACATAGAGTCGTACCTGAGGACCCTCTTTTGGCCAATATCTTCCAAGGTTTACACCATTTATGAACAGCTGACCCTGGAACAACAGTAAACTATTGGTCATGATTGTATATCTTACTATCAACAGTAACAAACTTGCCTTTAATCATATACTCTATACTGATGCCTTTTGAAACATTTGCAAACAGAGCACACCCAACTCAGATGGCTCCTGCAGGAAGGTCTGCTCTGTTTGTTAATGAAATAATATAGATCTATTTCTACAATCTCTGCCTTGATGAAAGTTCTCTTACAAGTTCATGTTGCTATGATAAACACTCAGCTCATTACTATTCATACAGCCAATATTTCTGGCATGAATATTCAGGGAGGAAAGGGTTGAATCTGTCCATCACAGACATCATTTTGTGATCAACCCTAATTACCTTATGTATTTGAACACACATTCTCCTTTCTGCATTGGTTTATAAATGTAAAAATGTCACTTCAAATGGTATCTTTTTATAACTTTAAATTAGACTGACATATATTAAGCAAACAGAGTAGCCTGTAATATCAAACACTTCTTCCATGGTCTAATCTGGGTCTGCATATTTCGCTAAGTTTGGCTAAATTTGTTACCATTTTTATAACTCCAAATCTGAATGACATAGTAGCAAACAGTGTAGACTCTGATCAAATTGCTCCTGAAAGTACAGTTTGATCTGGATCAGCAGTATTTGCCTAGATTTGTCAGTCCAAATACTGAGTGTTATTAAGGAAACAACATATTACGATATTAACTGAGAATGGAATGCTCTCTGAAATTCCTGACTAAACTAAATTTGGGTTGAAATTTGGATCAGAAACAATGAAAGCCTTGCATATGCAATGTAACTCTCTAGCTGGCAAACATAATGACAATATAACATAACGCCATAAGTTGTTACTAAGATGAAACGTATGTAAACACATCTAATGTATGGTCACACTTATCTAAAGCCCTATAGTAAACTGTAAAAGAATTGACATTAACAATCTTTTTTGGCAGTTGTTTTTTCGACACACCTGCCCATACATCCATTAACTTTACCTGGCCTATATTCATGCTAGAAATAATGACATCATGAATATTAATTAGATCATTTTTTATAATAGCTTATGCACATTGTATTAATATTTGGCCATGGCAGGAACCATAAAATCAGATTTATATAAACACAGATGCAAACAGCGGACTCTGATCAGATGACTTATATTGAGGTCATCTGATTTGGGTCTTCTCTGTTTGAAAACGTAAGAAAAGGTGTAACTATGTAAAGAGTTAATCTATATTTGAGTAAATAATGATGCATATCTACTTATCTTAACACTTAACCTACTAGAGCTACTTTCTACAAAGAGTAGACCCAGATCAGAACTGCTCCTGTTGAAGCCATCTGATCAAGATCTTCTCTGTTTGCCTACAGTTTCTGGCATGGCTAACAAATCTTGTGTTCAAATGCCATTACAAAAAATAATCTAATAAATATTCATGCTGCCATGATTCTTTACATAAATATTCATCCTGTAATGCGTTAATTTTTTGTAGTCATGTTTCTCAATGGTGTACATTTACATATGAGTGAGATACAGATTATGTATTATGTTATTTTCAGATCAAGTTCAGTTCTTCGAGAAGATTCCAACAAGTGGCCACAACATATATAAATATAAAGCAACTATGCTTAAAAATGGTTTAACCCTTTCCCTCAAATAAACCTGTATTCATGCATTTGCTAACACAGCAGAGTCTCAGTAGACCCAGATCAGACGGTTCCTATGGGAGCCGTCTGATCAGGATCTGCTCTGTTTGCTAATGGATAGATCTGTTTACTATCTGAAATGGCTGAAATGGCTACAATGTTCAGCCTTTCATATTTTATTATACCTATTTTGTCCATGAATATTCAGTAGGTATTGAAATGTGGAAACCACATACAGTAAAAGCTCTCTATAATGGCCACTAAATTACATCACATATTTTGTGTTAAAGGCAAGTGGCTGCTTAAAGCAAGGTGAAGGTGAAACAGAACGCTCCTATAGGAGCGTTCTATTTTACTTTCATCTTGCTTTAAGCAACCACCTGCCCTAAATACGAAATGATTTAATCAATTTAGTGGCCTTTATAGAGAGGTTTTACTGTAGAACAAGGAAAGGGTTAGTTAACACATCTTATCTATGTCATTGTCATACACCTACCTTAACCCATTGGGACATGTCTATATAGGTGTCCATGGGATCATTCTCTATACTGAAGGTACCTTGGTAAATGGACGGTATAATCAGAGATGATGAAGGAAAAGGGGGTTGTTGGTACCCAGCTCTGTGTAGCTGTACATCCTCAGATTTGATTGGGTATTGCAGCCAGTCAGTAAGAATGGTGCCATTCAGGGTAACGTTGGATATTATTCCCTGAAAAAATAAATATCATGACCTTGAATAACTAGTAAAGTACAGAGCTGTAGACCTTACAAATGCTTACAACACTGTGGGCGAATGTGTGACAACCTCTGCAGATAGTTTATATCCAGATGTGACACTGAGACACTCAGAATCTCACCAGAATACAAGCTCTTTAACACTCTGACACCACAATGGTGAAAGTAAAATGAAAATCATCTAATTTTTAATAATTCTTCTGTTAACCCGTTTTGCTTCACAGATATACATTTTGGTATCTATGTAAACAGTGTAGACAAAGATCAGATAACTTCTGTCTGATCAGGGTCTGCTTTGTTTGCTTATGGAATAACATAGATGTATTTCTATTTTCTACAAACTTCCATTGACCATGACGCCATTATAAACAAGAGCTGTCACAGGACAGCGCGCTCGACTATTCTCAGAATTGTTAGTGTAAAAATGCTTGATAGTGGACTAAAATAGTGTCCAATGATACTAGAAGCAAGTAATCAGTCTCAGTAAAATATCTTTAATAGCATTCAGGATGTAGGATCTCTTTGAACTCTTTAATGAAAGAGAAAAACTTAAGTAAAAAAGGGCAATAATTTCTGTTAAAATGCTTGACAGAGTAATGTACTCTTGCATACATATGAAGCTTGAGGTGGTGAACAAGTGTTCCAAGTTTCAAAGCTTTATCTCAAAGGGTTATGTAAGTAAGTGGACTTTAACAAAAACCTTAACCAAAAGTTCTAAGTCCAAAAGGGCCATAATTCGGTCAAAATGCTTGACAGAGTTATGTACTCTTGCCTACAGATAAAGATTGTGGTGGCGAACAAGTGTTCCAAGTATCTAAGCTTTATTCCAAAGGTAAGAGGCAAAAAGTGGACTTTAACAAAAACCTTAACCAAAAATTCTAAGTTAAAAAGGGCCATAATTCTGTCAAAATGTTTGACAGAGTTATGTTCTCTTACCTACAGATGAAGTTTGTAGTGGTGAACAAGTGTTCCAAGTTTCAAAGCTTTATTCCAAAGGTTAGAGGCAAAAAGTGGACTTTAACAAAAACCTTAACCAAAAATTCTAAGTTAAAAAGGGCCATAATTCTGTCAAAATACTTGACAGAGTTATGTACTCTTACCTACAGATGAAGTTTGTGGTGGTGAACAAGTGTTCCAAGTTTCAAAGCTTTATTCCAAAGGTTAGAGGCAAAAAGTGGACTTTAACAAAAACCTTAACCAAAAATTCTAAGTTAAAAAGGGACATAATTCTGTCAAAATGCTTGACAGAGTTATGTACTCTTACCTACAGATGAAGTTTGTGGCGGTGAACAAGTGTTCCAAGTTTCAAAGCTTTATTCCAAAGCTTAGAGGCAAAAAGTGGACTTTAACAAAAACCTTAACCAAAGTGTGACGCGGACGCCGACGCCGGGGCGAGTAGGATAGCTCCACTATTCTTCGAATAGTCGAGCTAAAAATCAGCTTATTAATATTCATACTGTCATTATTTCTGACAGTTTTACTGATGGAGTAAAGGGATAATCTGTTCCTTCATATAAATGCCTTTTCTACCCTTTGCCAACAGTGTAGACCAAGATCAGACAGTCTCTTGTAGGCAGCCTCTGATCAGGTCTACTCAAGTTGCTTATGAAACTTTACATATCTGATCCTAAATATTTTTCATTATTTACAAGTCAACAATTACCATTTAAATTTTTAATTGATAAAAACTTAGCAAATGAACATTCATTAACCCATTCCCTCATATATTGACGCTTTTTGAAGCTTCTGTAAAAGTCACTTTATGAAACCATTGTGATAAATAGAGCATTTACTCCACAGGAGCAAATGCTCTTTTAATCACAATGGTTTCAAAACTACACAATTCTGTAAATTTCCGTTTCTCTAGTTAATGCTCCTTTTTGGTAGAGTTAATGCAAAGAGGTTGGATCTAAAAATAGCCTAAGTAGGAATGGGTTAAGTGATCAGTTCATGGATAAATGTTTATTAGGGAAAGGGGTCAGGCAAAAATTCCGTACCTTGAGATTGTTGTTCAACTGTCCTCCATAGTTTATACGGCCCATATTCTCTACCAGAATATGCACATAGTCCCCCTTTTGACCGCTTATCTTATATATAGGATTAACTCCCCTTTGAACAAATCCATATGTAACCTGTAAGAGAAGATGGTCTGTATTCAGTGACTGATTTATTTACTCCTCATTGTAAAATTTGTTGAGTGCTTTAGTTTTTTATTATTTAATCTTTCTTCCCATAGTGGTAACTTTATAAAAGATAATAACAGAATCAAACTACAGTAGAACCTGCCTTAAGCAAAGAGTTGTGTAATTATGGGTCTATAAGACAGGTGGTAGCTTAATGCAGGTCAAAAGTAATGCAGAAAGCTCCAATAGGAGCTTTCTGCATTACTTTTGCCCTGCATTAAGCAACCACCTGCTTTTTAATACTCTTATGGTTAGTAAATGAATGACTACTTGGGAAAGATTTTACTGTACAGAGTAACTCTGCATCTCATCTGGATCCAAACTGTTTGCAAAAATAATCACAGATTATCAAAAGAATTAAAAAAATTCTATAACTTCAGGCACCCATTTTTAAGAAACATTTCATCATTATTAAAAATTCCATTTACTTTCAAAGTACATATAAATACTTTTTATCACATGACGCTTTTTATCACATGACTAAAGCAGATGTCTGTTCAGGGTCTGCTATGTTTGCTAATGGAATTTGAAAAGAGCTGTTTCTTTACTTTCTAAAATGGCTACAATGTTACAACTTCAACATTTTATTATAACTATTTTGTCCATGAATATTCAGTCGGTATTGAAAATTGGGCTAAATATAGAACAGAGAAAGGGTTAAAGAGTGAAATAACGAACTCACAGGTTGAGTTTTACTGCCAACCATAAGCTGCCCTCTGTCCCTCAGTCCTGACATATTTAGGTAGGCATAATCAAAACTCTCTGTCAGCTGGTGTTGGTACAGAACAAAACCGTAATACTGAAAGTAGAACAATCAAACTGGAAATTCTGCAAAAACCTGGTTTTCTCTTATATTTGATAAGTAACACATTTTAACCATTCACCTGACAATACCAATTTGCAACAAGATGTGTTTGTGAAACACTATGCCCCCTCAATATGATATTTAACCCTGAAGGATGACCTTGATCTTGACATGTCACCCCTCAAACTGTGCAGCTTCATGGGGTACACATGCATACCAAATATAAAGTCTGTATCTCTAATGGTTCAAAAGTTATGGCCAATGTTAAAAGTTGGTGACCTTTGACCATGAAGGATGACCTTGACCTTGACATGTCACCCCTCAAAATGTGCGGCTTCATGAGATACACATGCATACCAGTATCAAGGCTGTATATCTACTAGTTCAAACGTTATGGCCAATGTTAATGACCTTTGACCTTCTAAGATGACCTTGACCTTGACATGTTACCCCTCAAACTGTGCAGCCAAATGAGAAACACATATATACAAACTATCAAGTCTGTGTCTCTACTGGTTCAAAGGTTATGGCCAATGTTAAAGTCTGTGACCTTTGACCCTGAAGGATGACCTTGACCTTGACATGTCACATGTGCAGCTTCATGAGATACACATGCACGCCAAATATCAAGACCCTATCTCTATTGGTTCAAAAGTTATGGCCAATTTGAAGTTGGTGACCTTTGACCCTGAAGGATGACCTTGACATGTCACCCCTCAAAACTGTGCAGCTTCATAAGATACACAAGTATGCCAAATATCAAGTCTCTATATGTACTGGTTCAAAAGTTATGGCTAATGTTAAAGTCGGTGATTTGACCCATGTGTTTGACCTCTGACCTTTAAGGGTGACCTTGACCTTTACATGTCACATCTCAAAATGTGCGGCTTTACGAAATACATATGCATGCCAAATATCAAGTTTCTATCTGTACTGGCTCAAAAATTATGACCAATGTTACAGTTACAGACAAAGAAACAGACAATTTGACCTTTGACCCTGAAGGATGACCTTGACCTTGAATGTTACCCCTCAAAACGTACAGCTTCATAAGATACACAAGCATGCCAAATATCAAGTCTCTATCTTTACTGGTCTAAAAGTTATGGCCAATGTTAAAGTCGGTGATTTGACCCATATATTTGACCTCTGACCTTTAAGGATGACCTTGACCTTGACATGTCATCCCTCAAAATGTGCGGCTTTATGAGATACATATGCATGCCAAATATCAAGTCTCTATCTGTACTGAATCAAAAGTTATGACCAATGTTAAAGTTGCGTTAAAGTTACAGCCAAAAAACAGATAATTTGACCTTTGCCCCTGAAGGATGACCTTGACCTTGACATGTCACCCCTCAAAATGTGCAGCTTCATGAGATACACAAGCATGCCAAATATCAAGTCTCTATCTCTACTGGTCCAAAAGTTATGGCCAATGTTAAAGTCCATGATTTGACCCATATATTTGACCTCTGACCTTGAAGGATGACCTTGACCTTGACATGTCACCCCTCAAAATGTGCGACTTTATGAGATACATATGCATACCAAATATCAAGTCTCTATCTGTACTGGGTGAAAAGTTATGACCAATGTTAAAGTTGCTAACAAACAAACAGACAAACAGACAAACAAACAAACAAACAGACAGGGCAAAAACAATATGCCCCCCAGATTTGATCTTGGGGGCATAAAAAGGGTAGACTTAAATCAGAGAGCTTCCACAGAAGCTGTCTGGTCAGGAATCTGTTCTATTTGCTGTTATATTATTGGTTTGATTCTCAACTGTTTGCCATGGCAATGAATTTCCTTATATTATATTTTCAACAGAATTTATTTAATTTTCATATTGGGCAGAGTCTTGCATCAATATTGCTTTATAATACATGAAGGGTTAATAACTCATAAGACATATACTTACCAATTTCATTCTTGTTTCAAATAGAAAATAACTCGTTAAATTCATACATGTGAACAAGATAAGTCTGTGAAATGCAAGGCTCCAATCAGTGCCATGATTTCTATAAATTAGACCTTTGCCCTTGGACATTTTATTAAGACCTTGACATGACACAAATCAAAAGTCGTAGCATTATGACATGAGTACACAGCCAAGAATGAAGAGTTGAAAGCTACAGCTAAAATAAAGTTCAGACAGACCATCAAACAAATAAGCAGGCAAACAGGCTAAAAACAATATTCCATGATCTAGCTATTTAAGACATAGAATTATCATCATTTGCATCGACATCAACTTCAAGTTTGATCTTTTAGAAAACATTCATACAATCTGTATATAATCTACTCAAAAACATCTAGTTTATCTAGTTTTATGCCGAAACATTTAATGTCACACATAAACCGATAGAAGTATAAGAAGTATACATGTACAAACTTTTGAGGAAATAACATGTCGATGACAAAACTGTAGTTCACTTCATGTCTTTATCTTCAATATTCACTAACCTATTATTCCCCTTCAGGACTCTTTTGATAACTTTATGATCACTTCTAAAATATTCATCAAATTAGTTTCATGATGAAACTTCTGGCTTAGACAAAAACTGTATGATTAGAATTATATAATTTCCTAAGAAAACAGCAGACTCTGATCAGACAGTTCCTAAAGGAGACATCTGATCTGGCTCTACTCTGTTATCAAAGGTGTGAAAAGGCTTTTGTATACCTGGGAAATGGTTAACCCTTTCCTCCATAAATACGCCTTTCTACGCCTGTGTAATAACCACTTCTTCCTCTAAGGAAGCAAATGCTCTATTTATCACAATGGTTTCAAACTACAAATTCTAAAATTTTACTTTTCTCTAGTAAATGCTCCTTTTGGGTAGATTCATTCAAAGAGGTTGGGTCTAAAAATAGCCTATGCAGGAAAGGATTAAACAAAATTATTGCAGTAGCAAAATACTGTACTTTGATCAAACTGTTCCTTCAGTTGCAATTTGATCTGTGTCTACACTATTTGATTAAGATTGTCAAGTTAAATATCTCGGGTAATTATGAAATTAGTGTAACAAATGGCTAGACATCACTTACATGATCCAGGGCTTCCATGGTTACTGGATACTCTGATCTGACAGGAGAGACATCCAAGATATAGTCTAAAATTGTCTCCACCTACAAAACATTACATATAGTCATCAGAAATGAAGATAAGATAATAAGTCTTTGGCGTGAGCTACTTTACTACTCTGTATACACTATAGTATATGTATATACATGTATGTTATTTTATGTATTAGAGGAATAAATAAGAAGCATACGAGCGCTGTCCTGAAAGTTTGCAGAATCTCTCTATTGTTTATCAGACAATCAAGCTATAAATGTAAACAAAGAAAGTCACCAATAATCAGAATAAACTTACAACATCAAATTTGTACTACCTGTATATCATTGCTTGTTATAGATAGCCGTCTCCATAGTAACAGCCAGTACTATAAGCAGTGCATGTTAAAAATATGTACATGTATATCTTTGTAAAATCAAAATCATTGCCAAACAGCAGAATGTTAGTACATAATAATGATGTTTTCTCCTTTAAATTTAATGTCTTTGGGCGCACTTGTTTATGTTTCAAATCACAAACTGTAGAGCGGCTCATAAAAAGCTTTAAAACGATAACGTTAATGGACGACGTCAAATTACAGAGTGTTGTGAAGTTTTGTGTTGGGCTTGAAAAATCACCGGCAGTGATATTCAGAATGATTATATCATCTAACACATTACCACAATGAAGCAAAATCTTTGTTTATAAGTAGCATGAGCGGTTTAGAAACGGAAGAAAATCAACCAATGATGATGAAAGATCAGGTCGCCCATCAATAGTAACTGCTGTTAACAAGGATAGAGTGAAAGAGCTGATAGACACAGATAGACGATTGACAGAAAGAGAAATAGCTAAAATACTTGACATTTCATGTAATGTATGTAGCTCCTCAAATATTAACCACAAGCCTTGGAATGTCCAAAGTTAGCGTAAGACATTGAGAATTATACAATCATATACAATAAGACTCTTATACTTACCCCTTTTATGCTCAAACAAAGCATTTATATCTCATTATTCTTTGCAAAAGCATTCTCAGTTTAACCCTTTCTCTGTCCTATGTTTGTTTCAAATTGCAATACCTACTGAATATTCATTAACAAAATATTTATAAAGAAATATGGAAGGTGTAACATTGTAGACATTTTAGAAAGCAAAGAAACAGATGTATCAAATTCTACTAGCAAACAGAGTAGACCCTGATCAGACGGCTCCTCTAGGAGTCATCTGATCTGGGTCTACTCTGTTTGCAAATGTGTGAAAACATGTTTATATGAGGGAAAGGGTTAAGATGTTTACAACAATTTCAATAAATATACAATAGAATCTCTCTATAAAAGGAATACACTTAGAAGGCTTTAAAAGCAGGTGGTTGCTAATTACAGGTGGTTGCTTAATGATAAACATTGTTTTCATACATTTGCAAACAGAGTAGCCTCAGATCAGACGGCTACCATAGGAGTCATTTGATCAGGGTCTGCTCTGTTTGCTAGTGGAATTTGACATATCTATTTCTTTCCTTTCTAAAATGGCTACAAGGTTCCACCTTCCATATTTCATTATAACTATATGTACATGTATTTCATTCATGAATATTCAGTAGGGTACTGAAATTTGGAATAAATACAGAACAGGGAAAGGGTTAAAACTGCAGAAACAGCCTTTTTAGTGTAGTCATTATAGAGAGGGATAACTGTACATGTAAAACATCTTATCTTTTAACCCTCCATAAATACACCTTTCTACACCTCTGTAAAATTAACCTATTGAAACCATTGTGATACATAGAGCATTTGCTCCTATAGGAGCAAATGCTCTACTTATCACAATGGTTTCAAAATACAAACTACAAAATTCTAAAATGGTCCTTTTCTTTAGTTAATGCTCCTTTTCGGTAGATTTTTTCAAAGAGGTTGGATTTAAAAATAGCCTTTGAGGTAATGCGTTAACAAATACAGTTAGTTATACATTAATACTGATGCTTGAATGAATTTACATTAGTAACACATTACAACATATTTTGAAACTTAGCCATAATGGTAAGTTATAAGTCACTATTAATTTTAATTCAAATATGTACACAGCTGTAGGTTGAGAGGGGTGAATATATATAATATGTACTTGTGTATAGTATACAAGATGGTTATATCATATAATTGGAAGGCACAGAGATCTCTCATTAACATGTTGACTGATGAATATTTATGCAAGAAATAATGACTATATGAATATTAATTAGCTAAATTTTAATAATGATATATAAACACTAAATTTTTCAACCCTGGCAGAAACTATAAAATCATATCTATATCATTCCATAAGCAAACAGAGCAGATCATGATCAGACAGGTCAAACCACAGTTTTCTGATCTGGATCTATTCCCTGTTTGCAAAGGCATAAAAAGTTTGGATTATCCAATTTTTTCCAAACTATAGAGTATTTAACCCTTTCTTCCAGAGGCTATTTTTAGACTCAACCTCTTTGACTGAATCAAAGACCTATGATAACACATAGATAAGAAACTACTGTATAACACTAGGAGAACTTTATTCTGATAGGTGGTTTGGTTCTTTGCATAAAACTTTTTTGTTTGTGAACAGATTTTAACAATCCAGGTATCATATTGTAGCTTTATAGTTGCACTACACAATGATATGCTTATATTTCCTGAGTTTTTCTTACCATCCGAGATATTTGCAAACGTGACTTTGTTTGATTTTGTACACGCTAAAATCATACCTTATTTCAGCACGTGGCAAACTCTTATATTTTATAAACTACTGAAAAACAAAAGTTTTATCTGTGATAAAAATTGTATTAATAGTATTTATAATCGTTTTCCAATTAAAATATACCATATTATTTTGAAGAAAGTATGCAAATCTTTAGAAATCTTGATTTCTAAGGTCATTTTCATCAAAATAAGTAGATTGCAATTCAGACAGGTGGGTTGGGTCTTTGCACAAAACTTTTTTGTTTGTGGACCGATTTTAACGATCAAGGTACCATATTGTAGCTGAATAATTGTTCTACACAATGATATGTTTATATTTCATGAGCCTTTCTTACAACTAGAGATATTTGCAAACGTGACTTTGCGTGATTTGGTACATTTGCCGCGAGACTTGGTGAGATTTGTCTAAGTTTCTTATCTGTGTGTTATCATAGGTCTTTGACTGAATCTACCGAAAAGGAGCATTTACTAGAGAAAAGAAAAATGTTAGAAGTGTGTAGTACTGAAACCATTGTGATTAATAGAGCATTTGCTCCTATGGGAGCAAATGCTCTATTGATCACAATGGTTTCAAAAAGTGACAATTACAGAGGCGTAGAAAGGTGTATTTATGGAGGAAAGGGTTAATGATTGGAACTGATCTAATGAGCCATCACTGTAGATCATATAAACATCACGGAGAGTACAAAAGCATAAAAAGCATGATCTGGGTCTGCCCTGTTTGTTTATGAAAATTTTATAGATATGGTTCTACAGTTTCTGCTATGGCCACCTGTGTTCATGTTTCATTATAAAAGTTAAACTAATTAATATTCATGATGTCAGTATTTCTTACATGAATATTCAAGGGGTACAGGGTTAACGCTATTAAACCATTCCCTAATAGGGCTAGGCTATTTTTAGTTCCAACTACTTTGAATAAATCTACCAAAAAGGAGCATTAACTAGAGAAAAGGAAACTTTTTAGAATTTTGTAGTTTGAAACCATTGTGATAAATAGAGCATTTGCTCCTATAGGAGCAAATGCTCTATTTATCACAATGGTTTCAATAGGTGATTTTTACAGAGGGGTAGAAAGGCGTATTTATGGAGGGAAGGGTTAAGAAACTGTTATTTAGTGACTAACTGTAAAGATCTTAGCCCTTTACTCCAAAAACATAAATATTAGAAATGATGGCAGCATTAACATTAATGAGATTATTTAATTTGATTTTTTAAAATGGCATATTAACAAATAAAGTGTTTGCCAAAGCAGAAACTGCAATATCATATCTATATTATTCCATAAGCTATATGAACTGTCTGATCCTGGTCTACTCTGTTCGCAAAGGCATAAAAAGGCATATAACAACAGATATAGGCAACAGATAAATGTGCGTACTCAGATACTAAACTCGTCATTTCTCCACCAAACCCTATGTTATTACCACTCTTTAGAATCGTCTCATCGAGACGATTCTAAAGAATGGTAACAACATAGTGTTTGGTGAAAAAATAAGGGAGTTATTCTCGAAGATGTTTTAATTCAAGCATCTTATCTGGACCTCTGTTTATGGAGTAAAGGTTTAATCTAATGTCATGTTTTAATGTCATAGCTTATTCATATTTTCACTAAATGTCCTTCTTTCTGTCCTCATATCACTGAATCAATGAGATACTTACAAAAGACAGTTCAACCTTTCCATAGGCATACTTTGGAGTTGATGGTGGAACATTCATCGGTGGAAGTGGATTGTACTGAAACAAAAATGTGCAGTTCGGCCAGTTCATGTATTTTTTGCAAGCAATTGACATTCACTGACTCTTATCCCATTATTAAACATTCATGTCTGCTCAAATTTGGATCTGGTGCAATTCTAAATACTTTCAATTTAATCAAGCTGTTTGCAAAGGTCGCGGACAGCGGAATAAGGCATCAGATACAGTACCAGTTGTCTGTCACATGGCCAACATATTATAAAAGAATAAAATCTAGTTAACCCTTCGCTTGCTATTCACGTCAACACACCTACCTGTAAATAGTGAAGACCCAGATGAGACAGCTCCTGCAGGAGCTGTCTCATCAGGGTCTTAACTATTTACAAGTTGATTGTGCAACCAGTGCACTCCACAGCAGTGATTGCACAGCGATATACTTGTACACAGTGAAGATATATGTAATTAAACAACAGGACATGGGTAAAGAAGGAGAAATGTATTTTAAAATTCAGCAAGAGAAGGGTTAATTACCTGATATAGAAGCAGAAGCCTTTTGACGCCTTATCAAACAGAATAGACCCAGATCATATAGCTCTCATAGGAGCCATCTGATCAAGGTCTGCTCTGAATTGTTATGTTTACTGTTTCTGTATAAACAAAAATATTCCTGAGTGCTATTATAACTAGAAAACTGTGTCCCAAGTTTTCCAACTAGATATAAAAGCAAATTAAGCAAAAAGTCATGTTTGGTTTTGTTTGCATATCAACTTGATTTATCAATTTTGGCAGAGTCACCAGAAGACTAATCATTCCAAATGCAGACCCTGATCAGCTAGCATTTGATCTTGGTCTACTCTGTTGGCAAAGGCATAGAAATGCAAATGTATAGAGTAAAGGGTTAAAGCAACTATTGATGGTCAGACAGATAGAGGCTAGATGCCAGATGACATGCATACTCAAGTGAGCTAAAAATTAGTTGATAAAAAATCATTGTTTTCTACATGAATAATTCTGATTCTGATTCTACATTACTTATATCCATTTGTCTTATGGACAATTAGACTTCATTTGAACTGTCTCTTTAGAACATACTTTTCAATATATACATGTATATAAAGATTTAATCCTTTCAGTCATTAGCTTCATACCTTTGCTGTTGTTTACTTCACAATACTCTTTATTTCTATTTTTGCCATACAGTAGAACTTGCCTTAAGCGACCTTTATAAAACCCTTTCCCTCATATTGACGACTTTTGACGACTCTGTAAAAGTCACTTTGTGAAACCATTGTGATAAATAGAGCATTTGCTCCTATAGGAGCAAATGCTCTATTTATCACAATGGTTTCAAACTACAAGATTCTAATTTTTTCCTTTTCTCTAGTTAATGCTCCTTTTTGGTAGATTTGTTCAAAGAGGTTGTATCTAAAAATAGCCTATGAGGTAATGGGATAAAGATGTCTAAATCTTGGTCTTTAAGACAGGTGGTGACAATATGGGACAAAGTTTTACAACTAGAACTATCACTGAAGGTGAATAATACCCCCAAAGTGTGAGTGTCACAGGAAAAAGCTTTGTACAATTTGAAGGGGCATAACTCTGTAAAAAATGAAAAAACTGTAAAACTATTATTGGATGCGCATCTCTTTTTCATGATAAAGTACCATGTCAAGTTTTGTACAATTTCAGTCAGCAGTCGCTGAGAAACCATGCGGAATAAAAGTCGACAGACAGACCAACAAAAAACTTTTAAACAAAGGGACATAACTTTGTAGGAAAATCAATCAGCTGGAAAACTATAATTGGATGTGCATGTCCTCTATATGATAAAGCATCATGTCAAGTTTCATTGGATTCCAGTTAGCAGTTACTGAGAAACCGCATGAAAAAACAAGAGATGTCACAATCACGTGACAAATGCCCCCAAAAATTGTACCCTGTGGCCTTGACCTTTGACCCATGGACCAGGGAGTTGACACATCGTCTTTGTGTGGTGAACATTTGTGCCAGGTTCCTTTGAAATCCATTCACAGATAAACAAGTAATTGTACCCTGTGACCTTGACCTTTGACATATGGACCAGGGAGCTGAATGCGACACATCGTCTTTGTCTGGTGAAATTCTGTGCCAAGTTATATTGAAATCCATTGATAGATAAAGATGTTACAGACCGGACACGAAATTTGTGACAAAGTAATTGTACCCTGTGACCTTGACCTTTGACCCATGGACCAGGGAGTTGAAAGCGACACATCATCTTTGTCTGGTGAACATTTGTGCCAAATCATATTGAAATCCATTGATATGTAAAGAAGTTGCAGACCGGACACGAAATTTGTGACAAAGTAATTGTACCCAGTGACCTTTGACCTATGGACCTGGGAGTTGAAAGCGACACATCGTCTTTGTGTGGTGAACATTTGTGTCAAGTTATATTGAAATCTATTGATAGATAAAGAAGTTACAGGCCGGACACGAAATATGTTACAAAGTAATTGTACCCTGTGACCTTGACCTTTGACCTATGGACCTGAAGGTTGAACGCGACACATCGTCTTTGTGTGGTGAACATTTGTGCCAAGTTCTATTGAAATCCATTGATCGATAAAGAAGTTACAGACCGGACACGAAATTTGTGACAAAGTAATTGTACCCTGTGACCTTGACCTTTGACCCATGGACCTGGGAGTTGAACGCGACACATCATCTTTGTGTGGTGAACATTTGTGGCAAGTTATATTGAAATCCATTGATAGATAAAGAAGTTACAGACCGGACACGAAATTTGTGACAAAGTAATTGTACCCTGTGACCTTGACCTTTGACCCATGGACCTGGGAGTTGAACGCGACACATCGTCTCTGTCTGGTGAACATTTGTGGCAAGTTATATTGAAATCCATTGATAGAAGAAGAAGTTACAGACCGGACACGAATTTGGGACGGAAGGACAGACGGACGGACGGACAGACGGACAGACGGACTGACGGACAGACGGACGGACGGACAGACGGACAGACGGAAGGACGGACAATTCGATTACTATATGCCCGCCTTTGGGGGCATAAAAATCAACAGACTGACTGACAGACCGATGGACCGCCAAGCTGACTCCTATATACCCCTCCCCCAAACTTTGTTTGTGGGAGTATAAAAAGCTCCTATGGGAGCTTTTTGTATCTTTTTTCCCTGTATTAGGCAGCACCCTGCATTTTAAGCCTCATATAGTCAATAAATAAATGGTCACCTAAGACAGGTTCTACTGTATATGTAAAATATAGCACACTAATTTACCTTGCCAATGACCTAAGACACGTTCTACAGTATATGTAAAATATAGCACACTAATTTACCTTGCCAATGACCTAAGACAGGTTCTACTGTATATGTAAAATATAGCACACTAATTTACCTTGCCAATGACCTAAGACAGGTTCTACTGTATATGTAAAATATAGCACACTAATTTACCTTGCCAATGACCTAAGACAGGTTCTACTGTATATGTAAAATATAGCACACTAATTTACCTTGCCAATGACCTAAGACAGGTTCTACTGTATATGTAAAATATAGCACACTAATTTACCTTGCCAATGACCTAAGACACGTTCTACAGTATATGTAAAATATAGCACACTAATTTACCTTGCCAATGACCTTTCTGAGGGTCATGTACTTATCTGTGATGTCACCAGCCTCAGACAATGGGGCATCATAGTCGTAGCTGGTGGGGCAAGGCTGAAATGGGCTGTTGGCCCCTGTGAGTAGAAACAGGGGTTCTTTCCAAGCAGTGTTACATAAAATGCTGGATAAGGGTTACACCGACATGCAAGATATCACATGGAGGGTTGAGTGCCAGACAGTAGTGACAACATTATTTAACCTAATAAGGAATTTACTCCATGAATATTTATGCAACAAATATCAACATCATGAATATTTAATAGATTGATTTTTATAAAGGCATGTCAAAATAAGAATATTTGGCCATGGCAGAAACTGAAGAATATATCTATATTATTTCATAAACAAACAGAGCAGGCCCTGATCAGATACCTTCTACAGCAACGATCTGATCTGTGTCTACTTTGTTTACACAGAAGGTGTAGAAAGTTGTATTTATGGAGTAAAAGGTTAAGCATTTAAAATGATTGTTCCCTCAAACTGCCTTTGTTGATTTTTCTTTCATTTCTATTAAAAACAGTTTGCAAATGTTATCATATCACTCCATTGATTGTAGTTACAATAGTTTTGAACTCAGTCCTTGATTTGCACACAACCATGCTGTGAATGCATGCAAGAAAGAATTAACAAAAATACCATATTCTCCCTAATAAATGCCCACACTCTAATAACCCCCCCCCCCCCCCCGTTCGAGAGGGGAGGGAGAGGAGGAGTGGGGGACTAACAATCCAACAATGAATAAAAGAAATAAAACTGTAAAATAACCATTAAATACATGCATTAGAGGTTTTTCAAAGTACTGGTACAAGTGGTGGCTTATTGTAGACTGAAAGCTTTCTGGATTTATTTCAATCTGCATTAAGTAGGCATCTGTGTACAAAAAGCAAGAGGCTACTTTACAAAACTGCTAAATCATGAAGGGAAATTATTAGAGATAATACAGTATAATACAGCATGCTTTACAGAAACATACAAGACTGGTGAACTTACTTTAACACTTTACCTCATGAATATTCATTAAGAATTAATGAATGTATGAATATTAAGTGACTTATCATGGCATCATGAACAAGGAAAGTGTTACCATGGCACTACTGTAGAATCAAATCTCTCATAAGACAGATACTACAGGAGCCAGCTGAGATGTGTCTACCCTATTTGAACATGTGCTAACCCTTTCCTCCATAAATACACCTTTCTACACCTCTGTAAAAATCACCAATTCAAATCAAATCAAAAATCCTTTATTACACTCAGTTCATGATTTTACATGAATTCATGAGGAAGAATATACATATGCATACAAAGGCAAAATATATTCATATATACAGTAATGTCACATGTAAAACTTCAATATCATGGAACATTTACATTTTTACAGATTGTTAAATAAGTTAAATAGATTAAGACATGGGTCAGTTGCTAACATACAGGTATTTAAAGTATGTTTATGTTCATTTCGTAACAGCATTTTTATTAATGTTGATTGTTACATTTTGTGTCAGGGTAGATGCAAATTATTCACTGTCCCGTGTCTAATTGGGATCCAAACTGGCTGTCAGTTGGTAGGAAAATAAACCAACAAAACATTATCATTATCGGTTTTTGCAAACTTCATATTACCCGAAAGGCAACGTCTTATTAATACGCACAAAATATTAATATTGAAACCATTGTGATGAATAGAGCATTTGCTCCTATAGGAGCAAATGCTCTATTTATCACAATGGTTTAAAACTACAAAATTCTATAATTTTCCTTTTCTCTAGTTCATGCTCCTTTTCGGTAGATTTATTCAAAGTGGTTGGATCTAAAAATAGCCTATGGTGTAAAGGGTTAAAAGAGGTACATATGGAATATGGGGTTAAAGAAATAATCACAAAATAACATGTGTGTCACATGTCAAGTGTGATGACAAGCATGAGAGACAGATAGATGAATGGACAGATACATCTGTTTGGACATCAGTATATTAGTATCATTCTGCTTAACCCATTCCCTCATAGGCTATACTTAAATCCAACCACTTTGAATAATTCTACCGAAAAGGAGCATTAACTAGAGAAACGGAAAATTTTAGAATTTTGTAGTTTGAAACCATTGTGATAAATAGAGCATTTGCTCCAGTAGGAGCAAATGTTCTATTTATCCCAATGGTTTCAATAGGTGATTTTTACAGAGGCGTAGAAAGGTGTATTTATGGAGGAAAGGGTTAAACTAGAGACACAAATATACATGAAGCATGAGCTCCATATACAGAAAACAAGATCCTACATGCAGATGTCAATACCCATCTATCTTTAAAAATTCATTGATTTAACCCTTTACCTGATAGAAGCGGCTTTTAGCGTGTTTGATTTATTCCTCCGCTGAAGAAAATAGTTCAAATTCATACAGTCATGAACATATTGCATAATAAATATTTTCTATATCCTAGTAGGTGGTAGCTTAAAGCAGGCTGAAAGTAAAGCAGAATGCGCCTTAAGGCGCATTCTGCTTTACTTTCAACCTGCTTTAAGTGGTCATATGTCTTCAAAACTAGAAACAGGCTATTGGGTAAAGGGTTAAAGAGCTATAACTCTTTGAATAGGTATGAATGAGTAATGCACTATCACTATATTGTATCCCTTGTGGTGATGAATAACTCTGTCTGAAGTTTGATAGGAATAGTCAATTCATTTTGAATCTTTGGCAAAATAGTCAGATTCAACCTTTTTCCCTCATATAAAGGCCTTATCATGCCTTTGAAAACAGAGTAGATCAAATCAGACATCTCCAGCAGGAGCTGTCTGATCAGGATCTGCTCCGCTTACTGAAAGTATATTGGCTCTGACTCTACAGTTCTACCAATACCAAAACATCCTATGTACATGTGGCATTATAGAAATTCAGCCAATAATGTTCATGATTATTATTAATGATTATTCCTACATGGAAAGGGTTAAAATGACATAAACCTCACAAAATGATGATGACACCATGACTATGGCAATGCCTGAAGTCTTTTAACCGATAAACAGACAAACTAAAAATTAAGGTCACATTGTTTAGGCATTCGTGTTTTACATACTGAAAGAACTTAAATGTTTTATATAAATAAAATGCCAGACTCACAATACAAATGCTGCAACAATATGCAAGACATGTTCATCAGCAAGCCCATCAGTCACACAAAACATGTTAACCCTTCTCTTGCTGAATTTTAAAATACATTTCTCCTTCTGTACCCATGCCCTGTTGTATAATTACATATATCTTCACTGTGTACAAGTATTTCACTGTGCAATCACTGCTGTGGAGTCCACTGGTTGCACAATCAACTTGTAAATAGTGCAGACCCTGATGAGACAGCTCCTGCAGGAGCTGTCTCATCTGGGTCTTCACTATTTACAGGTACGTATATTGATGTGAATAGCAAGCGAAGGGTTAACCCCTTCCTTCATATAAACACCTTTTCATGCATATGCAAACAGAGCAGACCCAGATCAGACGGCTCATACAGGAGCCGTCTGATCAGGGTCTGCTCTGTTTGCTAATGGAATTTGAAAGATATGTTTCTTTAGTTTCTAAAATGGCTATCATGTTCGATATTTCATTATTACTATATTCTGTCCATGTATATTCAGTAGGTATTGCAACTTGGAAGACATATAAACTAAGGAAAGGGTTAGTTCTATGGACACTAAATAAGTTTTGTCTGCAAAAACTGCCTTCAGCTTCAAATTCTCAAAAGTCATTTTCTACTTTTTCCTTTCTCTTCCATAAAAAAACAACTTCCAATAAATATAAAAAAAATAGGCAGATGACATTTATTACACACAGAATTACTAAACTCTTTTAAACACTATAGACCAATTAGTGATAAGCTTTACAAATAGTTTGGATCCAGATAAGGTGCCAAGTAACTGTATAAATAAGGTGCCAAGTAAATGTATGAATAAAGTGCCAAGTAAATGTATAAATATGGTCAGGTGCCAAGTAACTGTATAAATAAGGTGCCAAAAAAAATGTATAAATAAGGTGCCAAGTAACTGTATAAATAAGATGCCAAGTCTTAGCAGGATTAAAACTGTTTGACACTCTGATAGTAACTTTGAAAATAAATTAAGGGACATCAATTTTGAGAATTAACCCATTCCTTCATATTTACACCTTTTGATGCCTCTGTAAAGTCTCTTTTCTAAACCATGCTCTATTTATCGCAACGGATTAAAAACTATACAATTCTAAAAATATCTTTTCCCTAGTAAATGCTCATTTTAGTAGATCTATGCAAAGAGTTTGCATCTAAAAATAGCCTATGAGGGAGTGGATTAAAACAGATGACAAACTTTGCAAATGCAAGTCAGTTGGTTTGGAAAGAATATTGTTTAATCCTTTATATAGATACATTTTGATGCCTTTGCAAACAAAACAGACCCAGATCAGACAGCTCCTGTAGGAGCCAACTGGTCAAGATCTGGGCCATGCTTATAAAACTTTTAGTTGAGTCTGAGTTCGTTATCAAAAGCTTGAGAACTCAAATCTGACCAATCAAAAGCTAGAGAACGAACTCAGACTCAACTAAAAAGCTTTATAAGCATGGACCCTGCTCTGTTTCTTTATAGAAGTATATAGGTCTAATTCTACAGTTTCTGGGTTTTTTTTTGTCATGGACAAAACATCCTGTGTTCAAATCAATCACAAAAGTTTAGCCAATAATAATTCATGGCATCATTACTTCTTACACGAATATTCATGAGGTATAGGATTTTATAAGGTTAAGAAAGCTTAGCTTAAAGAAAACACAAATCCCAAGCACATCTTACACACTCTACAAATACATGTATTTCTAAAGCCACCACAATTAATATACGCCTGCTTATTACCTTGCTGACAATTTGTCTTATTGCACGATATTTCTCCAGCTTCTGACAAAGGTGCATGATAATCATTGACTGTTGGATTGGCTTTGAAACTTGTTAAATACTCTGCCCCTAGTGATGTATAAGAAACAATGAATTGTTCTAAAAGCATTTACATCTACATTTGTTATATTACTATTCCACAAGTTTGTGCAAATAGACTGAGCTCTACATCTTGTACTTTCATTTGAAAAACAAATCAATATCGATTAAAAAACAGCTGACTTTTTATAATGGCAATACGAACAGGGGCCAATTTGTCAATGGCAGAAACTGTAGAATCAGATTTATGTAATTTTGTACAAAAGGCCAACAGAGCAGATCCTGATCAGATGCTTCTTACAGAAGCTGTCTGATCTGGTTCTACTCTGTTTGCAGAGGTGTTAAAAGGTGCCTCTATCAGGTAAAGGGTTATAATGGTTAAGAAGACCCAATCACTTCTTCCACATTCAACAAACATGTCCAAAGGCATCATGCTTATTATACACACATGCTGATTACCTTGGCAACAATTTTTCTTATTGCATGATATTTCTGAGTTATATCCCCGGCTTCTGACAAAGGTGCATCATAATCATAGCTTGTTGGATTGGCTTTGAAACTTGGCAAATCCTCTGCCCCTAGTAATGTACATGTATAAGGAACACTGAAATGCTCCAAAAAGGCTTTAAATCTCCACAAGTCATTTGTTTTCAATTTTTTCAATTTTCCCATAAGTTTGCAAAAGTAAAATGGGACCTAATCTCGTACTTTCAATTACTCTCAGAGAAACCCTCTAATCAGAGTCTGAACTGTTTGGCATTCAAAATCCTCTCTCAAATAATACCCTTTTATATTGAATGGACTCTAGAGTCTGAACTGTTTGGCATTCAAAATCCTCTCTCAAATAATACCCTTTTATATTGAATGAACTCTATTGTTACACAATTATGGACCTTTCCGCTATGAAATCATTGGTTTAACCCTTTCCCTGTTCGATATTTAGCCCAAATTTCAATGAATATTCATTCACAAAATGGTTATAAATAAATATGAAAGGAGGAGCCTTGTAGACATTTTAGAAAGCAAAGAAACAGATCTTTCAAATTCTATTAGCAAACAGAGCAGACCCTGATCAGACGACTCCTCTAGGTGCCGTCTGACCTGGGTCTACTCTGTTTGCAAATGCATGAAAACACGTTTATATGAGGGAAAGGTTAACCCATTGCTTCATAAATACATGTACTCCTTTCTACGCCTTTGCAAACACAGTAGTCCTGATCAGACGACTCCTATATGAGCCGTCTGATCAGGGTCTGCTATGTTTGCTAATGATATGTCATGACTAAAACACCTTGTGTCCATGTGCTATTCAAACTAATATCTTAATCATATTCATGATGTCATTATTTCTTACATGCATATTCATGGAGTAAAGGGTAATGATCAAGTTCTATACATTAAATATAATTGTCCACCTACTAGTGACATTATGACTAGCAATTGCAAACAGCTTGGATTCAGATCAGATGCTTAATCACATACATAGATCAAAGCTATTAACCCTTTCCCTGTTCCATGTTTATGCAAAATTTCAGTACCTACTGAATATTCATGGACAAAATAGTTATAATGAAATATTTTAGAAACTAAAGAAACAGATCTATCAAATTCAATAAGCAAACAGAGCAGACCCTGATGAGGCGAATCCTATATGTGCCATCTGATCTGGGTCTACTATGTTTGCAAAACGTGAAAAGGTGTTTATATGAAGGAAAGGGTTAAACACTGAATCTACAATTTTCTTAGTAAATTACTGGTAGCGAATCAGATATGTTTAACCCTTTACTCCATAAATACACTTTGCTATGCCTTTGCAAACAGAGTAGACCCAGATCAGGCAGCTCCTGATGGGGAAAAAATGTATATGATTCTGCAGTTTCTGTCATGACCAAACATTCCTGTGTTCATTGGCCATTATTAAAAAGATTATTTAATTTTCATAGTAGAATATTTATAAGAAATGGAAAATAACGAGAATCAATCATGGGTATTCAGCAACACTGCCATGGGTTTTTTTTATCAGGTAATCTAGAAAATAGTTAAGCCTTTATCTGTTGCATATTCATGTAAGAAATGACATCATGAATATATTTTAGCAGTGCCTATACTATGGAGATTGTGGGGGTGGTGGAGAAGAGATTCACCACCTTTTTTTTTTTAAATTGTTTCATTTTTTCATGGGAGACGGGAATTTTCTAAATATTTAAAGAAGGTGTATAAGCTTAAATTGGTGTTGATATCTGAAGTTTAGTCTAAATCCCCTCCTCATTTTCGAATCCTATAATATGCACTGGCATATTTGGTATTCTTGCATAAAACGTGCTGTTGTTGTCCCGCTAGACTATGTATTAACAAGGCGATTCTCGTGCTCACGCGCTGTTGTTGACCGGTTTTAATTATACCTATTCGGGGCCTAATGTAAACAATGGACGCCAACGCTATAGCGTTTGGCCTAAGCTAGATGAACGGTGTGAGTTTTTCAGGGGCACTGACAATGAACTGCTTTTAGTGATAGACATATTGAATGAAATCCCATGTAAACGGTATTTGATACAATCGTGGAATGACGTCAGAAAGAAAACAAAAGAGTGGCCCAGAAACTGCATAAATCGAACGAACGGAAGAGTCAAAGAAGTGTATAGTTTTGCTTGTATTTGGAAGAAATAAATTGATGCAGGAAAGCAGAAAATGGGTTTATGCAAGAATAGCGTTAATACACGTTTGTTTTCGGGCAATAACATCTGCAGTGTCCCTTGGGAATGTTGTTGCCCTCGCCCTTCGGGCTCGGGCCAACAACAGTCCCTCGGCACACTGCAGATGTTATTGCCCGAAAAAACGTGTATTAACCCTCTATTGGTATAAACAGATCTTCCATCTATTACCAGTATAATTTCATAAGCAAACAGAGCAGACCCTCCTGATCAGACGGCACCAACAGGAGTCATATGTTCTGGGTGTACTCTGTTGCAAAAGTGTGAAAAGCATTTACACAGAAATGGTTAACCCATTATCTCATGAATACTCATGGAGGAAAGGGTTAACTGTATACAGCTGGAACTTACCATTCCAAAATCCAAAGTTAGTGCCTCCCTCAAACATATACCTGAAACAGATATATGCAATATTGTTTTCACTCTTAAAACAATTCAAGAACTGTTAGCAAAAAGCTTATGAAAACCCCACCCCCGCCCCACTGTATAATAATAGTCCAGTTCTAATGACAAACACAAGTGACACAACTCCCCCATGCTAGATTAGCAACCAATGACATGTACTGAACTAATACAGACTGTACCAAGGAATGCAATGTTCTAAGTTCACAAAGGATCATAACTCTAATAAAATACAAGTAAGATTTATGACTCTTGCACTGCATAATCAACTTATTATGGTAAATAACTGTTCCAAGTTACAAGCCAATAGCTTTGATAGTTATGAAGAAAATTAGACTGAAGCACAAAAAATATCCCAAAAATATGAACAGGAAAATTGAAATGGTTAATAACTTCAGTAATAATTGACGTATCAGGTGCACATGTTCCTATGGTAGAAAGGAGTACTGTAAGGTTTCGGAAAAATAGGTGAAACACTGTAAAAGAAGGGTGGACGAAAATGCTATAAAATAATTACCACAAATTCCACGAACAGGGTAATAACTTAAGTAAAAGTGAAATAATCATAACGGAAATCACTTCCATATCACTTCCTTATGGGGGTATAAACAAATATTTCAGAAGCCTAGATAAGATGTGTAAATTAAAGCATTCTCAAGAACAGCTCCTTTATTTCCGTCACAATTTCTCTTTAGAATCGTCTCTAGAAGAGAATTCTAAAGAGAGGTCTAATATAGGATTTGGTGGGAAAATAAGGATTTTTAGTACCTTTATCTACTGTTCTATCAAGCTATATTCTGACCCAATAAACCAGTAGTATTACTTTATGTTACACATAGATATTCATGTAGATCCCTAGCAATAATAGAAGTCACCCTTACATATTCATGTTGACTCCCAACTCAAATATAAGTTACATTTACCAGAGGTTCAGATAAGATGCGTAAATTTAAACAATTTCAAGAATAGCTCCTTTATTACTCCACCAAACCATATACTGTGACCACTCTTCAGAATCGTCTCTTCGAGACGATTCTAAAGAGTGGTCACAGTAAAGGGTTTGGTGGAGAAATGTCGATTTTAGTATTTGGGTATGCATGTTCTATATCTGTAGTTCTGACTTACATATAAAGGTTGACCCTTAGCTCTATTATAAGTTACACTTACATATTCACATTGGCTCCCAACTTCAGTATCAAGTCTAAACTCTTTGACGCTGCATCCTTGTTCACTGTTGAGTGTTTCTCACCCCAATGATCCAACCAACCAACATAGAATTCTGAGTTCACCTGCAGAAAGTTACTTTTCAGTTAATCCCTAGTATACTTAACCCTTTCTCAGTTCAATATTCATGTAAAAATAATGGCATCATGAATATTAATTAGCTGATCTTTTATAATGTAAAAAATTCAACGGAAGATTTTGCTTTACATCATGAGCAAACAGTGCAGACCCTGATCAGATGGCTCCTACAGGAGCCGTCTAATATGGGTCTACTCTGTTTGCAAATAGGTGAAAATGTGTTCATATGAGAGAAAGTGTTAAAGCAACCTGTCCTTTCCTTTGAAAAATATTTTGAGTCCTACTGAAAATTTGTCTCTTAAAAATACATGTATATCCACAAGAAATAAAGTCTGTATTACAAATATAAATACGCGTATACAGTAAGACTTCTACGTGTTGATCTTCGACGTGTCAACTTTTTCGATGTGCTGATCTTCTTTCCAATAAAGAATAAGCATGTTTTACAACTTAAATATATATACCACATACACTTAATGCAGTACATGATATACAACTTTCTATTATACAATATTCAATTAAGGATTGCATTTACATAAGAAATCTACATATTTTGTACTGAGATAAGGTGGGTTTTCTTAAAGGCCACATGTGTATTGATATTTATATCTGTTACCTTTCTCCAAATTTCAAACCTTAGATACAGGTGTCTCGCTGGTATATTCTAAACATTTTTTATAACAATTTGTTGCAAACTGTAAATATGTCTGCACACTGTCAGCAGAGAAAGGGAGATAATGCATCAAAGGGGTGTTAATCGCCCTAATATACCTGAAGCAGAAGTGATGGAAGGCTGCCTCAAATGGCAAATGTGTTAGGTTTCAATAACAGTTGTGCAACCATCATAAGGTGTAAACACATGTATGGTATACTGCAATATGTGCATAACCTGACAACTAATACAGTTTACTACTTTACATGCTTTGCAAATCTCTAGCAGTAAAGCTCTCTTAAAACTTCTAAAAGTGACACTAGATCTCATTTTAACCCTTTACCAGATGCAAATGGAGTAGAGCCATCATTTAGGGTCAACTCTGTTTGCTTACAGATTTATATAGATCTGATACTTGTTTCTGCCATAGCCAAAACCTCATGTGTTCATAAGCTATAATGGAAATTAAGCTAATATATATTCATTATTTCTAAAAAATTCTTACATGAATATTCATGAGGTAAAGGGTTAATTGTCTCAGAACAACTTTGTTTGAAAGAGAATGATTTCATGCATCAAGCAAAACGACGATCATCCAGCCAGCCCAAATCCTACCAACGAAACAATCAACAAATCACAGCAACTTACGAGTGGTCCCTTTGGTTCCTTGTGTCTTTGTATCTTAAAGTTCTTCTCTGGTGTGTCTATTGAAAGTAAATCAAAATTCTTAAATATTTACTCCATGGATACACATTTTAACACTTTTACAAACAGCGTATACCAAGACCAGATAGCTAATGTGGGAGTTGTCTTAACACATTATCTCCTAGTGATGCATTTTTGCCCATCTATAGAAGTCACTTTATGAAACCATTGTGATAAATAGTGCATTGGTACACTGGAGCAAATGCTCTATTTATCTCAATGGTTTTAAAAATACACAATTTTAAATTTTACCTGTTTGCAAGTAAATACTCCTTTTAGGTACATTTATTCAAAGATCCAAAAATTGCCTATGAGGAAATGGGTTAAAAGGTCATTTTAGAAATTAAATATTCATGAGGTAAAGGACTAAATGAAAGAGTATTCATTGACATACATAATGTACTAGCTGGTATATCAAATGTACCTAGACTTGTAAAGGGTATTCACTGACATACATACGAGGGCCATTCAAAAATGTACTAGCTGGTATACCAAATGTACCTAGACTTGTTAAGGGCATTCACTGACATACATAATGTACTAGCTGGTATACGAAATGTACCTAGACTTGTAAAGGGTATTCATTGACATACATAATGTACTAGCTGGTATACCAAATGTACCTAGCTTGTAAAAGGCATTCACTGACAAACATAAGGCACTAGCTGGTATACCAAATGTACCTAGCCTTGGTTTCTACACCCCTTCCCAATCTCTAATCCCAAATAAATGGATAAGCTAAAACAAAATTCAACCTTACCTGTTATACCAAAGTCTATCGTGGAGTAGACATCAGGCAGTGTTCCACACTTCAAATAGCCATCACCGTCCCCGTCTGTGGTGAACAATACAGTATCATTTCCCAGTATGCTCCTGGCCTTGTCTCGTAGGAACTTGAGGTAATTGTAGTCACAGGCAGGGTAACTTCCGTACTCATTCTCAATCTTGGATGAGAAAATGTCACATGAACAGAGCATTATGAGTATTCAAATACTAAAATCACCATTTCTCCACCAAACTCTATGTTGTGACCACTCTTTAGAATCATCTCGAATAGATGATTCTGAAGAGAGGTCAAGACATAGGGTGCGGTGGAAAAATAAAGGAGATATTCTTGAAAATGTTTTAATTTACACATCTGATTTGGGCCTATGGTCAGAAACTTTAGTCAAAATGGAGGTACAGAATATGTGTAATGCCAAATCAGTTGTCATATTGGAAATGTGGAGTTGCAAAATAGCACTCACCTGTACAGTAATAACTGGACCTCCATTTTTATGAAGAAGTGGCCTGATTACTGTGTACAACTTTGTTAACCATTTATCTACTGCACTGATATATCCTGCAAATACACGTACAAACAATTCAGTCAAACGAAATCATTCAGACAATCAAATTTATGCCCTTTCATTAACTTCTTACTATATATAGAGACGCATATTAGAAAAGGAGTAAAACCAGATCAGACAGTGCCTGTATTAACCCTTTCCTCCATAGGCTATTTTTAAAATCTTTGAATGAATCTACCCAAAAGGAGCATTTACTAGAGGAAAGTAAAATTTTAGAATTTTGTGGTTTGAAACTATTGTGATAAATAGAGCATTTGCTCCTACAGGAGCAAATGCTCTATTTATCACAATGGTTTCAAGTAGTGGTTATTACAGAGGCGTAGAAAGGCGTATTTGTGGAGGAAAGGGTTAATACCTACTATGCCGTATGTTATAGAACTCATTCTCTACTGTTTTCCATGGCAATTAATAATACTGCAAAAACTGAATTTCTGGTATTACAATAGTTAATCTAATTAATATTCATGCTGAAATATTTCTAACATGAATATTCATGGATTACTGGGTGAACCCTTTACTGCATTTATAAATATGCTTTTCTACCCCTTTGCAAACAGAACAGATCCAGATCAGATGGCTCCTATAGGAGCCGTCTGATCAGGATCTGCTCTGTTTGCTCATGAAATAATATACATCCAATTATACAGTTCCGGGCTTGGCCAAAATATCCTGATTTATAAAATTAATATTCAAATTGTCATTATTTATTTCATGAATATTCATTGAGTAAAGGGTTAAATATTCATATGTTATTTCAAAGCTATAGCTAATTAATAAGCATGGTGTCATTAAAACTTCTATTTCAAGAATATTACAACATTGCTTTACCTTTAACATTTATAAGCATTTACAACAGAGGGTTAATACACCCTTTTTTCGGGCAATAACATCTGTGGTGTCCCAAGGGACTGCTGTTGTCTCGAGCCTTTGAGCTCGGGCAACAATATTCCAAAGGAATACTGCAGATATTATTGCCTGAAACAAACGTTTATCATCACTTTTTTTACATGTAACTTAATTTCTGCTTTCCTGTGTTCATTAAATTGTTCAAATTACAGCCAAAACATGCTACTTGCTTTGACAGTTCTTTCAATATATGGTGTTACGGGGGATCTGTGTTTGATAAGGATGAAATGCTTTAATCACCTGTCCTGTTGCCATGGATTGTATTAACCTATTACCTAATAGACTATTTTTAGATAAAACCTCTTTGAATAAATCTACCGAAAAAGAGCATTAACTAGAGAAAAGGATTTTTTTTAGAATTTTGTAGTTTGAAACCATTGTGATAAATAGAGCATTTGCTCTATTTATCACAATGGTTTCATAAAGTGACTTTTACAGAGTCATCAAAAGTCGTCAATATGATAATATGCATGGGTAACCAAGACTACAACATGTTTTATGAAAGAATACATATATACATGTATCGTCTTCCTAAAATTGATGAAGTTGATTTCTATCAACAAATAGTATCACTCTTATTCCCTTGTTGGATTCCCTATGAAATGCTGAATTAATCGTCATCTCATCTGTATCCAAACTGTTTGCGAATGTCACCACAAGTGTTTGCAGTGTAGATGGTAAACCATGTAGATGGTAGTTACAAAAGTTTACATTTATCCGTCAATATACTGTATCTCTAATGTAACAGCTGCTCAGGATCTACAGGTTTGACAACCTTTAAATTTGATGTTTGCTTTTGAAATTATAATAGATCTGACTCTACATCTACCAATACCACAAACAAAGCTAAATTTTCAAATGGACTGTTCCAAAACTCCAAATTTCTGATCAATTCTTGAACTGCTGACTTACTTTGGTCCATTGTTCTCACTTTTATGTCTGGATACTTCAATAACCAGGCAGGCAGACCACCCTGAAATAATTAATTGGTGAGAGTCAACATATTATTAACAAACAGCTGTTTCTATTACCAATATGGGCTTGATGGCTCCATATCACTCAGAAAAAAATACAGGGCTCAACCCTTTACTTCATAGATGGCCTTTGCAAACAGTGTATACCCATATCAGATGGCTCCTGTAAGGGTGTGCTCTGTTTGCTTAAAGAATTACATTGTATATAGATTTGATTTTACAGTATCTCTCATTGTAAAAAAAAAAGCGTTTTTATGTGTGCCATTTTAACCCACTACCTCATATGCTATTTTTAGATACAACTTCTTTGTATAAATCTACCGAAATGAGCCTTAACTAGAGAAAAGGAAAATTTTAGAATTTTGAGGTTTGAAACCATTATGATAAATAGAGCATATGCTCCTATAGGAGCAAATGCTCTATTTATCACAATGGTTTCCCAAAGTGACTTTTACAGAGGCGTAGAAAGTCGTCAATATGAGGGAATGGGTTAAAGATTCAACCAATTAGTATTGATTATTTCTAAACTGAATATTCATGAGGTAAATGACTTACAAACTCCCACTCAGCACAGATGTAGGGTCCTGGCCTCAGTATGACAGACAAATTGTACTTGTGGGCTGTCTGAAGAAACGTGCTGATGTCCAGGTTGAAGGAGAAATCAAATTGGGACTGCATCTTCTCATGGGCATTCCATGGAACATAACTGTAACAAACCACAGCCGTTGGGCATAAATTATGCTGACCTAAGTCTTGTGTCAATAAGTATTGAGCCTTGCTGTACAAAAGTCAAACTTAAAGATTTGCAATCTTTTTAACTTTACGCATTTGCAAACAAATTAGACCCAGACAAGACAGCTCCTATAGAAGCAGTCTGATCATGGTCTGCTCTGTTTGCCAATGGAATTTGATAGATCTGTGTTTCTTTGCTTTCTAAAATGGCTACAACGTTCCACCTTCCATATTTCATTATAACTATTTTGGTCATGAATATTCAGTAGGTATTGAAATTTAAAATAAACATAGAAGAGGGATTGGGTTAAAATGTGGCTTCTGATTAGGTTCTGAACTGTTTGCAATCCATAAAGAGTCTATTCTTATTCTGTTTTGTTGACTTTTTTGACAAACAGTGAACAACCTAATCAGATACAATGCTAAACCCTTTCTTTCATATAAAGTACAGCAAAACCTCTCTATAACGGCCACTAAATTACATCAAGTATTATGTGTTAAAGACAGGGGGCTGCTTAAAACAAGGTGAAAGTAAAACAGAACGCTCCTATAGGAGCATTCTGTTTTACTTTCACCTTGCTTTAAGTGGCCACCTGCCCTAAATACCCAATAATTAACACAATTTAGTGGCTGTTATAGAGAGATTTTACTGTAAATGCTTTTTCATGCCTTTACCCTTTCCCTGTTCAATATTCATGTAAGAAATGATAACATCATGAATATTTATTGGCTGAAGTTTTAAAACATAAACTTTTCAAGGAAATGTTTTGCTTTGACAGAAACTGTAGAATTATATCTATATTATTGCATATAAGCAATCAGAGCAGACCCTGATCAGTCGACTCCAATAGATTATTCTGTTTGCAAAGGTAGGGAATGGTGTTTGTATGAGGAAAAGTGTTAATATATGACGTGTATTATGCTCGAAATACTGACTTAATAAACTGTAAGATAATATGGCATATGAGAAGAAATTAGTCTATACAGATGACATGTATAAAAGTTATAAGTATACTGGTCAACTATATGCACACTACTGGAAATTTGTTTTGATCCATGTAAGACACCCAGTAACTCAGTGTCTCATCAGGTTCCATATTATTTGACACTCTGACACTTGCAAAAAAAAATGGAAGAAAATCTACCATGACAATTGTAGCAGATGACATTTTAAGTAGACAACAATTACTTAACCCTTTCCTTCATATCTATAAATGCATTTTCACACATTTGCAAACAGAGTTGACCTAGATTAGACCGCTCTTATAGGGTCTGCTCTGTTTGCTAATGGAATTTGATAAATCTATTTCTTTACTTTCTAACATGTCTACAATGTTCCACCTTCGATATTTTATTATAACTATTTTGTCCATTAATATTCAGGAGGTTTTCAAATTTGAAATTCATGTAATCATAGAACAGGAAAGGGTTAACAAGCAAAGAGTTAAACATATATATAAGGATTTAGAGAAATGCAAAGATCAAGCAAACTCAAGAGGAAAGGAGGACTGATTAGCTCAAGTACCACATCCGTTTATAGCCATATTTGGTCAGCTACTTTCAAACTGTTAAGGCTAATAGCTGGCATCATGTTTTACTCATCAGGAACATCCTTACAGTTGCACAAACCAGCTGATCATGACAGAAAACAGCTACTGGTCTGCATTTCAGTTACTAAATTAGTGAACTCATGTTTCTCCATTAAACTGTGTGTTGTGAGCACTATGTTGTGAACTGGAGTGTGCATCATTTACAGTAAAACCCCTCTAAAACGACCACCAGAAAGGGGCATAATTCACAATGGCAAAGGCATGGGGTAGCTTAATGCAGGATGAAAGTTATGCAGAAAGCTCCTATAGGATTAAGCAACCCCCTGTTTATAAAGACAGCCATGTTTGTTCATTAAATGGTCGCATTAGAGAGGTCTTACTGTATATAATCATTAAAATTATGTAGTGCCTAATGGTTCAAGTACACCTTACTTCCTTTCTCTCTATGTCTTGAATTCATAATGTTATTGTTTTTTAAATATAATACCTTGGGTATTACGTTCCATAAAAAAAGGAAGAAAAAAAAAAGAGGTCACATTTGATTTTTTGTACATTGCCCTTCATCTCACTGTCCTTTATTCATACATGAACTCCCAATGTAATATCTACAATTTATTTGGGGGTTCGCCACAGACAAAAAATAAGGGTAACTCTTTAATTTTGGAAACCATTTATACACTGCACTTTCTTTCAAATTCATGCTTAAACAAATGAACTTTCAGTAGAATATCTACAATACCTACTGAAAAAGAAAAGAAATTAAAATTAGCTTACGTCTCAATAGCATTAAGACCTGCTGCTGCCATTTTCTTGAGCCTGTCATCCCAGTATTCATATGGCACCCTCTGGTAGTGAATACTCCCTGATATGTAGCGAAATGGCTCACCATCTTTCATAAAGGTGTTTTGGTCATAATTAATTTCAAAAGTATGTTCCTGAAATAAAAATAAAACCTCACTGAATTTATTGTAGATGAAATTACATTTATTATTTATATAATTGCAGGGTTGAAAACGATTTTCACCTAATTGGGAGTGTGAATAAACATACACATATATTATAATCTCAAGGGGTCTATTGTCCGAGTGGGCTAATGTCCGCCCATAAAAAAAAACACGAGTGGGCTAATGTCCGCCCTCCACAAAACCATGAGTGGGCTAATGTCCGCCACCCACAAAACCACAAGTGGGCTAATGTCCGCCCTTAGAGAAAAATTAAGTGGGCTGTCATCAGGGTGGGCTGTCATTCGGGTGGGCTAATGTCCGTTTACCGTGTATTGATAAACAGTTGACCAGACTGACAGGCTAATATATTCACCCCTTAGGCAATAAGGCCAAACATACCCAGATGATTTTGGGATAAACCAGCAGTCATTTAAGGTATATTTATGTAACTATTGGCCACAAAAAAATGTCTGCTTGAATTTGAATTCGATATATTTATTTGCTACTTTGGATTTTTTTTTGGCCATATGTGAAAAAGATGATTGACAGCGGAAACCCTACATTTATATTAGGCCGAATCGAAGTGAGCTCACGCCCAACAAACGGTGGTGCAATAAGCTGTCAGGAAAAGGCTTAGAGAAATGGACATGTCTTTAAAATGGCAATTATAATACCTGGGGGCTTCGGGTGCTACTAAACAGAGTCTGGTAGAGTCCGGTAGAGTCTGGTAGAGTCCGGTAGAGTCTGGAGGCCTTTTTAGAAGTTTAAGTGCAATTTAAAGATTATAATGCTGTTATATAGCACTATTTTGGATGTTTGCAGTAGTAGTAATTAACATCCGTTAATAAATGAGCATATAATAGCTTGAAAACTCCCTGTAAATATTACCGGGGTCACACGGTAATGGCCGACCTACGTCGGATAGAGTCTGTTCTAGTTTTAGAAGTCTATATGGTATTAAATTTCCCCCTTTTTATCAGAAAATATTTTACATACATTAATAAGTGATTTTATTATAATTTCAAAGGCAGTATGGACATGATATACATGTATTGTATGACAGATTGTTGTTTCGCCTTTTTCAGATTGTCGAAAAGTCGGAGGGTACCGGAAGCGAATTAATGTATTAAATAATAACAAGGTAGAGATGTATCTGCAACCATATTTCACATAAAATTGTGTAGCAATTTGTGAATAATTGGACCCAAATTGTTAGTATCGAAATCTAAGTATACGACTCTATCCAACGTAGGGCGGCCATTACCGCGTGACCCGGTAATATTTACTGGGTGTTTTCAAGCTAATGTACGATCATTTTTTTAATGGACATTAACTACTTTAGCTTCAAATATACAAAATAATGTTATTATAATCTTTAAATTGCACAAAAAGGCTTCCGGACTCTACCAGACTCTACCGGACTCTACCAGACTCTGTTTAGTAGCACCGGGGGGCTTCGGCCCCCTGGAACTCGACCAGAGCGTTGCCCTGGACCCATCAGGGCCCTAGCCCCCCCCCCCCTCCCCAACGGGTGCTAGATTTTTATGTCGCACTCTTAACGCGTTTGGACCCTTGACACGTGTGTTATACGAGACCCGGCATGTACGTGTATGGACAGTAAAGCAGTGTGTATTTTCCTTTAGTTAGAAAACTAGGCAAATCATTCTTGTCAACTGTGTCGTATGAAAGCATTCAATTGAACTGAACGTTTTTCTGAAGTAAACTCAGTCACTATACATTCTTACCTGACTTAGGACTGTGCTAAGGCACACTTTGAACAAAAGTAGCCTCATCAACTCAGTTGCAGTCGCCATTTTCACTACATGCCTCATGTGACGATCATGTGACATATATTTACATTACGTTGCCATTCGGAAATAGCTGAGGTGTTCCGAGTGTTCCGAACCCTTACGGAATACGACGAGTAGTTGCGACGTTGCTCGCGAGTTTATCCGTAACGGAACTGACCAATCACTGAAGTAACATTTTCCCGTAGTATATGTAGACGACTTCCGGTTTTCTGAAGGACGAAGCGAGTAAACAGAGAGAAGAAAATATTTATATTTTTGATGTAAACCAGGAATGTGGAGATGGCTTCATAGCCTGCCGAGGGGTAAATATATACTTTTTACATCGTTATGAATGAATGCAAATTGTTTAAAACTGTTGTCATTCGAATTGATTATGAAAAATCGCTTAAAGCTTTTGCAGCATTTCGAAATAATCAGTTCTAAAATTGGGACACAACAATTATTAAAGGTATTTTTATCTAAATTACTAACTTTTTCATAATAGTTGATTAAAACTTAGTATGGACGTGGTGGGCAAACCAGTGAAAGACAGCAGCACAGTGCTGTTTGGTGATTCTGGTCTACACAACAAAATGGGTCAAAATTAAGAGCTAAATCATTGAACCATTCAGTAGCGGTCAGTAGAATTAACATTGTATGGAATACATTGTTTGAGGTTTGCACGGTTCTCTCATGATTCCTGATATTTTTATGATTCCTGATATTTTGTATGTAACATCGAGATATTTAAAAAGAACGAAAGTTCACTGATTGTGTTTGTCTATTTTTAGAACTAGGGTTTTCCATCATCTGATGAATATTGTTACATCAGCCAATATTTTTGCCCGGGCAGTGGCATGATATGCTTGATTTAACATTACACTTGCTGAACAAAAGTTCATTTTATTAAAGAAAACCTGCTTGAGGTTTATTAAATTTTGCTGCTGAAGACGATCAGATTGTCAAATAGTTTTGACCATGTGATGCACCAAATAATTAACGCATCTAATTTGAGATCCAAACTGTTTGTAGCGGAAGTAAAATTTTCCCATAGCAGAGACAGTTCAGACCTAGATAATATGCATATACAGTAAAACCTCGATTATCCGAACACTAAAATACATATTATTATCGATCTTTAAGACAGGTGGCAGCTTAATGCATGGTGAAAGTCATGCAGAAAGCTCCTCTAGGAGCTTTCTGCATGACTTTCATCATGCATTAAGCAGCCACCTGCCTAAAAGGGTCTAAATTCGTTTTTAATGAAAATTCGAATAATCGAAGTTTTACTGTATATTTAAACATTTTCAAGACTACCTCCAATAATTCTATGCAAAACCTTATGTTATGATCTGTCCACTCTTTTGAAGGAGAATATTCATAACTTTTTATTTCATGTACAAAATAATGACAACATAAATATCAATTACTTTAGTGTTTATAATGACATCTGAATACAGGAAAGTTTGGTTGTGACAGAAACTGTATGTGTAGTTAGATATAATTCCTTAAACAGTACACATCCTGATCAAATGGCTGCTACAGGAAAGGTCTAATCTTTCTACTTAGTTTGCAATGGCATTAGCCCTTTACTCCATGAATACGTCTTTCTACACCTTTACAAACAGCGTAAAAGCAGATCAGACTTCTCCTATTCTCTGTTTGCTATTGATATTGTACAGATGTGATCATGTAGAAAACAAAATTTTCATGTGTTTGATATTGATGGCCTCAGTGTTACTCACCATTGTATTGCTATTTATGTGGGTTGTGTAACTATTTGAAATAGGCTGATATTTTTTGTACAACACGGTGTTATAAATATCAACATAAACTGTTTATTTTGTATTATAGGGGTATTTTTTATTTTTGACATAAGTTCAAATTGACTGTCTTCTTAAGAATTTATTAACATAACTTATACTCTGTTTTATGTGAAAGTATGTGTTTATTGTAGAGACTGTCACTTTAATGAACTCTTCTATTCTTGAAAGAGTAACAGAGTTTTATGTAACGGCTTAATGAATTGATGATTTTACTAACAAAATCTGATAGAATTTGATAAAACTTTGGGCTTACTATTGTATAGCAATTGAAGATACAAAGTCATGTACATGGATAAAATGGGGAAACAATTTAAAGCCTATATGAAAGCAATTCAGTCTTCCATTTAAGTAATTTATGATTCATAATTCATGTATATGTATTTTTTTTTCAGCTATACGCCACCAGTTTCACCCAACTGGGGCCTCGGCAGGGGTATGTGTTGAGGACATCAGTGAAAATGACAGTCGATTAAAAAAGGATTGTCCAGGAAGAAAGCAGAAGTTTGAAGGAAAATTTCACTGCAAAGCTGGGTAAGTACTAGGTAGTATAAAGAAGATAACTCAAATATACAACCATTATTTCTGACATGAATATTCATGGAGAAAAGGGTTAAAGATACTCAAACTCACTTTCTTATTCACTGTTAACCCTTTTCATCAAAGAAATGCCTTTTCAAACCTTTGCAGTGTAGACCCAAATCAGATGTCTCCTGTAGGAACCATCTGATCAGGGTCTGCTCAGTTTTCTCATGAAATTTTATAAATCTAATCCTACAGTTTTTGTCTAAGCCAACATATCCATTTTAAATTACCTTATAAAGAATGAAGTTAATGAATATTCATGAAGTTATCAATGCATGCATAAATATTGTTTAGGGAAAGGGTAAAAACATCATCAGCCTGTCATACATGTTGGCAGTCTTTTCTTTAATATTTCCCCCCTCATGAATATCTATATAAAAAAATCATGAATAATAATTAACTGAATTGTTTAATGGCCACTGAACAAAAGGCAGTTTTTATTTTGATGGAAACTAGAGTCACTATGGCACAAGCAAACAGAGCACACTCTGATCAGGTGGCTCCTGCAGGAGGCCTCTGCTCTGTTTGCCAAGGTGTGTGAAGGAGTCTGTATGAGGAAATGGGCTAAAACAAGACTCACACTGAAGCTGTCTATCAGGGAAAAATTTAGTGGTATTCAATTTTCTCCATTATCACCCAGATGGCTTGAGCCCTGTTAAAAAATAGTTTCTTTAATTGATGCGGTGACATCAGGATACTTTGTTCCTGTACAGAATATCAAAATAACAGTTCAGGATGCTGATATAATTTTAAATGAGATTTTTAGCTCACCAGAGCACAAAGTGCTCAGGGTGAGCTTTTGTGATCGCCTGATGTCCGTCGTCCGTCGGCGTGCGTCGTGCATTGTCAACAATTTGAACCTTTGAAGTTCTTCTCCTCTGAATCTTCAGGGGTCTCAGCTTTCATCTTTGGCACATATCATCATCTGTAGGTCCTCTACAAAAGTTACATGAATTATACCCCTGGGGTCAAAATTGGCCCTGCCCCAGGGGTTTTCAGTTTTCAATAGAAACATAAAAACTTTGAACATCATCTCCTCTAAAACTAGAAGGTCCTCAGCTTTCATATTTGGCACATAGCTTCAACTTCAGGGCTTCTACAAAAGTTATATAAATTATGCCCCTAGGGTCAAATTTGGTCCCACCCCAGGGATTGCCAGTTTTTTGTAGCTGACTGCTTAAACAGCACATGGGATCACTAGTTATGCATAGGAAAAACTTTAAAAATATTCTTGTCAGAAACTACATGTCCCAGAGCTTAGATATTTGGTGTATAGATTAACTTAGCATAACTTTATGAGTTTTATAAATATCATAGTTCTGGGGTTAAAATTGGCCCCGCCCTGTGTGTATAGACTTCTTCACAGCAGAAACGACAGTCTAAAGGTTTCTCCTTAATATATCAGCCTGCAGAGCTGAGACCAGTCAGTGTGAGTTCTTATATAATCACCCTTAGCCTGATCAGTAGAGTAGAAATTGTGTTTAGACAAATAACATGCATTCATTTAAGATTGAGAAAACTGTGGATAGTTCTCAATATGCAGAACACTCTTAAAGCTTTTTTTCATACCTATGCCCTGCATTAAGCTACCCGATATCAATATAGAGCATATCTGTTGTGAATTTCAGCTTAACTCTTTGCATGCTGGGTAATTTTGTCATCTGCTAAATGGTTGTCTGCAGCATATTCATAAGTTATCCTAACTACACACTTTCTTTCTAAGTTTTTCAGAAGTTCACTATGTTGGCCCTGAGCTGGATCCAAACTGTTTGCATAGGTCATTAGTGGTGGGAGAATCCCACTACACACTTTCTTTCTATGTTTTTCAGAAGTTCAGTCTCATTTACAAACAATTTGGATATCAGATCCCATTACTTGTTTTAAATGAGATTATTATGTAAGCATATATATATATATATGTATATATATATTCACAGATGCTTTTATTTATTGCAGCCATCATAGGTACCATGGCAGAAGACGGCGGTTTGGTCAGAGCAGTTTCTGGCAGATGGTCCAGGGACCATGTACCTCATTTGATACATTAAAATGTGTAAGTACTACTGCTGAGGCAGTACATTGATACATTTAATTGTGTATTGAGTCAGTACATTGATATGTATTAAATTGTGTACTGAGTCAGTACATTGATACATTAAATTGTGTATTGAGTCAGTACATTGATATGTATTAAATTGTGTACTGAGTCAGTACATTGATACATTAAATTGTGTACTGAATCAAATTGTGTATTGAGTCAGTACATTGAAACATTAAATTGTGTATTGAGTCAGTACATTGATACATTAAATTGTGTATTGAGTCAGTACATTGATTCATTAAATTTTGTAAATTGTGTAAGTACTACTGTTGAAGTATATTTAGAAACTAATTTTATGATGCAATAAAGAGCTTTAGATAGATATGAACTGTATTCAAAAATATTACTCAGCTAAACTCTCCTATTGCTACTCATTAAATTTGCTTTCATGAGGTGATTCTAATGAGTAGCAACAAGATGAGGAGTTTGGGGAGAAAATCATATAGAAGCACAACATCTATCATAGATTTCCTTGAACTGCAGCATACCTGGAGCTCTTCAATAACTATACTGTGAAGACCAAGATAAGATAGTAATGATTGTGATGATACACATTCTTATGGTTCATACTTTCGTAATTGCTGTTTGTTCATGTGAATCCAAAAGAAAAGAACTGTTTAACCCATTCCCTGATGTTGACGACTTTTGACGACTCTGTAAAAGTCACTTTGTGAAACCATTGTGCTAAATAGAGCATTTGCTCCTATAGGAGCAAGTGCTCTATTTATCACAATGGTTTCAAACTACAAAATTCTAAGATATTTCCTTTTCTCTAGTTAATGCTCCTTTTCAGTAGATTTATTAAAAGGGGTTGTATCTAAAAATAGCCTATGGGGGAATGGGTTAAAGGACCATACTTATTTTTCTGTTAAATTTTTATACACTCCTCTTATCTGCAGCTGTACAGAAAACAACATTAATATTTTTAGAAATTAAAATTGTAATCCAGGTATACATTATTGTATGTAATTCGCACTAAAATTGGAACATTTGGCACAATGCATGTTTAAAAATGAACAGCAAGCCCATTTGAAAATTATGTAACTACTAACTAGTACTGTTACTAGACTTGAATATGGAAACAATATGTGAGTTGTTAAGTTTTGGTCAATGTATTAGGTTTAATAGTTCACAAGATACTTTCTGAGTAATGTTGGTTGACACTTTTAGGGGAGATATGTTACAGCTATGTACAAGCAAGAATAGTCTTGAGGTTGTAAAGGATGGTAATTGTACTTTTAATCACAGGGCCCGGTAGTTACTGTGAAAGCCTACTATGACACTAATAACACATCTGAGAGCAAGGAACACTGTCTGTTTCACCGAGTGACAGCCTCTCTACCATCATGGAATGATGTAGCTGGAAGTGTGGGAAATTACATACTGCCACAGAGTGATAAAAGTGACAAACAAGACAAAAAGGATGAAAACCAGGTAAAAAATAATGGATTTCACAGGATCTTACATTTAACCCTTTACCTTATGAATATTCATGTAAAACAATGTATTAAATTATTAATGAATATTGATTAGCTTAATTTTCATAATGATGTAGAAACACCTGTCCGTGTATTATCATTTAGCTCTCTCATTTCTTTACAATTTTTTCTCAAATTTGTCATGAATAAAACCTTGGATGAGTTTGATTTTTAGAAGAATCTGTCATGGGGAACAACTTTTTCCCTCTGACAATGTGGCTCACTAAAGTTCTGTCTAGATAAGACACATAAACAAAATATTTTAAGAATATCTCCTTTACAGGGGTAGCAAAATCAAACGTCCGTATTGTCCGTGTTGTCCCGAAGCCATAACGGACAAGTGAATTTTATAGGCTTATGTTATTAATTCATCATACGGACAAGTAGAAAACAGCTTTTGACAAAAACGGACAAGTAATCCAAAATTAGATTTCGCCACCCCTGAACTTTATTTCTCCACCAACCCTATGTTGACCCCACTTTGAGACGATTCTAGAGTGGTCTCAGTGTATGGTTTGGTGGAAAAATGATGATTTTAGTATTTGAATAATTATCCTTGTCCATAGCTCTATAATTATTTCAGAAAAAACAACCTGAAGTAGAAACTTTGGAGGCAGCATTTTCAAATTTTGAACGTGTATGCCAGAAGTATACAGCTGTGGGTAAAGGCATTATGGCAAGTCAGGCAGCACACGGTGGACAGATGAACGGGGCCATTAAGCTTTGGCAGGAATCCAGTCAGCTTGGATATGGCAAGTCCCAGTTTAACCTAGCTGTGTGCTATGAGACTGGACATGGAGTGAAGAAAGACCTATCAATGGTAACTTTGGATTATGTTATAAAAAATGTGTCATCTTTTTAGCTCACCAGAGCACAAAGTGCTCAGGGTGAGCTTTTGTGATTGCCTTTTGTCCGTCGGCGTGCATTGTGTCCGTCGTGCGTCGTCAACAATTTGAACCTTTAAAAATCTTCTCCTCTAAATCCACAGGGTTCTCAGCTTTCATCTTTGGCACATAGCATCATCTTTAGGTCCTCTACAAAAGTTATATAAATTATGCCCCCTGGGGTCAAAATTGGCCCCGCACAAGGGGTGGGCAGTTTTCAATAGAAACATATAGTAAAACTTTGAAAATCATCTTCTCTGAAACCAGAAGGTTCTCAGCTTTCATATTTGGCACATAGCATCATGTTCAGGTCCTCTACAAAAGTTATATAAATTATGCCCCTAGGGTCAAAATTGGCCCCGCCCCAGGGGTGGGCAGTTTTCATTAGAAACATATAGTGAAAACTTTGAAAATCTTCTTCTCTGAAACTGGAAGGTTCTCAGCTTTCATATTTGGCACATAGCATCATGTTCAGGTCCTCTATAAAAGTTATATAAATTATGGCCCTGGGGTCAAAATTGGCCCCGCCCAAGGGGTGGGCAGTTTTCAATAGAAACAAATAGTAAAACTTTGAAAATCATCTCCTCTGAAACCAGGAAGTTCTCAGCTTTCATATTTGGCACATAGCATCATGTTCAGATCCTCTACAAAAGTTATATAAATTATGGCCCTGGGGTCAAAACTGGCCCCACCCCAGGGGTGGGCAGTTTTCAATAGAAACAAATAGTGAAATCTTTGAAAATGTTCTTCTCTGAAACTGGAAGGTTCTCAGCTTTCATATTTAGCACAGAGCATAATGTTCAGGTCCTCTACAAATTTTTTATAAATTATGGCCCTGGGGTCAAATTTGGCCCTGCCCAAGGGGTGGGCAGTTTTCAATAGAAACATATAGTAAAACTTTGAAAATCATCTTCTCTGAAACCAGAAGGTTCTCAGCTTTCATATTTGGCACATCGCATCATGTTCAGGTCCTCTACAAAAGTTATATAAACTATGCCCCTAGGGTCAAAATTGGCCCCGCCCCAGGGGTGGGCAGTTTTCATTAGAAACAAATAGTGAAATCTTTGAAAATCTTCTCCTCTGAAACTGGAAGGTTCTCAGCTTTCATATTTGGCACATAGCATCATGTTCAGGTCCTCTACAAAAGTTATATAAATTATGGCCCTGTGGTCAAAATTGGCCCCGCCCAAGGGGTGGGCAGTTTTCATTAGAAACAAATAGTGAAAACTTTGAAAATCTTCTTCTCTGAAACTGGAAGTCTCATAGCTTTTATATTTGGCACATAGCATCATGTTCAGGTCCTCTACAAAATTTATATAAATTATGGCCCTGGGGTCAAAATTGGCCCCGCCCAAGGGGTAGGCAGTTTTCAATAGAAACAAATAGTAAAACTTTGAATATCTTCTTCTCTGAAACAGGAAGGCTCTCAGCTTTCATATTTGGCACAGAGCATCATTTTCAGGTCCTCTACAAAATTTGTATAAATTATGGCCCTGGGGTCAAAACTGGCCCCGCCCCAGGGGTGGGCAGTTTTCAATAGAAACAAATTGTGAAATCTTTGAAAATCATCTTCTCTGAAACTGGAAGGTTCTCAGCTTTCATATTTGGCACATAGCATCATGTTCAGGTCCTCTACAAAATTTGTATAAATTATGGCCCTGGGGTCAAAACTGGCCCCGCCCTAGGGGTGGGCAGTTTTCAGTAGAAACAAATTGTGAAATCTTTGAAAATCTTCTTCGCTGAAACTGGAAGTCTCTCAGCTTTAATATTTTGCACAAAGCATCATGTTCAGGTCCTCTACAAAGTTATATAAATTATGGCTCTGTGGTCAAAATTGGCCCCGCCCCAGGGGTGGGCTGTTTTCAATAGAAACAAATAGTGAAAACTTTGAAAATCTTCTCCTCTGAAACTTGAAGGTTCTCAACTTTCATATTTGGCACATAGCATGATGTGTAGGTCCCCTACAAAATTTGTTTAAATTATGGCCCTGGGGTCAAAATTTACCCCGCCCCAGGGGTGGGCAGTTTTCAATAGAAACAAATAGTGAAATCTTTGAATATCTTCTTCTCTGAAACTGGAAGGTTCTCAGCTTTCATATTTGGCACATAGCATCATGTTCAGGTGCTCTACAAAAGTTATATAGATTATGGCCCTGGGGTCAAAATTGGCCCCGTCCCAGGGGTAGCCAGTTTTCAATAGAAACATATTTATAGTGAAAACTTTGAAAATCTTCTCTTCTGAAACCGGAAGGTTCTCAGCTTTCATATTTGGCACATAGCATCATGTTCAGGTCCTTTACAAAAATTATATAAATTGTGCCTCTTGGGTCAAAATTAGCCCCGCCCCAGGGCAGGCTAGTTTTCTATAGAAACATATAGTGAAAACTTTGAAAATCGTCCCCTCTGATTGCCTGGTGAGCGCTTCAGGGCCATTCTGGCCCTCTTGTTAATAGTTAGCTCTTATCCAGATAGAGAAGTATATTTAAGCCTTTGCAAACAGAGTAGTACCAGATCAGACAGCTCCTGTAATAGCTCTGATCAAGATTTGCTCTTTCTGCCTTTGTGTAACATGGTGAAAAAGTTGTGACTCGACTGGGACTCGAACCCAGGGCCTCTGGCTTACCATGCCAACACTCTACCGACTGAGCTACTAAGCCACACAGTAAAGGGGTAAAAGCCTATCAACTTATTTCACCATAATCTCTACCCAGCTACACACACATCCTCTACACAAGAATTCGTCCCGAATTCTTACTCAAAGAACACTACACAAGTTTCTTATTATTACAAATTATCTTCATATAATCTTCATATAAATCACCCTGTGGGTTATTCACGTTGGGCGCCAAATGTAACATCGTGAAAAAAGCTGGGACTCGAACCCAGGGCCTCTGGCTTACCATGCCAACACTCTACCGACTGAGCTACCAAGCCACACAGTAAAGCCTATCAACTTATTTCACCATAATCTCTACCCGGCTACATTTTCTTATGGAATAATATGATTTCTACACATTCTGTCTAGGCAAGAATTCCTGTGTTCATTGCTATTCTAAATATTTAAGTAATTAGTATTGATGTCAAGGCTAAATTTTCCCTTCTTCATATTTCAGTATAAAAAGTTAGTTACTTTATGTTCATATTTGAATATTCATGAAGTAAAGTGTTATACTACAGGCAATACAGTACTACCTGAAAGCAGCAGAAGATGAACACGCTATGGCCATGTATAACCTGGCTCTACTGTACATGGATGGGCTAGAGATAGGGGACACAGAACGAGCTATAACTCTCCTCACACGGGCTGCTGACCTAGGCCTTGCTGAGGTCAGTTGATATGATTGACAATATGTGATATATTGGATATATTCAGGAATGAAAGTGATAGTCTCAACTTGTTTCGCATTTTAAAAATGTCTAAAAATTACATAAATCACTTGTTTATATGCTGAAAAGAAAACCAGACGAATACACACCACAGTAGATAAAACTTTCATGTGTTTGGTATCTTAGACCTGATGTTATTCGGCAATGTGTTAATATTTATTTGTTGCATTTTAGTTTCATTAGCTGTTAGACATAGGCATATTTTGAATTAAGTTCTATTTGACAACCCTCATAATGATTGAACATGCATTTATTGTAGGGACTTTTACTTCAATTATCATTGGGTCTTTTTGTCCATTCTAATTTCCTAAGAATATTGATATTAACCTTTTCCCTGATATTGACGACTTTTGACGAATCTGTTAAAGTCACTTTGTGAAACTATTGTGATAAATAGAGCATTTGCTCCTGTAAGTAGCAAATGCTCTATTAACCACAATGGTTTCAAACTACAAAATTCTAAAAAAAATTCCTTTTCTCTAGTTAATGTTCCTTTTCGGTAGTTTTATTCAAAGGGGTTGTATCTAATAAAAAAAAGCCTATGAGGTAATGGGTTAATGTGTGGCAGTCTTTCAATCCTTGTTTTGATAATCATGACCTGATTGGCATTTGCAAGTTATTTTGAACCAAAACCAGTCACCAAATAATTTGATGTTGTTGAGGATCCAAGCCATTTGACATTTTGCTAGAAGATTTTCAGCAGATCAAGAGTTTTTAGCATGTGTCGATTTTCCTGCAGAATAAATGCTAAGCCTAATTTTGAGACTGTAGTTATAACATCCTTTTTTATCTGTAAAAGTCAGAAAAGTGGCTTCAGTATCTCTTTCAGAAAGATACAAGACTACTATTTGTATTAGATTATATAAACCGGATAAAGGCCTGAAACGGCCGAAACCGGTAGTAAATAAAACATCCTAAAGAAGACGAAGCTTGAGGTTAATCACACTTCCCAGACCATCAGTAGATTGTATTAGATTAGTCATAGTGGCATTCAACAGGGCTGTAGATATTAATATGAATACAGACCCATCAAAATGCCAGCCATTGTAGAGGTGATTCTAATGAGTTTGAGTGAGATAGGGTTTGGCAGAGAATTTTCAAAAATATTTTAACCCTTTCCCTGTTCTATGTTTATTGCAATTTTCAATACCTACTCAGTATTCATTAACAAACTAGCTATAAAGAAATATGAAAGGTGGCACATTGTAGAACTTTTAGAAAGCTAAGAAACAGGAGCCGTCTGATCTGGGTCTACTCTGTTTGCAAATGCGTGAAAACATGTTTAAATATGAGGGAAAGGGTTAATTAGATTTAAATGAACTTCTTATCTACCACCCTCTTACAGATTTATTCTATTTCCTCCTCACCATCCAGTCTGTGATAAATTAATCCTTTGAATGAGGGAACAAAATGCTCTAGCATTTGATAATAATGTAGTCTTAGGTAGGAGAATACCTAGTGGAACACTCAGATCAGTCGCTTCATTGTCATTTAAAATGCTGTAGCAAATTTTAAGTGATTGGACTCAGTAGTTTAACACTGATATGTCATTCCATTTTGCAATCAAAGTGTTAATACCCATGCTTCTTGTTAGCCTTTAATACCAGTTTTATTTTATTTTCCACATTTTTACAGGCCCAGAAATACCTTGGTGTATATTACTCTGAAGATGATGAGGACTGTACAAAGTCTGTCTATTACCTCACAAAAGCAGCTGACCAAAATGTAAGTAATTACAGTGGTCACTGTGATTAAGTTTTTAGCTTGTCTGTTTCGAAGAAATCACAAGCTATTGTCGTAACTCCGGCGTCCGCATGGTCGTTCGAAATCTTAACATTGATAACAAAAGAGCGTTCGCACCCACTTGCGGTGCTCTTGTAATATTCTTATTGTTACACATTGCAGCTGAAATGTTTTTGAATGTATTTGCTTTCAGGAGTACTTTCAGTTCAATTGATTTTTATGAATTGGCCATTTTAACCCTTTACTTCATGAATATTCATTCACCCTTTCCCTGTTCTATGTTTGTTACAAAAGTAAATACAAATGTACCTACTGAATATTCATGGACAAATTAGTTGTAATGAAATATGGAAGGTGGAACACTGTAGCCAGTTTGGAAATTATAGAAACAGATCTATCAAATTCCATTAGCAAACGGAGCAGACCCAGATCAGACGGCTCCTATAGGATCTGTTTGATCTGGGTCTACTCTGTTTGCAAATGCGTGAAAACATATTTACATGAGGGAAAGGGTTAATAAATAATGACAACATGAATATTAATTACATCAATTTTTATTATGTCATACAAACTCAGGAATCTTTGGCCATAGCAGACCCTGTAGGTTCAGATCTATATTACTCCATAAGCAAAGAGAGTAGATCCTGATCAGATGGCCTCCTAAAGAAGCCATCTGATCTGGGTGTACTCTGTTCACTAATGTGTATGTATGGAGTAAATGGTTAAGACTTAAGAGTGTAGGCTATTAAGTGTGACTCCTGTTATTCTGTTTAAGCGTGTGTATTTTTGTCCATCAATCAGGTTTAATTTGACTGGAGTGTGGGTTACCAATGGGCACATTAAGAGTCTTTGGAGATGTTTTTATGATGCTATTTAAAGAACTTTCATAAAGTGCCATCTCTGCTAGTTGAATACTCTTGCATGCCAAATATGAAAGCAGCAACCATTGTTCCCATATAAAGTCTTGTGTTCTATTCTCAGGATGCAGAGGCGCAGTACTTGCTTGGTATATGCTATGAGTGTGGCCGTGGAATATCAGAAAATGCATGCAAAGCCGCCCACTGGTATACAAAGTCTGCCGAGGCAGGAAACGTAGATGCTATGTACAGTCTTGCTGTCTTCCATAGAAATGGCTACGGAGGTATGACCTTGAAATAAACACTGAACTGTCTTGAATATTGAGTCTGTTGATATTTGCAAGCTGTGAATACCCAGATCAGGGGGCTCCTGCAGACACTGTGATCAGGTTCTGCTCTATTTGGCCATTTTAAGTATTTTCAGGGAAGATTTCCCATTCAGTATTAGTGAGCTAAACCAACTACAGCTTCTGAGATATAGAAGACTAACTTGCAAAATCTGTTGAAAGGCTGTGAGTTTTTGTCAGGAATTAATTGTGTTGTTGAAATCCAATAGATCCAGGTTTATCACTGAACTTGCCATTTGATCAGAAGAGTTTCTACAGTTGGTCAATTCCAGAGTCTTAGATAAAGGAGTTAATTACCCAGCTATAGATAAAGTAAAGTATTGAAATACTGAAATTTTCATTTCTCCACTTATCCCTATGTCATGACCACTCTATATATCCATCTTATAGAGGCAATTCTAAAGAATGTACACAACATAATGGTTTGGATAAAAAAAATTATCTATGCCGCTGTATTTCATTCATTGTACCAAATAGTGAAACAGATGGTACATTGCTCATAGTATAAATCGGGTACTTTCCTGTTTGATTTACCATCTGGCTCATTACATATGAGGGAGACATCTGTTTTTGTGGCAAAAACCTATAGTTTTTATAAGGTAAAAATTTCAAGGGAATACTTGGCTTAGACAAAACTGAAGGATCAGATCTATCAAATGCCATTAGCAAACAACAGGTTCTGATCAGACTACTCCCATAGGAGCTGTCTGATCTGGGTCTGCAGTATTTGAACATGGATGAAAAGGTGTTTACATGAAGGGTTAAAAGAGGTTTTACTGTATTTATTTCCCCAGCCAACATTCTCTGTAACACAAAAGTGTTGGTATTTCAGGCCTTCCAGAGAATCACCAGTCAGCCAGAAGTTTGCTACAGAAAGCAGCAGAGATGGGCCATGAAGACTCTAGAAATGAACTCAGAAAACTTGAAATAGAAGAATCTAAACAAGGTAAATAAGCTTGATCCAATTTAAGGCAAACAATGCATTTTAGTTCACTTGAGAATGAAGTGCTCAACATTAGCTGTTGTCATAGTGCCGTGTCGTCCAACAACAATTCACTAAAAAAATCTCCTCTAAAACACTGGATGAGAAATTTGTGACCAAAGTTCAAAAGAATGGTCCCTGTGGGTCCATCTTTCATTCTTGTTCCATACAGAAATGGTTACATGGTAACTGAGAGGAGAAATTTTTGACCATGTTATCTGAATATGCTGGGTGGACTTCGATATAATTTGGCAGAAATTATTGTTTGGTGACATTTACCCAAAATAACCATTGTGATTGTTACCCTTTCCTCCATGAATATTCATGAAAAAATGACATCATGAATATTAATAAGATTAATGTGTTACAATAGTAGATGAACACAGGAATGTTTGGCCATGGCAGAAACTGTAGAATCACATTTATAATATATCAAAAGCAAACAGAGCAGACCCTGATCAGACAGCTCCTATAGGAGCCATCTGATCTGGGCCTACTCTGTTTGCAAAGACGTAGAAAAGTGTATTTGTGGAGTAAAGGTTTAACCCTTTCCTCCATAGATATGCTTTCATACGCCTCTGTAAAAGTCACTTCTTGAAACCATTGTGATAAATAGAGCATTTCTTCCTTAGGAGCAAATCATCTTTTTATCACAATGGTTTCAAAACTACAAAATTCTAAAGAAAAATCTTTTCTCTAGTTAACGCTCCTTTTCTGTAGATTTATTCAAAGAGGTTGGATCTAAAAATAGCCTATGAAGGAATGGGTTAAAGAATTTCAGACATGGCTACCAGGGGCGTGGTTAATTTTCCTTTTAAACCCAGGGTGGAAAACTCATAAATTTTCTTTGAAACCATTGGACAGAGTTCACTATATTTTTGCATGATTATTACTTAGGTAATTTTATGCCAAAATTGTTTGAATGATTGATTCGTTGTCAATTGATTGGCTGAGTTTCTTATATTATATACCAAAAATGAAAATTTATAAAAATCTTCGAAACCACTGGGTCAATTTTGCTATGATTTAGTTCGACTAATTGTGATTCATTAATCCCTTCACTGCCGTGTACATGTACTACCTTTGTGCGGAGAATTTCTTAAGCGCATTCTCAGCAGAGCTACCAGGCTACATAAAATTAATCTTATTTCACTAACAATTACGCAATCTGGACCAATTTTCACACGCTGCTCAAAACATTTATTTCAATACTTTCTGAAAGTTTGATTGATATATTATCACTTCTATGCAAAACCACAGTATAGACGTTCCACAATGTCTAACCGTTATATTTAATAGGAATTATTGTTTACTTTTTGATAAATATATTTTCTACCAAATACACAAATTACAGATTAAAGGGAAACCATTCAAACTGACTTTCACTGCAAATGTATAGGATGAGTTTCTTCCCTTGCTTCCTAACACACAATTTACAGCAGTTTAACATGGATCGTAATAACCCCGAATCTCGCTCGGGTTATAGCGCACAGGATACACACCTCACCCCAATGTATTGCAATACGATTTTCAGCGTTTTGTTATACCCCTAATGGGGAGAAGGATAAATAGTAGCACTTTTTGTATTTTGTTTAAAAATAATTATTGAAACTTTTGATTTGTTTCAGATGAAGCTGCATCATGTTCAGATCTCTCAGAGGTTGGCCTCTTACTGAAGATCAACAGTTGTGTATCTGCCCCCTGTCTTACAGAGCTTGTACGGGAAGACATTTCCCCTCCAGGCAAGCCTGTGCTGTTTGATCCAATTTCTCACCTAGGAACTCTGTCGCAAATTTTTTCTCAACTCATGGTCCCACGAGCTCTAACAGAGTTGCCATCCCTTAAAGAAATCCAGAGAAAGCGTGACTCGCTCTCAGATGATGATAGTGGGTCAGATTCTGGAGTGTCATTTACACTAGGTAGTTACGAGGATAATGACATAGAAGAAACTATAACTGGGAATTCAAGTGCTATAACTCCTGCTTTACATGGATGTGCACATGGAATACATAAGATTTCCACAATGCCAGATCTTCAAGTGACAGTATAAAACTGATATTAGTAACATGCATATGGACAACTAGAGTTACTTCTAGGTCCATGCTTATAAAACTTTTAGTTGAGTCTGAGTTTGGTCTCAAGTTTTTGATTGGTCAGATTTGAGCCTTTGGCTCAAATCTGACCAATCAAAAGCTTGAGAACTCAAATCTGACCAATCAAAAGCTTGAGAAAGAACTCAGACTCAGCTAAAAAGCTTTATAAGCATGGATCGTGGTGTCCCTGTGATGATTTACCTCTGTGCATACCAAGTAATTATGTTGTCTGCTGAATTTTCAAAACTACTAATTTTCTTTCTGATTTCTTGCAGAAGTTGAGTCTGAGCAACAAATGGTTTGGACATTAGATGGGGCCCAATCTGGATCCAAACTGTTTGCATAGGTCATAAATAATTGGAGAATCCGCCACTAGAGTGTAGAGGGTTAATAAAGTTGAGCTATGGTTTCAGGCCTTATACCTTTATGTAAGAATTTTTGACTTCATGAATACAAAATTGATTCATTAGTTGATTTTGTATAATGGTCAATATTCACAGAAATGTTTGTTTGGCTATGATAGAAACATTATTTCTTAACACTTTCCCTGTTCTGCATTTAGGCTAACTTTCAGTACCTACTGAATATTCATTAACAAAATAGTTATAAAGAAATATGGAAAGAGCAGACCCTGATCAGACGGCTCCTAGAGGAGCCATCTGATCTGGGTCTACTCTGTTTGCAAATGTGTGAAAACACGTTTATATGAGGGAAAGGGTTAATCCAATGGAGCATTTCCTGATTAGACAATTCCAACAGACCCCATCTGATGTGGAGCTCCTTTGTTGATAAAGGTTTGCTCTATTAGGAAAAGGGTTAAGATGAGCTATTATGATTGCCTAGCCAGTGTTGCATGTATCAAGAGTTTTACAAAAAAAGAACCATTACCCTAAATAGTTTACTCTAGACGTTAGGCAAGTAATAGTTCAGATCCAGATAATTTTGATCAGGGTCTACACTAGTTCTTTCTCTATTTATTAGTTCAATTGAATGTTTTCGAAATGGTTCTGAAGTGACCTACTCAACTTTACATACAGGTGGTAAGGGTAGATTGAGGGTCCTAATAAGTATGATAAATAAGGTATATCAAAGTTTTCTAGAATGTCTTATAATGGCTATGTCAGTTGTAATTATGATGTACATTAGGACCTTAACAATTTTAGTCATATGATTGTTAGTAAGATATGTCACAAAGTCAGTGTATCCTCTCAATCAAGGTCACTCAAAACCAACCATTATTGACCTTGAAGGCTGGTAGTAGCTGAACCCTTTACACCATAGGTACACCTTTTAATGATTCTGCAAACAGAGCAGAATCAGATCAGATGGCTCCTGTAAGAGCCATCTGATCTGAGTGGGTTTTTTTTGGTTATAAAATTATAAAGATCAAATTGTACCGTTTCTGCCATGGTTAAACTTTCCCAAGCTCTTATACAGTGTCATTATTTCTTACATGAATATTCTTGGAGCAAAGTGTCAATGAAGAATTTAGGTTTATATGCAGAAAGTAGCTTTTTGCCATACCTTTGTTCTGCATGAAGCAACCATCATGTTTATTAAATTAATGACTAGTTTAGAGAGAACATATAGTACAATTGTAATGGGTTTGTCAGCATAAAATACTGATATATATTAACATTAGGTTATTGTTGTTACTGGTTAATAACTGTTTTAGTGTTTATTAAGTTCTGTTTATTGCTTTACATCATAGATGCGTCTTTTAACACCATTGCAAACAGAAAAGACCCAGATTTCCGCCTGATCGGAGTCTGCTGTTTATTTATGGAATTATATAAATCTGATTCTAGAATTTTTACCAGAACCAATTCTTTTCTTTCCATTTTAAACATTAAGCTAAAGTATATCCATACATGCATTATTTCTTGCATGAATATTACAGGAGTAAAGGTTAAACATTTTCCCAGTAAATGCTATGTAATTAACTCTTTCCCTCATATCAACGCCTTTCTGCGCATTTGCAAATAGAGTAGACCCGGATGAGATGGCTCCTATAGGACCCGGCTGATCAGGGTCTGCTCTGTTTGCTTTTGACGTGATAAAGATCTTATTCTTCAGTTTTTGTCAAAGCAAAACATTCCCTTGATAAGTTTACATTATAAAAATTCAACAAATAAATATTCATGTTGTCATTATTTCTTACAGGAATATTGAACAGGGAAATACCCTGTGCTTTTTGTTAATTCAACAGCACTATCAGTAATGAAACTTTAATCGAAGCAGTGTTGGTGGTAATTCTTTACTTATTTGTGCTAATAATTTCAGAAGTTTCCTATATACTCAAATTTTCACTGTATCCAAGTATGATATTAGCTGGTAGAGGTTTCGCATAGAGAACTTGACTGTTACTAATGTGGCTGTTAAAATAAAATGGCAATTTAAGCATACTCTCAATAGCAGCTACAACATTTGTATTAAATGGTGAAATGGCTTTGATCCAGTTAACCCATTACCTCATAGTCTATTTTTAGATACAAGCTCTTTGAATAAATCTACCGAAAAGGAGCATTAACTAGAGAAAAGGAAGATTTTAGAATTTTGTAGTTTGAAACCATTATGATAAATAGAGCATTTGCTCCTATAGGAGCAAATGCTCTATTTATCACAATGGTTTCACAAAGTGACTTTTACAGAGTCGTTAAAAGTCGTCAATGTGAGGGAACGGGTTAAAGGTCTACACCAACTGTTCACCAACTTGAGAATATTATTACTACTCTAAAAAGGACTTTAAAATTAAAAGCAATCTTTAAGACATTTGGCAGCTGAATGCATGATGCAAATCATACAGAAAGCTCTGGGAGCCTTCTGCATGACTTTCGCCCTGCATTAAGCAACCCATGCCTAAAAAGATTGAAATTGTTCTTTAGTAGAAGTTCAGTTGAGAGGTGGTTTACTGTATATTGTAAGAAGAGAAATTCAAAACAAGTAGTAGCTGTTAATGACTAGTTTTTGTAGATTTAGAAATGTTTTATTTGTATTTGAGTAAACATTCTGTTTTCTTAAGTTCTGTTAAAAAGGCAAACTATGCCATAGTGTGTTTGTCATTAACATACTCCATACCATCCGTTGTATTATAAGACCAACGGATTCATTTCATCTTTGATCATTTTTTTTCTCAATCAGTTTTCTTACAAGAAATGTGTTTGTATTTACAGAATCATGTTGCCATACCAGTTCAACTGTATGTAATCATGTATACGATTCAAATATAGATGACATAAATTACTTATTTGGAAATAAAAAATGTATATATGAAATGCAGTTCTTCATATCTCAAATCATTGTTTATCCTAAATATCTGGGATGCATATATATGAGATGTGTAAATTAACTAGACTACTGTCGACGAAGGGCCCCGCCTGCGTAGGAGGTATCGCATATTGTAAGCATGATTTTGCTAATGCAGACCTGCAGCAACATAATTAAATATGCATGTAGTTTGCTTATCTGGGTACTCTTTGCTAGGTACATGAATAATAAAGATATAGTGAGCAAGTTTGATAGAAATCGGACCTATCTTTCAGAAGATATGTCACAGAAATAATCGGCTAACCAGATGGTATCATCATCAATAAATATGTGCAAAATATGCCAACCACAAAACCAATATGAGATTATTGGATATCAAGTACACTGAGCAAGTTTAGTGAAAATTGCACCATTCCCTGAGGAGATAATGTATGGAAACCAATCCAGCTAATCAGAGTGCAGCAGCGTTAGTGAAAATGCCTGTAATTTAAAACCAGAAATGGTGTCAAAGCCACCTGATACTCGCCTGTTTAAAAGTTAAGTCTAAAACGTGTCATATACAAAATAAATCATTCAATTTCCAATTTAATCTTAATTGCATCAATATCAGAACCAAAATGCAACCAAATACCAATTTTCAGCAACTTAAAAAGATTATCAAACAAGAAAGATATATTCCAAGTATGGAATCCCTAGGTCTATTAGTTCCAATGTAATAGGCAGTTAAAGATTTTTGCAAAAGTAGGTTAAAGGTGAAGGTCAGGTCATACCAAGAATAGAAGCCCTTTGCCCATCTTGTCCAATATCATAGGCATTTAAAGACTTTTGCAAAAGTAGGTCAAAGTCAAGGTCACGTGGTAAAAAACATTGGTATGGTTGGAAAGTCTTAAGACAGGAAAGCTACATACCAAGTATAGAAACACTGGACCTATTGGTCCCAGTTTTATATGCATTTAAAGACTTGCATAAGTAGGTCAATGGTTAAAGTCAAGGTCAGAAGGGCAAAATATGTTGGCATGGTCATACCAAGTATGAAATCCCTAGGTCTATTGGTTCCAATGTTATAGGCACTTAAAGATTTTTGCAAAAGTAGGTCAAAGGTCAAGGTCATATGGTAAAAGCATTGGTATGTTTGAAAAAGTCATTTATAAGACAGAAAATATCGATACCAAGTATATGCATTTAAAGACTTCTGCAAAAGTAGGCCAAAGGTCAAGGCCAGAAAAGCAAACATGTTGGCATGGTCATACCAAGTATGGAAGCCCAAAGCCTATTGGTTGCAATGCTATAGGCATTTGAATTCTTTTACCAAAGTAGGTCAAAGATCAAGGTCAAATGATAAAACAATGGTATGGTTGGAAAAGTCTTAAGACAAGAAAGTTGCATTAAAAGTATAGAAGCCCTTGGCCTACTGGTTCAATTTTATAGGCATTTAAAGAATTTTGCAAAAGTAGATCAAAGGTCAAAGCAACATGGCAAAAACAATGATATTATTGGAAAGATCTGAACACAAAGAAGTTGCATACCAAGTCTGGAAGCCCTTGGTCCATATGCTATAGTCATTTTCTTTTTGAAAAAGTAGGTCAAAAGTCAAGGTCAGAAGGGCAAAAAATGTTTGCATGTTCATACAATAGTATGGAATCCCTAGGTATATTGGTTCCAATAATATAGACATTTAAAGATTTTGGCAAACGTAGGTCAAAGGTCAAGGTCAGAAGGGCAAACAATGGTATTTTTGGAAATGTCTTGACACAAGCATGGTGCATATCAAGTATGGAAGGTCCGTTTGTTCAAATGTTATAGGCATTTAAAGATTTTTACAAAAGTAGGTCCAAGGTCAAGGTCAGAAGGGCAATATTGCTGGCATGGTCATACTAAGTATGGAAGCCCTAGGCCTATTGGTTCCAATAATACAGGCATACCAAGTACACTGAGCAAATTTAGTGAAAATTGGACCATTCCTTGAGGAGATATTGCACGGAAAACAATCAGCTAATCAGCAGCCTAAGTGAAAATGCCCGTAATTTTCGGAAAAATAGGTGGAAATTGCCCAACACAGGACCCATGCGAGGTATTTGGATATCAAGTACACTGAGCAAGTTTTGTGAAAATTGGACCATTCCTGGAGGAGATATTGCGCGGAAACCAATTGGCTAATCAGATCGCAGCAGCCTAAGTTAAAATGCCCGTAATTTACAAAAAGAATGCGCGGAAATTGCCGAACACAGAACCAGTTCGAGGTACTTTGATATCAAGTACACTGAGCAAGTTTGGTGAAAATTGGACCATTCCGTAAGGAGATATTGTGCGAAAACCAAAGACGGACAGCGGACGGACGTACAGACGGACGGACAGACGGACAAGCTGATTACTATAGGACACCCGCATATAACAATTATTCTGATTAATTTATGATGTCATTATTTCCTTCATGAATATTCATGGAGTAAATGGTTAAATCGTTTGAGAAACATTTGATCGAATGTAAAACAGCTTTAATTCTTATGAGACACCGAGTTCTTCAGCGTCTCATCTGGATCCACGTTTTAGCAATCAGGTCGCGCTTAGCAGGCAAGCGTTTAAAAATCATCAAGTAAATAAATGTGTCTGTCTGGAATCATTGAAGTCATCATTGAAGTCATCTGAAATACAATTGGTGACATTAATTTCACTGTTGCTTCATCGGTGATTTTGTAATAATATATCGGTTGGTTGGCGTTTGTTTGGCCTTTTTAACATTATACATATACTTGATTTATTGGTCCACCGAAACTATCTTCTAAGAATTGTGTCGCCAAATATATCTCAAAATAAATTGTTACTTTCCAAACACACCAGGAACCGAAAAGAATTAGTCCTTTACCCGACAGAATGTATCTGATCAGTGTCTGCTCAGTTTGCTTATGCAACAGTATAAACCTAATTATATAGTTTTTGTCATAACCAGAATGTCTGGCGTTCATGTGCAATAATGAAAAACTATCTAATAAGTATTCATGATATCATTATTTCTTACATTAACCCTTCTCTTGCTGAATTTTAAAATACATTTCTCCTTCTTTACCCATGCCCTGTTGTATAATTACATATATCTTCACTGTGTACAAGTATTTCGCTGTGAAATCACTGCTGTGGAGTGCACTGGTTGCACAATCAACTTGTAAATAGTGCAGACCCTGATGAGACAGCTCCTGCAGGAGCTGTCTCATCTGGGTCTTCACTATTTACTGGTAGGTATATTGACGTGAATAGCAAACGAAGGGTTAATATTCACCTGGTTAAAGTTTAAAACATGAGGTTGGTTCAACGAACGTATACATGTAGTTAAACAGCTTATCTAGCAAGATGTCACGGTCTTCAAATACAGTAGAACCTGTCTTAAGAGTTAGAGTCCTAAATCGCTATAAATTGTAAGTCCTTGAAGGTATATCCTTAAATAATGTAAGTACGAATGCAAGCCAGTGTTAGCTCAGTAAAATTGTATGGAACAAAACACACTATACTGTCATCTCGTCCATTATGGGGTAGGACATATCCTATGTCTGTTCAGATGCATTACATTTAAGCGCTTTTAAATGCACATATCCTGTGTGAAAAGAGCGCTATATAACTGGTATAATAATAATAATAATAATAATAATAATAATAATAAATCGCGTCATTAGCAAACAGAGCTGACCCTGCCCGGGATCTTCTCTGTTTACAAGGCATCAAAACGCGTTTGTCACTAGATGTGTTTTATACTGTATATAATTAGTAATTGTTCGCATTGTAACCGGTTTTACCATAATAGCGATGAGGCCTTATATGGCTTTGAAAATACAGTAAAACCTCTCTGTAACGACCATAAAATTATATCAAGTATTTAGAGAAGTTAAAGGCAGGTGGATTGTTAAATCAAGGTGAAAGTAAAACAGAACGCTCCTATGGGAGCGTTCTGTTTTACTTTCACCTTGCTTTAAGCAACCACCTGCCCAAAATACCAACTAATTAACACAATTTAGTGGTCGCTATAGAGAGGTTTTACTGTAGTGTCAACAGAGACCACACGTAGCTACAGGTCAGGATATATACACTACCACAGATGGGTGTTAGCAAATATGCGGCGCTTATTTCTGTGTGTATTGTTTGCAAGGCTTATCAGGAGGAGCATTTATTGTAATACGGATAATCAGTTATTTTTTTAAAAACCTGTCTGCATATCTCAGGCATTCGACCCCGAGTAGGTCTCATAGTTTCCAAGATGATATTCCCCTCACTTGAGTAGTTTATGATCACATTTCTCTTGCATTGCAATCACGCATTTCTCAGATTCTGGTAATGTGATCGATGCTAGTTTTTCACTGAAATATGAAACATGAAATATCACATTCTTCTCATGTCGATTTTTCTTTTTAGAAGACGGGTGCCTTGCCATTTTCGTAACCATTCCCTCATATTGACGCCTCTGTGAAAGTCACTTTCTGAAACCTTTGTGATAAACATCTAGTATTTGCTCCATAGGGTTTCAATAGAATCTAAGTTGTTACAAAATATAACTCGGAATAGACATATTTCATGTGTAAAAGTACCCTTTGAAGGCAACAAATGCTAATAAGGCCCACATTTGTGCTGTGAAATGGTGCATTGTGGCAGCATTTGGTGTGCATCATTCTCATGGTGCATTGTGGCAGCCTCTGGTCTGCATCATTCTCATGGTGCATCGAGGCAGCAGTTAGTGTGCATCATTCTCATATCTATACACCACACCAAGTTTCAATGACATCTGAATAACAAATTTTTAGATATGGCTCCAGACGAAAAAATGTGACGGACGAACAGACAGATAATGCCAATAACAATACTCCTATGTCTTCGGCGGGGTAATATATTTTTTTGTGGGAGGGAGTAGGTTGCAAGACGTCTAACAGATAGAACGCAGCTTCTTTTTCTTTCTTTTTTAACTTTTGGAAGGAAAATTGATCTCACCGTTTACCTCTGCCACTGGTAATAGTGGCGAATATGTGATAACCTATACGAACTGTTTGCATGTACATGTAGTCTTAAACAGAGGTCAAGATCAAATGCGTCAATTAAAACATTTTCAATAATAGCTTATTTATTTCTCCACAAAACTCTATGTTGTGACCATTGTTTAGAATCGCCTCCAAGAGACGATTCTAAAATGTGGTCACAACATAGGGTTTGATGGAGAAATGACGATTTTAGTATTTAAGTACGCACATTTATGTGTTGCTATGTGTACATAAAGACTCCAAATAATGCCACAGATCATCACTGCTTATGTTTTTGAAACAAAAATGGAGAGAATTCAAAAATGAAACTTGAAGCAAACGACACATTTCGTCACAAGGACAGTAAGAGAATGAAACAGTGAACGAACAAACTTTTTATTGAATCAAATTTGAGGTACCCATAGGTTGAAGCAAAGAAATACATGTACAGTAAAACCCCGCTAATGCGACCACCAAAAAGGGGCATAATTATGGGTGACAGAGGCAGGTGGTTGCTTAATGCAGTACAAAAGTTATGCAGAAAGCTCCTGTAGGAGCTTTCTGCATAACTTTTGTGCTGCATTAAGCAACCACCTGCTTTAAACGACACCAGTGGCTGTTTATTAAGTGGTCGCATTAGCGGAGTTTTACTGTAGTTAATGAAACATCATAACACTTCTTTCCTACCTTTACCTGTTAGAGACGCATTTTAACGAGTTTTCCAAACAGAGTAGACCCAGACCAGAATGCTCCTCTGGGTCTGCTCTGTTTGCTTGTGAAATAATATACATGCAGATTTGATTTGACAGTTTCTGCCATCGCACAACTTTCCGGTGTTAATTTTCCATTGAAATATTTCATCTGATTAATATTCATGATGTCTTTATTTCTTACACACATATTGATGGATAGACAATTGACCCTTTCGCTGCCAATGCCGGATCTGTGATTACCTATGCAAACAGTTTGGATCCAGATGAGACGCCGAGTAACTCACTAACTCGGCGTCTCATCAGGATTCAAACTGTCTGATACTGTTACTATGTTTTTTAAACCAAAATAATGAAAATTTGTAGCAGACGACAAAGTTAGCAGACGACAGAGTTTGGCAGCGGAAGGGTTAATGATATTCATCAGGTAAAGGATTAAATAAGAAAAAACAAAGGTACAACCAAAATATGTGTTAACATTATCCTGCTATAAAAATTGATGTTTGCTAAAATAAATCGTCTGGCGCTGCTTTAACCCTTTCCCTGTCCTTTGTTTGTTTCAAATTTCAGTAGGCCTACCTAATGAATACTCATCAACAAAATAGTTATATAAAGAAATATGGAAGGTTGAACATTGTAGACATTTTACAAAGCAGAGAAACAGATCTATCAAATTCTATTAGCAAACAAAGCAGACCCAGATCAGACGGCTCCTCAAGGAGCTGTCTGATCTGGGTCTACTCAGTTTGCAAATGCGTGAAAACAGGATTATATGAGGGAAAGGGTTTACTCTTTCGTCGCAAAGGGAGAATTTGTGACAACTTTTACAAACAGTTCGGATCCAGATAAGACGCTCCATAAATCGGTGTTGGATCTGGATCCAAGCTGTTTGACATTCGGATTGTGTTTTTGAAAAGGCGTGCAACTGTTAAAACTGAAACAGGCGACGATGTTATCAGACGGAAATTTATCGGTAGCGAAAGAGAAAATCACACTCTTATACCATTTTCTTAGGTATACATGTATACAAAATCAACATAGGAAAATAAGCTTGAAATAATCATTATTATAAACAAGAGTGTTCGGAGGAACACATGTGTCACCTGCTCACATCTGACACAAAAACTGTTAATATGTTGGAGTGTGAAAATCAGAACAAAGGAGAATAACTCAAAAAGTACTGCATGCAGAGTGATGGACCTTAGTTACATCAATGGTCCTCAGTGAGAGGAAGACACATGTGAAATTTGAAAGCTCTATAATGATTAGTTTAGAAATGACAGCCAAAAAAAGAAAGTGTGACGGACAGACGGACAGACAGACGGACAAACAGACAGACAGAAAAGTGATCCCTAAGTGACACACTGCCTCTCGGCAGGTGACACAAAAATCTTGTTTATTACACCTTTCTCTCATACAAAGTGAACAATTGTTCATGCCTTTGCAAACAGGGCAGACCCAGATCAGAATGCTCCTTAAAGAGCCGTCGAAAGCAGGATCTATTTGTTTTGCTTACGAAAACTTACGATCTTGCAGTTTTTGTCTTACCTTTGTCAACACTCTCTTGGGAATTTCAAGTTAATGAATATTGATGAAGTGATAAATCTATGCACGAGGGAAATGGTTATATGCATATAAATTACCAAATATCACATATAGAGAATAGAACATACAGTAGCATCTCCCTATAGTGACCACTTAATAAAGGGACATTGGTATCTTTAAATGCAACTTGCTTAACCCATCCCCTCATCTTGACGACTGTTGACGACTCTGTAAAAGTCACTTTATGAAACCATTGTCATAAATAGAGCATTTGCTCCTATAGGAGCAAATGCTCTATTTATCACAATGGTTTCAAACTACAAAGTTCTAAAATTTTCCTTTTCTCTAGTTAATGCTCCTTTTCGTTAGATTTATTCAGAGGTTGAATCTAAAAATAGCCTATGGCGTAATGGGTTAATGCCGGAGGTACGTTATGCAGACCACATGACTACCACATGACTTTAACCCTTTATTCCATAAATACGCCTTTGCAAACAGAGTAGACTCAGATCAGATGGCTCCTTTAGATCTGATTCTATACTTTCTGCTATGGCCAAAATTTCATTTGATTATGTATCACTATAAAAAATCAATTAATATTCATGATGTCATTATTTCTCACATGAATATTCATGGGGTAAAGGGTTAAGACTCGAAAATTAGCCTCTTTCGTAAGTTCGCTTTAGGGAGGTTTTACTGTATTTTCATTTTTCTTACTTTTGAAAAACAACCAAAATAACAAATTAACAAATAATTAAAATAAATAGCAAAAACTAACCATTATGCTTTGAGGGTTTGTTCACATACGTAAGCACACTAGAAAATAATTTGATGGGTTGCAAAAAGTGCAGAACCAGTTCAGACGTCGCAATTTAACCATTTCCCTCATATGAACCCCTTTTTCACGCATTTGAAAACAGAGTAGACCCAGATCAGGCAGCTCCTATATGATCCATCTGATTAGGGTCTGTTCTGTTTGCTAATGGAATTTGATAGATCTGTTTAGTTTCTAAAATGGCTACACTGTTCCACCTTCCACATTTCATTAAAACTATTGTGACCATGAATTTTCAGTAGTGAAATTTGGAATAACCATAGAACAGGGAAAGGGTTAAACGTGGCTCATGATCTGGTTCTACACTGATTGCAAAATGGGGTTTCATATAATAATAGATGTAGCAAACATGATAACGTGTCAATTGAAATAATACAACAACATGCAACGTACATGGGGGCAGGTTAGTGTCGAACAGTGTAGGCCCTGATCAGATACCGTATTCCTGATGCGACCGCTACTCTGGGTCTACGCTGTTCCTGCGTCTTACTCTTAAGACTATGGAGCCTGTATGTCTAACCCTTTCCCTGTTCTATGTTTATTCCAAATATCAGTACCTAATGAATATTAACAAAAAAGTTATAAAGAAATATGGAAGGTTGAGCATTGTAGGCATTTTAGAAAGCAAAGAAACAGACCTATCAAATTCTATTAGCAAACAGAGCAGACCCTAATCAGACGGCTCCTCTAGGAGCCGTCTGATCTGGGTCGACTCTGTTTGCAAATGCGTAAAAACACGTTTATATGAGGGAAAGGGTTAAGCCATAAAATACCGACAAATTGTCCGTCAGGATTTTAACTCTTTGGCTGCCTTGGACGATCAGTATTGCAAACAGTTTCGATCCGGATGAGACTCCGAGTAGGTCGGCATCTGATCAGGATCCAAACCGTTGAAACCGCGCATACGTTTTTTGTCAAATAAAAGGAGCTTATGTGTCATGTAAACGGTATCATTATGTATAAAATGGTAAATGCCTCGTTTAATCATCTAACAGAAATGTTGGCCAGCCTGTTAACCCTTTACTTCATGAATATTCATGTATAAAAAACTGATATTATGAACTTTAATAAGAATATTTTTAAAGATTATATCAATACGGGACTTTTTTGCCATTGCATAAACAGTAGAATCATCTATATAATCTCATAAGCACACAGAGCAGATCCTAATCAAACAACTCCTACAGAAGCCGTTTGGATTGGGTCTACTCTGGTGGCAAATGTGTATCTATGGAGTAGAGGGTTAACCCTTTCGCTGCCTATGCCGGATCTGTGATTACCTATGCAAACAGTTTGGATCCAGATGAGACGCCGAGTAACTCGGCGTCTCATCAGGATCCAAACTGTTTGTTACTGTTATTATGTTTTTGAAACAAAAATGAAGAAAATAAAAAAAAATGAAAATTTGTAGCAGACGACAAGGTTAGCAGACGACATAGTTTGGCAGCGAGCGGGTTAAAGGTTACATACACCAGTATTCTTGGTATGGCTCGTGAGGTATATGGATACAGCAGACTAGATATCGGAGGTCCAGATAAGATGCGTAAAGTAAACTCTTTTAATAGTAACTTCTGTATGTCTCCACCAAACCCTACGCTGTGTCTCGAAAAGATGATTTAATTCTAAAGAGTGGTCACAACATAGGGTTTGGTGGAGAAACGACGATTTCAGTACATGCGTACGCACGTTTATCTGTTGCTCTGGGTGTTATGTAAACAATAGCATTGTGTATAACAATATCATTGTATATAGCAATAACACTGTGTAAACAATATTTTGCATAACAATAACATTGTCACGTGTATAACAAGAGCACCGCAAACCACAGGGGTCTGAACCGCTTCATGGGAGTCTATATGTACTATATAATAATAGTACATATAGACACCCCCATGAAGCGGTCCAGACCCCTGTGCCGCACACGGCTGTTACATAAAATAATACATTGCTAATATAATTAGTATGCAATCAGATCTAAGATATTCTAACAAAAAGAGAAGCTCCTGATCAAGCAGATCGAAATGAGCTGACCGAAGAGGTCTACTCTTTTTGCAAAAGTGTTCAAAGATGTATATATGACGGAAGATATTGACAAATCAAGGTTAACAGAGATTTTCAAGTAGTCCCAAAGTACATGTGTAGGTGACTCCCGTGTCTGATTATATTGGGTCCTGTCTCAACTCTTTCACTGTAAATGACAAATCTGTGAATACCTATGCAAACAGTGTGGAGCCAGATGGTATACCGAGTCACTCAGCGTCTCATCAGGATCCAAACTGTTTGATACTATGATTAATTCTTTTGGGAGCAAGAATGAAGAAAAATCCAAAAAGGAAAGTTGAAACAGGCGAAACATATTGCAAACGACAAAATGGGGTAAACAACATTTGATCATTGCTTTACCTAATAGATATAACGGCCACTAAATTGTGTTAATTAGTTGGTATTTAGGCCAGTTGGCTGCTTTAACCCTTTACCTGATAGAAGCGGCTTTAAGCGAGTTTAATATATTCCTCCGCTGAAGAAAATAGTTCCAATTTTTACAATAATGAACATATAGCATCATAATTAGTTTCTATATTCTAGGAGGTGGTAGCTTAAAGCAGGCTGAAAGTAAAGCAGAATGCGCATTAAGGCGCATTCTGCTTTACTTTCAACCTGCTTTAAGTGGTCACCTGTCTTCAAAACTAGAAATAGGCTATTGGGTAAAGGGTTAAGCAAGGTGAAAGTAAAACAGAACGCTCCTATAGGAGCGTTCTGTTTACTTTCACCTTGCTTTAAGCAGCCACCTGCCTTTAACACAAAATACTTGATGTAATTAAGTGGCCGTTATAGAGAGTTTGTACTGTATGTACCTTATAACGCCTCTGTAAATAAATGCAGTGCGATCTCTGAGTCAGATATTATCTAAAGTGTCTACAAGGAAACATATCTGGTATGCGACCATGAGTCAATACAAAGTATAATAATAACCGAAAAAATAGTGTCTGCTTATTTTTTTAGATATATTATTATTTCACTTCTTAAAAGACAAAATCACTAATGTCTAACAGTTTGAATCTAGGTTAGAAGTTGACGTATTCGGCATCTCACCTGCATACAAAAACCATATTCAAATGTCATAAAGAACCCCTTCCCTCATACAGTAACACCCCTCTAAACCGGACGTTTAATTTATTATAAATATCGGTCTTGGAGTCAGGTGGCAGCTTAATGCAGGTTGAAAGTCATGCAGAAAGCTCCACTAGGAGCTTTCTGCATGACTATCACCCTGCATTAAGCCTGAATGAGCCATTTCGCGGATCTAGATGGTCTAAAAAGTAAACGAAAATAATTTGGTCGATTTAGTGTTATATTATATAACACTAAATCAACCCAATCAAGTTTTGGACTTTTAAGATCATCTACAAAATGGCTTCCTGTGCATTAAGCAAGCACCTGCCTGAAACATACCTTAGTTCTTCTCTACTAGAATTCTGTTTTAGAGGGGATTTATTGCACATACGATTTTGGCTCATTTGCAAACAGAGTAGACCCCGATCAGAACTGCTCCTGTAAGAGTTGCTCTGATCTGGATCTACTCCGCTTGCTTATGGAATCATACAAATCCGATTCTGAAGTTTTTTTTGTCACAGCCAAAAATGTCTTTGTTAAATATGTAATTAAACAGTGCTTTAATAAATTATTGAAATAATAGCCATGGGGGAAGTGATAATAATCACTTTGACGACGGCCAGAAGAAATCGAGAACCTTGTCGAATACTTTTCCCAGGAATGATTCCTTCGACTTAGGTGTTGCCAACCTTGCGGACGGGTCTGCGGACGGGTCTGGCTTGAAGACATTGTCTCTTTCGACTGATTTCCTTAGACTTGTTCCTGGTGTGTCCTTGTAAACAGTGCTGGTGGGCTCGTTATTGTCTAGATCACGTGCCCTTGGGTAGTAACGATAGTTATTACCATACGAAAATGTTGTGTTCCCGCTATAATTATCCAACTCATCATTCAGGGATCCCCACATAGATCTGCCTTCCCGACTTGTTTTCGAAAGTTTGTTGTTTTCATTTGATGTCCTGTGAAGTTTCCCATGATCATTCCAAAGTGTTTGTTTGGCCAATGTCGGTGGCCAGTTTCTTTCGCCTGCATTCGTAATGGGTTCACCATGTGCAGTTTGTTTTATGGCACGCTCGCCAACTGTCAAGTGACTTGTGGACTCATTATATGCCATTTGCCTTCTCGTGCGTTCATCATATGTCACGGGATTTGTTCTGTACTCATTATATGGCACTTGTCTTCTGACGCTTTCGTCAAATACCACGTGACTTGTTCTGGGCTGACTATATGGTAATTGTCTTCTGACGCTTTCTTCAAATGTCACGTGACTTGTTCTGGGCTGACTATATGGCATCTGTCTTATGACGCTTTCGTCAAATGCCGCGTGACTCGTTTTGTGTTCACTATACGGCACTTGTCTTTTGATGCGTTCGCCAAGTGCCGCGTGACTTGTCATGGGTTCATTTGATGCAAATTGTCTTCTGGTATGTTCGCCAAATACCGAATGGCTCGTGAAAGGTTCACTTGTTCTTGATTGTCTTCTGTGTAATTCATCAATTGTTACGTGACTTGTATTCGGGTTACTAGATGCCCTAGGACTAGAAAAACGTTCACTTGATACTGTTTGTCTTCTGACATGATCACCAAATGTTGTCTGATTTGTAAAGTTTATACCACTGGGAACCTTTCTTCTAATGCAGTCATCATTTTGGGCGGTGTGTTCGATCACTTGGCTCCGTATTTGTTCGTTCTGAATTGTCAGTGCCTTAATAAAGTCATCAAGCTTTGTTAATGCGCATGTCATATATGCCCGATCGGATTCAAAGTCCCAAAGTTCCGAATGTTTTTCTGTCGTGACCTGTTTGTCTGAAGTACAATGCGAAAAAGATGTACCGGCCTGTTGTTGAACAGGATCAGTATTCTGAAACTCATCATCGGTGCTACAAGATTCTGTATTCTCTTCGTCATAGTTGTCAGATTCCTGACTCAGTTCTTCGCTTTCTGGATCCTCATCTTCAGAGTATTCATTTTCCAGGAACCATTCTTCATCGTAGACGGGTTCTATATACCCTGCAGTATAATCGTCGGTTTCAAGATCGCTCTCTTCATATTGGTCAGATTTTTCATCCGATCCTTCGGATGACCCCTGATCTTCTTTAGCATACACATGCTCTGATTTCGTTTCTGCTAATTGCTGTTGTTCAATTTTCATCGTATCTGTCACGTTGGTTTCTTTGAGTCTATTCTCGTTTTTCGCTTTCTTCTTTCCTCTTCTTCTCCGTTTTCGTTTCTTTGGGGTCTCATTTTCTTTGTTCTCTGGAGATATGTTCTCTTGAGTTTGTATCCACTTTCTAAGTTCTGTGTACACACTTCCCCCGGGATCCCCTCCACGTACTTTGACCGACATGCCTTTATTTGTTGTTGTCAGTTTTCCATGGAATATTTTCTTCTTGACTTTGACCAGTATTCTATCTAGTCTATCCAACATCTCGAGGTGTTTGAATACCCACAATCGCCGATTGTCTGCAGAGTACCAGAGCCCATCCACTTTAGCTACCTCAATACGATCAATGGCTGAGGCGAAACAACGACCGAAATACATGTCATCAAGAAGATCTCCGAGTTTATACCCATTCTTAAACTTGTTCAGAATCGAAATCTGACTGTAGCGAATTTCAGAGGGACGTAAGTAAATCTCACCTTTCTTTGTAGCCATTCCGGTTTGCAGTCATTCACTTCAATTAAACATTTGTTAACGTACGTTTCCTATCTCGTGTCCTGACCATATAGCCTATATAGGACTCCAAACAGATTTTCGGAAAATCAAGACTATAAATAGAATCTGCCAGCGCATTGTATTTTCCGAAATTCGAGATCGATATTTGTTAACATTCTCTGCTATGGGATAGTTTATGATAACCTATGCAAACAGTTTGGATCCAGATGAGAGACCGAGTAACTCGGCGTCTCCTGCAAAAAAATTTTTTTATGGTGTATGTGTTGTAGCAATTACTGACAATGCAAACAACTACATGTAGATATAATGATAGATCTGGATCGCTTTCATTTTACTAAAGTAATGATAAAGTTTATGTAATCACGTGACATATACTTATATTATACATAACTATTGCATTTCCTTTGTTTTAACCCTTTCCCTGTTCTATGTTTATAACAAATTTGAATACCTACTGAATAGTCATGGGCAAATAGTTATAATGAAATATGGAAGGTGGAACATTGTACCCATTTTAGAAAGTATAAAGAGACACGTCTGTCAAATTATATTAGCAAACAGAGTAGACCCTGATCAGACGGCTCCTCTAGGAGCCGTCTGGTCTGGGTCTACTCTCTTTACAGATGCGTGATAACACGTTTATATGAGGGAAAGGGTTAATGCATGATCCAACATTTTCTAGGAATACAGAGACATAACTGGTATAAGGGAAGTAACTTTCATTTGTAAATTACTATTATCTATTCTAAGGGTTATTTCCCCTCTAGTTTTGTTTTGCGCTAACATAGGATGGCCTATTTTATACTAATCTTTTAAGGCTGTCTCGGTTATCGAAACCGAAAATAAGCCAGGAAATTTCATAAGAAGGTTTGTTCATGGAAAATATAGTATTACAAATTGTTCACAATATGACCAATGGCCATGGCAGGTAAATCAACAATGATAACAAATAAAGGATAACCCAGATGAAATAAAATGCTGAGTATTCAAAATGGAATAGTCAATTAGTACTTAACCCTTTCGCTGTCAAACTCTGTCGTCTGCTAACTTTGACGTATGCTACAAATTTTCATTCTTTTGATTTTCTTCATTTTTGTTTCAAAAACATAGTAACTCATCTGGATCCAAACTGTTTGCATAGGTAATCACAGATCCGGCATTGGCAGCGGAAGGGTTAAACAACAGAGTCTATTTGCAAGAGGATTTTCAACAATAAACAGGGCACACCCAAAACAGAGAGTACAACCAGGAGTCATCTACATGTAATCTGGGTCTACAATGTTTGCAAATGCGTGTTAATCCGTTTTCAGAACCTAAAGGGTGAAATATAAAACTGGCCAATCGCATAATGAAGCATGTTGAAATTTAAGTTACGTTCACGTTATCCTTTATTACACCACATTCTAACCCTTCGCTTGCTATTCACGTCAAAATACCTACCTGTAAATAGTGAAGACCCAGATGAGACAGCTCCTGTAGGAGCTGTCTCATCAGGGTCTGCACTATTTACAAGTTGATTGTGCAACCAGTGCACTCCACAGCAGTGATTTCACAGCGAACTACTTGTACACAGTGAAGATATATGTAATTATACAACAGGGCATGGGTAAAGAAGGAGAAATGTATTTTTTAAATCAGCAAGAGAAGGGTTAATCTTTGATTACGTTGCATAAGTACGGTAATAAGGCGTCTCATCAGATTCCAAACTGTCTATGTCTAATGCTTATAGTACAGTTTTTGTTGGTGTTTATATCTGTGTACACAGTATATCAAAATTTGACTAATATGTTTCAAATCCACAAGGCAAAGGTTGAAATAATGACTTGCAAAAGCTAAGATAACAGAATGTAGGAAAAAATTCCACTGGAAAAAATGCCACTGGAAAAAATGCCACCCTGATTTGGAAAAAATGCCACTGGAAAATATGCCACTGGAAAAAAATGCCACCTTTTTTTTCAAATTATTTTTTTATCCTTTTTTCTAAAAAAAAATATTGAATTTATTATACAGACAGTCAAGCTGTGTTAGGCAGCTACTTGTCATTAGCATTTTTAGCCTCCTTGACTGTCTTCCACCTTTTTAAAACTTTTTTTTCGGGGTTCTTTTATAGTTTTATTTAGTGAAGACCCAGTTCAGGCCTAGTCGAGTGGGTCCTAGATGAGGCCTCGTTTTTATTGGGCCTCATCTGGATCCAAACTGTTTGCAAGGGTCATCAACGGTTTTCAAATTTCATTGCTAGCAGGCAAAAGGTTAAAGAAGGTAATGTACTATTTGTACGATTTATGTTCATCAAATAGACAAACATTGTAGATCCAAAGTATACGGCTATACATTTGGAATCTCATGGTCTGGATCTACACTGCGTGCAATATAAATAGACGACATAATTTTTTAATGGTACTTTATTTAGGATATGTTCATAAAATAGACAAACAGTGTAGATCCAAACCATTAGGTTCCATTGCGAACCTCATGATCTGGATCTACACTGTGTGCAATGTAAACAGAAGACATAAATTTATTGCTTTAATAGTGTTTTTGTTGTATATTTAGATATGTTCATCAAATAGACAAACAGTGTAGATCCAAACCATATGGCTCCATTTTTAATGTCATGGTCTGGATCTACACTGCGTGCAATGCGATTAGACGACATAATTTTAATGTGTGATAAGTGCTGTTATTTGGGTTTATACATTATTTAGGATATGTGTAATGTAGACGACATAATTTTAGTGCTTTAATAGTGTGTTTGTACTATATTTAGGATATGTTCATCAAATAGACAAACGGTGTAGATCAAAAGCATAAGGCTCCTTTTTGAAACTCATGGTCTGGATCTACACTGTGTGCAATGTAAATAGACGACATATTTTTATTGCTGTTACTTAGTGTGGTTTACACGTATAAATCCATGTGATGTGTTTCACGGTATTTGATACAGATTTATATTATTAGCAGAAACCATTAAGAAGGCAAAAAATGCTAATGGACAGTAGCTGCCTAACACAGGTTGACTGTCTGTATAATAATTTCAATATTTTTTTTTAGAAAAAAGGATAAAAAATAATTTTAAAAAAAGGGTGGCATTTTTTCCAGTGGCATATTTTCCAGTGGCATTTTTTCCAAATCAGGGTGGCATTTTTTCCAGTGGCATTTTTTCCAGTGGGATTTTTCCGGTGGCATTTTTTCCAGTGGCATTTTTCCGCACACCAAGATAACAATAGTTTGCTTATAAATAGATGAATTTTAAGAAATTGAATATTCTTCCATTTTTTCTAGAGCAAAATGGGCAACACAAGTGATTTGTACATACGTGCATGTGTAAGCCAACATACCCGGACCCAACAGTTCATACGGGAGTTGTCTTACCTAGGTGTTCAGGGTGCATGCTTATAAAACGTTTAGTTGAGTCTGAGTTCGTTCTCAAGTTTTTGATTGGTCAGATTTGAGCTTCTGGCTCAAATCTGACCAATCAAAAGCTTGAGAACTCAAATCTGACCAATCAAAAGCTTGAGAACGAAACTGTTTCAAAGGTGTAATAAAGGCAGGGTTATCGAGGATAACGTGAATGTGACTACCGGAACATGTGCATGTACAACAGTTGTATATTAACCATTTCCCTGTTCAATATGCTTGTAATAAATAATGACACCATGAATATTAATAAGCTGATTTTTATCAGGCAATATTTTCAAAGGAATTTTTTGTTTTGCCTGAAGAATCAGATCTATATTACGTCAAAAGCAAAAATCAGGCCCTGGATGAGATGGCTTCTGTACGAGCCGTCCGATCTGGGTCTTCTCTGTTTGCAAAGACGTGGAAAAGCATTCCTATGAAGAAAAGGGTTAACCCTTTACTCCACTGAATTGTCACAGATATATAGACAACATACCAGATTGTAAGTCATTGTAAAAGAAGCAGATATATTGTGAATTTGTCATGACATACAGTGAGAACTAGAGATTCTGATATGTAACATCTAAGCAAATAGTTCCTACAAGAAATGTCTAACAACTTGGGTCTACCCTGTTTGAAAAGGCGGGACTGTCAGGTTAACCCTTTCTCTCATATAAACATGTTTTCACGCATTTGCAAACAGAGTAGACCCAGATCAGACGGCTCCTAGAGGAGCCGTCTGATCAGGGTCTGCTCTGTTTGCTTATGGGATTTGAAAGATCTGTGCGGCTACAATGTTCCACATTCCATATTTCATTATGACTATTGTGTCCATGAATATTCAGTAGGTATTGAAATTCGTAATAAACATAGAACAGGGAAAGGGTCAAGGATTAAACATTGTCTACGGATAATGTGCATGCATCAATACAATATATTAAGTCACAGAATGCCTTTCGGGGGTATATATAACAATGTATATCGATTAGACATATATTGGTATCCTTTGGTATATGCTATGGTACTGTAACGGACATACCGAGACGAAATGAGTGCTGGCAGGATAACTGGGGCCCGTTTTACTAGGATGGTACGACTCAAATTATCGTTAATTCTAGCATACCACGATGGCAACTTCCAAACTGTGAGGTACACCACATGCATGTTAGAGGAAAATATTGAAAGAAAGTTCACTCTGATTTTTAAAGCAGACGGCAACATTGAATTTTTTTGCCCCAAAAGCTGAAATTCCTAGTTTTATGCGTATCTGCACATGAAGATTGTTCAACATGAAAGTTTGAATCCAATTAATTTCACCCTTTTACCTGTTCAATAATCATGTTAGACATAATGATATAATTAATGTTTATTAGGTGAATTTTAACCCTTTCCCTCATATTGACGACTTTTGACGACTCTGTAAAAGTCACTTTGTGAAACCATTGTGATAAATAGAGCATTTGCTCCTATAGGAGCAAATGCTCTATTTATCACAATGGTTTCACACTACAAAATTCTAAAGTGTTCCTTTTCTCTAGTTCCTCCTTTTCGGTAGATTTATTCAAAGAGGTATCTAAAATAGCCTATGAGGGAATGGGTTAATAATGGCACATGTATACGTGCATAAGATTTATTTTTGGTATTACAGTAAAGTTCCGCTAATGCGATCTCCTAAAAGAGGTATAATTCTGGGTGCTAGATGCAGGTGGTAGCTTAATGCAGGACAAAAGTAATGCAGAAAGCTCCTAGAGGAGCTTTCTGCATTACTTTTGTCATGCGTTAAGCAACCACCTGCTTATAAATGCACCAATGTCTATTCATTAAGTGGTCCCATTAGCGGGGTTTTACTGTAGTAGAGACTGTAGAGTCAGGTCCATTATAATATAATAAGCAAATAGAGCAGACCCTGATTAGAAGAAACCTACTGGAGCAATCTGACCTGAATCTACTCTGATCGCAAAAGCATGAAAATGCGTTTGTTTTCAGCGTTCGACTCACAATACTTTCTACTACATGTATAATAATTATATATCAGGATAAAACATCAAAGAGACATAATTCAGTAATGAATCTTTCTTTATACGTATCTAAACATGGATGCAGTTTATCTGTGCACTCTGGCCAAATATACGGAATTTTAAGAATCTGAATAAAGAAAAAAAGGCCATATTTCTGTCAAAACACCCTTGTTCACGTATCGGCGGCAAAGGTTGAATCCTTGAAATAAATCCTATCAATGGTGTCGGAGGAGTACGGTCGAACAAGTGCAGGGCTTTGTGCCTCCCTCGTGGTCTGGCATACCATGTTTGTTTTATCACAACCCTGGACAACACGCATACATTACATTTGCAAGAATAGCTCTTTATTTCTGCAACAATTCCTGTGTTGTGACCACCTTCTAGAATCGTCTCTCCGAGACGATTCTACAGAGTGGTAACAACATAGAGTTTGTTGGAGAAATGGCGATTTTAGTATTTGAATAAGAGCCTTAATCTATTGATCTGTTTTATATACATGTACACATACATTGCAGTGATAATCATTTCAGTATTAAGTGAAACTCCATTGTGTAATTGAAGAAAATCTGGAAAGTGGATACTATTTAACGGTTAACCACTCACCCCATGACTATCCATGCAATAAATAATGATATCATAGATATTAATTAATCATTTTTAATAAAGTGCATCCTGAACAACATCGTTAGCCAAGACATACACTGTAGACTCAGATACAATTAATTCCAAAGCAAACAGAACAGGCCCTGATGAGATGACTCCTACAGGCGCCGTCTGATCTAGTTCTACCATGTTTCACAAAGGCGTTAAAGGGCGCACGTATGTAGTAAAGGGTTAACGTTCAATACAAGGTATTATACGGTCGCCAAGACGGATGATTCAAGATGATAAGTATACATATATATAGGCCCCGCTATACGAAAACCAACCTTTAGGCTTTATAATATGTATATGTGTATATGGGCCCCGCTATACAAAAACTAACCTTTAGGCTTTATATGTGTACATGTATATGTGCCCCGCTATACTAAAACTAACCTTTAGGCTTTTTATGTATACATGTATATAGGCCCTGTTATACGAAAACTAATATTTAGGCTTCATAATATGTATACATGTACATTTGAATATTGGCCCGATATACGAAAACTAAACTTTAGGCTTTATATGTATACATACTATTTTTAGATCCAACCTCTTTGAATAAATCTACCGAAAAAGAGCATTTACTAGAAAAAAGGAAACGTTTTAGAATTGTGGAGTTTTGAAACCATTGTGAAAAATAGAGCATATGCTCCACAGCAGCAAATGCTCTATTTATCACAATGATTTCCAAAAACGTCTTTTACAGAGGCATTAAAATGCGTCATTGGGAGGGAATGGATTAACCCTTTCCCTGTTCAATATTCATGTAAGAAATAATGATATCATGAATATTCATTAGCTGAATTTTTATAATTCAAACTTTTTAAGGGCTTTGTTTTTGCTTTGACAAAAAATGTAAAAACGGATCTATATTATGTCAAAAGCAAACAGAGTAGACCCTAATCAGACGGCTCCTATATGAGCCGTCTGATCTGGGTCTACTCTGTTTGCAAATGTGTGAAAACACGTTTATATGAGGGAAAGGGTTAAGCAATCAACTGCTTTTAAAGACACCCATACTTATTCATAATGTGGTCAATATAGAGGGGTTTCACTGTAGTGTAGACCCCGAACAGTCGCCGCGTTTTAAACTTGTCGTCTGGTTCTGTTCTGTCCTATTTGTCACACGAGTCAATAAAGAAAACCTGAAAAAACTTTACTGGGTGGAAAACAGGACAGAACCTGGGTCCATGCTTATAAAGCTTTTAGTTGAGTCTGAGTACGTATAAAGCTTTTAGTTGAGTCTGAGTACGTTCTCAAGCTTTTGATTGGTCAGATTTGAGCCTCTGGCTCAAATCTGACCAATCAAAAGCTTGAGAACTCAAATCTGACCAATCAAAAGCTTGAGAACGAAACTCAGACTCAACTAAAAGCTTTATAAGCATGGACCCTGATCAAACACTGATCTAAACTGTTTGTAACGCCTACATATTGGCTTTCGTATAGCAGAGAGAAGTGTAGATTAGAACATTTGAAACAATCCGCTAAACTCTATCTTGTTGCACCTCATTAGGATCACCTTTCTAAGGCGATTGTAATAAGTTGCAGCAAGATAGGATTTTGCTGAGAAATAAGAGATATTGACAGACCAATGTATCTTACCTTGAGCCCTTTCAGGCTTCATAGACTAATATGCATATTAGCTTGAGCCTTTTAAGGCCTCATAGACCAATATGTATCTTATCCGGAACCTTTCCGGGCCTCTTAGACCAGTATGTATCTTATCCGGAGCCCTCCCAGGCCTCATATACCAATATGCATATTATATTGAGCCCTTATAGGCCTCATAGACCGATATGTATCTTATCGTGAGCCCTTCCAGGCCTCATAGACCAATATGAATCTTAGCTTTAGCCCTTCCAGGCCTCATAGACCGATATGTATCTTAGCTTGAGCCCTTCCAGGCCTCATATACCAATATGTATCTTATCTTGAGCCCTTTAAGGCCTCGTAGACCAATACGCATCTTAGCTTGAGCCTTTTCATGTCTCATAGACCAATATGTACCTTATCTTGAGACTTTTAAGGCCTCATACCAATATGCATCTTTTCTGGAGCCCTTGAATGCCTCATAAATCAAAATGCATATTATCTTGAGCCCAATATGCATCTTATTTTGAGCCATTTCTGGTCTCATATGTAATGGTCTTTTGTATACATGTTCATTATTTGCACATGTCACCATAATTAAATATTTATCTGCTTGCCTAGAACCAATTTCGCAAAGGTAAATAACAAAAGAACTAAACGACTTAATCTTAAACACGCTACGGACGATTCTGTGATTATCTTTATCAGTTTACGAGGCCAAGGTACTCTGCGCCCCACCTGGACACAGACAGCTTGATGAAAAGGATGACGTTTTCAAACGGAACTTGATGAAAATCCTCAGAGTTATGCGGCGCCTCATCTGAATCTGGTCCATTTACAAATACCAACCAAGTCGCGCTTACCCTGATAAAGAGTTCAGTAATTAATACCATTGGCATATTTACCAAGGTTTCCGATATAATCATTCTGCCGATGTTTCTAGGGCACCATTTGCTTCTTTTATTTCTTCAGTCTGTTACTCCTTTGTCGTTTCATATTCTAACATCAGAAACCGCAGTGCATATCTGTAGCTATTTGGCGTTCACACCTTTAACCCTCTATACGCCGTCAAGCATTTGCAAACAGATAGATCCAGATCAGACGGCGCCTGTAAGAGCCGTCTGATCAGGGGCTACTCTTTTAAGAATTTTATGGAATACTGTAGATCTGATTCAAGTTTGTGCCATTCCAAAATTTCAAATGTGCAAATACCCTTATAAAATCAGTAAATGTGATTTCATTATTTCTTACACGAAGAATCACGAAGTGCTATTTTTTTTCTCGGCCATTGTCGACTCTCCTGACTTTATAAAGAGTTTGAGTCCAGCTATGCCGTCGAGTAACTTGACGTCTCATTCGAATACAAACTGATAAAGCAGCAACAATTTGAAGCAGACGACAAACTTTGCAGACCTGTGGCAGCGAAAGAGTTAAAGGGAATATATGTAACACAATTCGTATCGATGAAACGAAATTAGAGACTTGGTGGGATTGGTTATTTCCGCAAGTAATACTATGGTTGTCTGCAAAACTGTCGTCTGCTTTTCAGAATTTCTTTTCAAATGTTGAAGTCTTCTGAGGTTGGATACTTTTTACTCTGGTATTACTCGAATATCTTACACTTTACTCCATAAATATTTATGTCAGAAATAATGACATCATGAATATCAATTAGATGAGTTTTTACAATGGCGTTTGAAAACGGACAGCTTTAGCCATGGCTGAAAATGTAGGATAAGGGCTGCAGTAAAACCTCGATTATTCGAATTTTCGGTATAAAGAATTTAGACCCTTTTAGGCAGGTGGCTGCTTAATGCATGGTGAAAGTCATGCAGAAAGCTCCTAGAGGAGCTTTCTGCATGACTTTCACCATGCATTAAGCTGCCACCTGTCTTAAAGATCGATAATAATACGTATTTTAGTGTTCGAATAATCGAAGTTTTTTTTATATTCAGAGCAGACATTGATTAGGCGATTCCTACAGGAACCACCTCTTCTGGTCTACCCGGTTGGCAAATACGTTAACTCTTTCGTTGTATGCCAATGCTGCATCTGTGGTTACCAATGCAAACCTTTTGGATACAGATGAGATATAAAGTAACTAGGCGTCTCACTCAGCAGGATCCAAACTGTTCGTTACTGCTGTTATGATTTTAAAAAGACAAATGCTGAAAATTAAACAAACAAAAATGGCAACAGACGACACAGTTTGTAGGCGACTATTTAAGGCGTTTAAATGCGTAACTATGGAGAAAAGGGTTAACTGGGTCCGGGCTGCGTTTGTTACCTAACGAATTCATCTATAATGGATTCGACGGTAGTGTGTTGAGAACTTACTTCATTCACAAGAAATAAAAGATACATGTATTATGTAAATGACATTGTTTTGCAATTATTATCCAGCAACCGGCGAATATTGGACCAGCATCTTTTGGCATTATTCGCGATATCGAAAGAAAACTATCCAATGATGCTATTGGTCCCAGGTGTACCATTAACGTGTCATTTTCTCATTATCGTCTAAATTCCGTCAGTACATGTGGTGATAGAATCACAATTCCAAACTTTCACTACGTTGGGACCTTGAAACGTTGAAAGTAATATATTCACATGGAAGTGTAATTTGTTTTAAATTGGTCATAAATAGGGAAGACGGCACATTAATTGGAAAATACATGTGTACGCAATGCGAGAAGGAAAAAAAGCACTTGAAACCTTTTGTAAATATACAAAATGTAGTGCTTTAAAATAGACGATAACGGAGATTCTCGGAATATATGTTCTGGATAGGATAGAGCAGATCAGAAGTGACGTAGAGTTACGTATAGGTAGGACTGTTTGAATTTGTACAGTAAAACTTCTCTGTAACGGCCAATAAAGTGTGTTAATTAATTGGTATTGGCAGGTGGTGCTTAAAGCAAGGTGAAAGTAAAACAGAACGCTCCTGTTGGAGCGTTCTGTTTTACTTTCACCTTGCTTTAAGCAGTCACATGAATTTAACACAAAATATTTGATGTAATTCAGTGGACGTTATAGAGAGGTTTTACCTTATTGGTTTTTAATAGACGGGATAAAGTACAATAAACCCACGGCTACAGATAAAGGTGCGTGCCAAAATTCTAAAATCGTCATTGATCCACCAAACCATATACTGTGACCTCTCTTTAGAATTGTCCCTCCTAGAGTATTCTAGAGAGTGGTCACAGTAAAGGCATTGGTTGAGAAATACAGTTATTCTTGAAAATGTTTAAATTTACGCATCTTATCTGGACCTTGGATAAACCCTCTTTATAATGATCTTTGTATGAATTATTATAGCGATCATTAAAGGCTGATTGATACTAAATGCAGGACGAAAGTAATGCAAAAAGCTCTCATATGAGATGTTTGCACAACGTTCGTCCTGCATTTAGTTACCACCTGCATTAACCCTTTCCTTCATGAATATTCATGTAAGAAATAATGACATCGTGAATATTAACTAGATGCAATTTCTTAATAGTATATGAACACATCAAATTTTGGCCATGACAGAAACTGTATAGAATTAGATATATGTTAAAAGCCTATATAGGATTCTACGACGTATAGATACAGATACAGATAGATAAGTAAACAGAGCAGACCCTGACCAGACGGCTCATATAGGAACCGTCTGATCTGTGTCTACTCTGTTTGCAAGGCGTAAAAAGGCGTATTTATGGAGTAAAGGGTTACAACATGGAATTTTGTATGAGTGGTATTTTGAGAGAGGTTTTACTGTATTATGATAAAAAACATGTTTGATAATTTCGGCAATACCTTATTCCTTTTATTATTTGCGAATTTGGTGTATAACTATTCACACAAACCTAAAGCTGACATATATTTCAATAGCAATAACTTGGCGGTGGCGGTGGTCTAGTGGTAACGCGCTTGACTATCAGTCCGGAGGTCCGGGGTTCAAATCCTGGTCCCTCCCGAATATTTCAGAGACGCTTTTCCGTGTCTCCCACCCGCACATCCTCTCAACCCAGGGGTTAAAATGGGTACCTGTGAGGGTCACTCGCCGGTACTGCGGCTGCATGATTGCGCCATATATTAGCAGTGCTGAATATTGGAGGCAAATGGCTCAATGACCAAGGGAGTAAATGTACAGTCGTCTGAGCGGTCATTCGGACTGAAAGTAGACTATAACTAGGTACTTTACTTTTTTTTTTCTTTACTTAAGTATTAAAATGGCTCTTAACACCTCCTCACCAACCCAACATGTTAACACCTCCTCATGAACCCAACATGTTAACACCTCCTCACCAACCCAACATGTTAACACCTCCTCATCAACCCAACATGTTAACACCTCCTCACCTACCCAACATATTAACCGATTTATTTCCCCATTATTTAAGAAAACTCGTCCAGATCTTATTTTGGAAGACATCCATTGTTTATGTTGAGGGTGGTGATGGGGTATGGGGTTCGGGGGCAGCATTACTATTTGCTGGTATAAGCCACGAATATCGGTGGATTCAGCAAACAGTTCAAACCCAGACCAGGGGGCTCCTGAAGAAACCCTCTTATCTGAGTCTACAGTGTTTGCCTATGCCGTGTTTAAGGGACACTGGGCACAAATGGGTAACTATTGTTTCATTTGCCAAAAAAGGTTTGGTTGCGTTCGTTGGTCGTATTTTGTAATATAGGGTTAGTGGACAGCCAAGTGGAGGAAGGAGGTGATGTCAAGTTACATGTGATGGTCCCATATACTTCTAAATGGGTGTGTATATAAAACACATGAAAGCTACAGTAAAACCTCTCTTAACCGGCCGTGAAATTTAGTATGAATATCGGTCTTGGAGACAGGTGGCAGCTTAATGCAGGATGAAAGTCATGCAGAAAGCTCCTCTAGGAGCTTTCTGCATGACTTCCACTCTGCATTAAGCAGCCACCTGCCTAAAAAGTATCTAAATTCTTATCTACTAGAATTCCGGTTAAGAGAGGTTATACTGTAGTTGTATCTATACGTGGTATGCAGATAATGCTCTAAAGGAATAGATTAAAAAGGAGAAAGGAAAAAAAGAAACAAACAAAGAAAGAAAAGAAAAGAAAAAAAAACAAGACAGAAAGAAAAGAGAGAAAGAAAGAATAGAACGAATAAGAGCGCTTTTTTCTTTCTGTCGGTCTTTTACATGTCTAGTATAAAGCATTTGTGCAGGATTGGATTTTAACCTTTTTAATGCTGGATTTTCAAAATGTATGCTAAATAATCAAAACAGAATGGTTCATTAGTTAGTGCTTAACGATAGGGCCCATTTAGTTTGAAAGGCTTAAATTTGCGTGAGGATTTTAACTGACAAACAGTGCTGTGTCCATGCTTATAAAGCTTTTAGTTGAGTCTGAGTTTCGTTCTCAAGCTTTTGATTGGTCAGATTTGAGTTCTCAAGCTTTTGATTGGTCAGATTTGAGCCAGAGGCTCAAATCTGACCAATCAAAAACTTGAGAACGAACTCAGACTCAACTAAACATTTTATAAGCAGGGACCCAGATCTATTTGGGTCTACACTGTTTGCAAACACCAATACATTCGTTAACCCAAGTGTTAACCTACACATTGTCAAGTTATCCTTTCAGTCATTCCTAGTACCAACTCGTCATAGTAAATATATTCATATCTCGTTTAATAGACGCGGTGGTTGATATTGTTCTGCGCTGTTTGCAACCCCTTAAATCTTTCTGTACAGGACACGAGTCATTAATGTCCTTTGAAAACCATGTAGAGCCAGTTGAGAGGGCTCCTAGAGGAGCATTCTCATTAGGTTCTGCACAGTTTGTCAAATAACATTTTTCTTACAATAATATATTCGGATGCTCAGGATAAGCTTGACCTTTTTCAATTTTGGAATAGGATCAGGATCTGCTTTGTTTGCTAAAAGAAAAAATACGGATATTAATTTGTCGTTTCTTCCATTGCACAGAATTCCTTTGTTCATATCTCATTATGAAAAATATTTACTTTTCAACAAGTGTATTATTTGTATAAATGCACAAGTCCCAAACAATGTGGGAGACATCAGCTTAACATTTATACATTTTCAAATACAATAAATGTCACGTACAAAATAAAAAGTGCACGAAACATTAATGCCGGGAAACAGCTATACCTACAGTTATATATATTTATTTATATTTATTTATTTATTTATTTCTCTTCAGTATACATCATAACCATTTACATTTTTGTATCATTGTTAAATTCGTGATGTCATTATTTCTTACACGAATATTCATGGTGTAAAGGGTTATTCGTGTAAGAAATAATGACGTTGTAAATATCAATTGGCTGGATTTTATAACAGCTAGAGAACAAAGGAAATAGTGGCCATAGTCAGGATTGTTGAATCGAGATATTATGCGTTAACCCATTACCTCATAGGCTATTTTCAGATACAACCTCTTTAAATAAATCTACCGAAAAGGAGCATTAACTGGAGAAAAGGAAAATTTTAGAATTTTGTAGTTTGAAACCACTGTGATAAATAGAGCATTTGCTCCCATAGGAGCAAATGCTCTATTTATCACAATGGTTTCACAAAGTGACTTCTACAGAGTCGTCAAACGTCGTCGATATGAGGGAATGGGTTAATATGCCTCTATTCAAATAATTAACCCATTCCCTATTAAATATCCATGTAAGAAATAATGACATCATTAATATTTAATAGTTATTAGATATAATGGCAAATGAACATAGGATATTTGGCTCAGACAGAAACTGTACAATCAGATCTGTATTATACCAGAAGCAAACAGAGCAGACCCTGATCTGACGGCTCCTATAGGAACCCTCTGGTCTGAGTTTACTCTATTTTCAAAGTCCTTAGAAGGCGTTTACATGAAGGAAATGATTAAGTCATCCTAAGTTACGAGAGTCTGTTAATCTACACACGTGTAAATTGATTCAGACAAAGAGTGATTAATATTTCAGAGAAGGCATTCACTTTCCTCTACTTTCCTAATTAACCCACGTCACATTGCGTCTGTAATCGTTCGTTCAAGTGTATCCTCTGATGTTTAACAAAAATGCAAAACATTACCCACATCTTGTGAAATAATGCAAACCATTTGCGACATCACTATATAAAGATACGCTTCAATTTGTATGAAAAGTAGTTTTGATACAGATGAAAAGACACGTGTCCCTACTTACTTGTAGTTTCATTTTTTATCGGGGGTAGGTACTCGTATTATCGGAAATTCGCTTTCAGACTGATGAAGGGTCGTGTAATTGAGAAGCCAGTGAATGAAAGAAACATTTAACCTTGAACAGTCTTAAAATGTCGTCTGCGTCACCATTCAAGGAATATGATGTTTGTAGTGATGATGATGATGATGATGATGATGATGATGATGATGATGATGATGATGATGATGATGATGATGATGATGATGATGCTGCTGCTGATGATGATAATAATAATGATAATGATGATGACGACGATGACGATGATGGTGATAATAATAATAATAATAGAGCTAATAATAATAATTAATATAATCATAAATTTAATATCAGATTTTTATAATTCTGATTTTTCCTAGAGCAGCTGAATATAACTACTGTTGTTGTTGGTAGTAAGCCACATTTTCAACTTCTATATTAACCCATCGCTTGCTGAATTTTAAAATACATTTTTCCTTCTTTACCCATGCCCTGTTGTATAATTACATATATCTTCACTGTGTACACGTATTTCGCTGTGCAATCACTGCTGTGGAGTGCACTGGTTGCACAATCAACTTGTAAATAGTACAGACCCTGATGAGACAGCTCCTGCAGGAGCTGTCTCAGCTGGGTCTTCACTATTTACAGGTAGGTATATTGACGTGAATAGCAAGCGAAGGGTTAAGTAATGATTTTACAACAGAGTAGACCCAGACCAGACAACTCCTCTATGAGCCCCCTGATCAGGACCTGCTCTATTTACTAATGGAATAATATAGATCTGATTCTACAGTTTCTGCCATTGCCATACATTCTGGTGTAGTTAGTATTCATGGTGTCTCTATTTTAACATGAATGTTCACGGTGTCAATGATAAACATAAACTGTTCAGCTTCATTTTGACACATCTACATGTACATGTACTTTGCGCTGTATGTTTATAATAAAACACAATTGCCAGAGACTGAGACCGACTTTGTTTTCTTTTTTCTTGAAACTGAGAGGTCAAGGACGGAATGGGATCGAGTTCCAGTGTTCAGACTGATGAAGAAAAAGAAAAACCGAAAGAGGAAGAACATCAATCGGAAGACGAGGCAAAAAAAGTTGACGATGAAGATAACACTGCACTCGATAATGAGAACAGTTCGCATGAGACAACAAGCGAGGTGCTGCTTCAGATTGATCCAATCGAAACCGGAACAACACCACAAAAACAAAACCAAGGGCGAAGAGAATCCAAAATGGTAGAAGACCAGTCTTATGATGCTTGTGATTTCATAATAGCAATGAAGGCGAGTTTCTCACTCAGGGCGAGTGCACCTGAATTTGAGATCACTGGCAAGTCCGCAAATGAAATAAAAAAGGAGAAAGAGGAGAAGAAACTTAGAGAGGAGGTAGAGAAATTGACAGAAGCGAAACGGAAAAGGGAAGAAAAGCTTGTGAAAGAGGAGCGGTTATACTCTCTATGCAACCAGTTAGAGGCAAGATTCGGCATAATGCAAAAGTACGAAGACGAACAGTTAACTGTCCAACAGGGTGTAATTGACAACTTGTCAAACTTGGTGCGGAAATTTCACAAAAGACACGCATGCGAGGTAATAATTAAGTATTTTACTAATATAAAACTTAAGTTCTTCAGATTCATTCAAATTTTTAAGGAACTATTGACTGAAAGTCAAACAGTTTGGATCCAGTTTAGTCGTTGAGCTACTCGCCGTCTTAACGGGTTCCAACTGTTTGACACCCTTCTTGCGACTTTGAAAACGAAATGGAAGACTATTGCGAAATCGAAATTAAAAGACACTTTCTATTAACGAAGTATTTTGCAGGCTTAAGTTTATAATTGGACTAAATGTTAAAACATAATTAAGTCAAACAGCTTGGATCCTGATGAGAAGCCGAGTTACTCAAGTTACATACGGATCCAAAATGTATGCAAATATCAGTCAGTTGGTGATTAGCTTAAGAAGGGTTAAACTATGCTACATTATTTCTAGGACCAACTACACGTATTGCTACATTATTTCTAGGACCAGTAACGTGTATTGCCACATTATTTCAAGGACCCAATGCATATACTGCTACATTATTTCAATGAACCAATGCATATACTGCTACATTATTTCAAGGACCCAATGCATATACTGCTACATTATTTCAAGGACCCAATGCATGTAGTGCTACATTATTTCTAGGACCCACGTGTATTGGTACATTATTTTAAGGACCCACATCGTGTATTGCTAATTTAATTTCTAGGACCGACTACATGTATTACTACATTATTTCTATGACCCACGAAATGTATTGTTATATTATTTCTAGGACCCTCTTCATGTATTGCTACATTATATCTAGGACCAAATACATGTACTACTGCATTATTTCTAGGATCCACCACATGTTTTGCTACATTATTTCTAGGACCCACGACATGTATTGCTATATTATTTCTAGGACCCTCTTCGTGTATTGCTACATTAATTCTAGGACCAACTACATGCATTACTACATTATTTCTAGGACCCAATACACATAGTGCTCTATTATTTATTTCTAGGACCAACTACCAAAGCTGGAAAAGAGTCATTATATTTTAGAGAAGAAGCTTCGAAGACGGAGGCGACAGAAAGAAGAACTACAAGCCAAGTAAGGGGTACCATTAGCTATCTTTAGTTCCCGTACAGTAACAACCCCTACCCTCTACCGACCAACACAAACAGATATAATTTTATGTAAGGGGAACCATTAGACATACCCGTACAGTAAAAACACTCTAACCTCTACCGACCAACACAAACATATCTATGTAAGGAGAACCATTAGACATATCTAGTACCCGTACAGTAAAACCGTTCTAACCACCAACACAAACAGATCCATTTGAGGGGAACCATTAGATATCTCTAGTACCTGTACGTAAAACCAAGACAAACAGTTCTATTTCCGTTTTGTTAATGCCTAAGACACGTGGTACCTTTGTGTAGGACCAACGTAAAGCAAAATGCTCACGTAGGAGCTTTCTGTATAACGTCTGTCCTGCATTAAGCAACCACCTGTTTTTATGTCCCCATATGTCTAGTCATTATGTGATTTCTATTGAGAGGCTTTACTGTATACATAGACTCCAAAACACACTATCTAATGCAACCATTTAACTCTAGGTCTGTTGTTAAAATGGATATCTGCCAACATTTTGATCATGATCAAAGTTTGCTTATTTTCTATTCGTTCAAACTTTTGATAAACTGGGGAGCAAACAACTTGAATCTTGACGACACTCCGAGATAATGGGTGTATCGGTTGCACCCAAGCTACTTGCATATGAGAGCTAGGTCATGATCATGAATAAATATGGGCATCTTTAAATGCAGATGGCTACTTCATGCAGAATGAAAGCAGTACTAAAGCTCCTTTGGACTTTCTGTATTACTTTCGTCATGCATTGAGCTACCACATCTCTCTAAAATACAAGCCGAAATGTGCTTTGTTTATATGCCATGATAAAAAAAGTTTTAAATTAATATTTATGATTTATTTACTTTTTACAATAATATTTATGGAGAAAAGGGTTCACTAAGATAGTCTACATAATTATCTCATCTAGGCCTCTGAGATGAGACGCCCAGGTGGTTGGTGTCTCATCTGGATCTTAACTCTGTTTAAAAGAGTTAATTATCACTCAACCTTATTGAAACGTCTTTAACCTTTTCCCTCATAGGCTATTTTTTAGATACAACTTCTTTCAATAAATCTACCGAAAAGGAGCATTAACTAGAGAAAAGGATTTATTTTAGAATTTTGTACATTGAAACCATTGTGATAAATAGATCATTTGCTCCTATAGGAGCAAATGCTCTATTTATCACAATGGTTTCACAAAGTGACTTTTATAGAGTCGTCAAAAGTCGTCAATATGAGGGAATGGGTTAACTCATTTGCAAACAGACTAGACCCCAATCAGGCGGCTCTTTTTAGGGCCGTTTGAACAGGGTCTGATCTCTTTGCCTATGGTATACTATTAGATTTGATTGTACAACTTATTCCATAACCAAACAATCCTGTGTTCATATCCAACTAAAAAACAAACTAAACAAACATTATGTAATTATTTCTTACACAAATAATAATCTTGTAAATGGTCCAATACTTACTGACTATACTGACTGTACCAGTCCGTGCCTTCCAGACAACTCGAGGATACACCGAAACGTTTGCAACAAACGAACCCAGATATTGATGAGTTGAGTAGTTATGCCAGGGCGCAGAAACTGGCCGTACAGCTGTCAGAACTGTACGACAGGGAGAGGAAACAGACGTTCACAGAAGTCAGGGCTAGACTGTCCCCAGACGTCCCCGACACTCGTATTAGTATTTGTCTGCGAGACCTTTTACTAGTGAGTAAAGCACTGGGGCATATTTTGCACAAAATTGTTTGAGTTTTATGTTTGTGAAACCCTTCCTACGGTTATCACGACCTAACAAGTATTTACAAACAGTTTGGATCCAGATGAGACGCCAATTAACTCAGCGTCTCATCAGGATCCAAGAAGTTTGACTCTCGGTCAGCAGTTTCTCAAAAGCTTTAACTCATTCTCTCCTATGTTATTTTAGACCAAACCTCATTGAATGTACGTGTATCTACCAAAAAGGATCATTAACTACAGAAAAGGAAAATACATGTATTAGAATTTTGTAGTTTGAAACCATTGTGATAAATAGAGCATTTGCTCCTATAGGAGCAAATGCTCTATTTATCACAATGGTTTCATAAAGTGGCTTTTATAGATGGGCAAATATGCGTCAGCAGTTTCTCAAAAGCTTTAACGTGTCGGAAGTCACCAAATCTTGCTAAAGATCTGAGATTAAACAGACAACACTTTTATCAATTCGATAAATGTTAATGATGTGATATGATTTCCAGTTCTCGTGTTCCTGAGTAATTAAAATAGCCTGTAGGAGCCATCTGATCACAGTCTGCTTTATTTGCTTATGAAATAATAAATATATGATTCTACAGTTTCTGACCTAGCCATACATTTCTTTGTTTATTATCCATTAAAACATCAGCTAATAAGTATTCATGATGTCGATGTCTTATATGAATAGTCATCAGGTACATTTATTTGATATTCGTACATTGTATGTTTTCATTTCATGTCATAGTTCTGCTTCAAGCGGTGTCAGACCAAGTCAGACAGACAGACAAAAACAATCATGTCGTCTCTAAAGGTAACCAGTGGTGATGCTGTGAAAGACCCTATGTCTCACACTGAGGCGATCAACAATATGGCTTGTCATTTGCTAATCAAGGAATTTCGCAAGAATGTCACCCGGTGGAGTTTGGCGTGCTTAAAAAAGGTGCGTTATTTGCTAAAGATTGTTGTTGGTTTTTTATTAAAAAATGAAACAGACGTCGATACTAAAATTTTCATTTTACCCATTAATATTCATGTAAGAAATAATGACATTATGCGTATTAAATCGGTATTTTTTCAATGGCATATCAACACAAACACTTTTGCTATTGCCTTAGCATAAAATGTAGAATCCGATATATTATTCCATAAGCAAAGCAGAATAGGGACCGTCTGCTCTTGGTATACAGTAAAAAACCCTAATGCGACCAGCAAAAAGGGGCATCATTCACAGTGGCAAAGGCAGGTGGTAGCTTAAAGCAGGACGAAAGTTATGCAGAAAGCTCCTATAGGAGCTTTCTGCATAACTTTCGTCCTGCGTTAAGCAACCACCTGCTTATAAAGACAGACATGTTTATTCATTATAAGTGGTCGCATTAGATGGGTTTTACTGTACTCTGTTTGACAAGGCGCTAAAAGTAACACTAAAGGGTTAAGGTATTAGGCGTTGCCCGTGTATATTTGTTACTCACTCATTCACTCTTTCGCATGTCGCATCTGTGAATACTTACGCAAACATTTCGAACATCTCACATAGATCCAAACTGTTTGTTAGTTATATTTTTAAAACAAACGTGTAGAACACTAGGCCATGACAATTGTAGCAGATGACAAAGTTTAAAGACGACAAAAGTCGGCAGCGAAATTGCCTATGTACTGCTTCAATCATAAAAGCACGCGTTTTTTAACATTTCAATTTCATCATAAACTTCGTAGCACTATCATCACAGAGGCGCTCTTTGTTTGTCATTTAAATTCAAATTAAGCATTTCATATTGAATGGACTCTCTATATGTAAACACTGGTGGACCATTAACCCATTACCTCATAGGCTTTTTTAGATACAACCTATTTGAATTAATCTACCGAAAATGAGCATTAATTAGAGAAAAGGAACATTTTAGAATTTTGTTGTTTGAAACCATTTTGATAAATTGAGCATTTGCTCCTATAGGAACAAATGCTCTATTTATCACAATGGATTCACAATGTGAGTTTTAGTAAATACGCCCTGTTACGCGTTTGCAAATAATGTAGACCCAGGTCGCCTGTATGAGCCCTCGGATCTGGGTTCGCTGTGTTATTTCTTACATGAATATTCAGCAGGAAAGGGGTTAAAAGTATATGATGCGAATGTTTTTTTTTTTTTACTTTCTTCAGGAAATCCAGCATGAAATATATCAAGAAAAGGTATTCGATATAATCACAATGACACTTCGTGCGTCGCCAAACCAGTCGCACTTGAAACACTACCTGGACCAATGCATCGAAATCAGTTGGCTGTCTCAAGTACTCCACCCAACATTGAGAATCATCTACGACCGGGAGCCAGCGAACAAGGCTATGTATAACCCGTGCACCTCCGGCGGCTCGAACATCAGTTACGTTCTTTGGCCGGCGCTGGTTGTACCCGGTGGTAAAGTGCTAGTTAAGGGTGTTGCGATGTTTGACAACACGCGTGACCCGAACATGAGGCCCCTGAAAAAGGGCCCAAGGATTGTTAACAGTTAGGACATTGTAAAGAGGGTATGAGTAAAACGATCAGAAAAGAACATATCTTTATTTTGTCACAGCTTACAGCATTTTATAAACAATAGAACAAATATGTGAACGTTAACATCCAGTAAAAGCCCATAGTGCAATCTACAAAAAGGAGGTCTGAATCTGGGTCGTAGAAGTGGTGGTAGCTTAATGCAAGACAAAAGTTATACAGAAAGCTCATATAGGAGCTTTTCTGCGTTATTTTCGTTATGCATTAAGCAGCAACCTGCTTTCAAAGACATTCGTGTTTCATGTTTTCATTAAGTGGTTGCTTTAAAGGGTTCTGCTGTACCAGTATCTCATTTGTCAGTGGCTATGTAAACTGTGCATGTGTATTCAGTATACAATAAGCGTTCTCTACAACGACGACTCAAACTATTTCAAATTCTGTTTGGTCTTCTTCAAACAGGCGATAGCTAAATGCAGAATAAGACTGCATAAAGTTTCCGTTGGAAAATTCTACATCGATTATGTCCTGTATTAAGAAGCCACCTTTATTTACATAAGTAAATCCCTATATGAAGTGATTACTCTACGAATAAACATAGGTGTCTTTTTAAGCCGGTGACTGCTTAATTCATTACGAACGTAATGCATAAAGCTCCTATAGGAGCTTTCTGCATACCTCTCGTCATTCATTAAGCTACTACCCCCGTTTGGTAAGGCCTCTGTTTGGTGGTCCTTACTTACTCATATCAAACGAAGTTCTACATGTATTTGTTGCACATGTATTCAATATAGTACATGTAGAACCTATCTTAAGCGACCATTCGTTTATTGAACATAGGAGTGTTATAAAGCAGGTGGTTGCTTAATGCAGGACAATTGTAATGCAAACAGTTCCTATAGGAGCTTTCTGCATTGCTTTTGACATGTATTTAGCTACCATCTGTCTTACAACCCCATACTTTGACATCTACTTGATGGCCGCTTAAGGCAGGTTCTACTGTATACAGAAAAACCTCTCTATAACGATCACCGAAAATATGTAAAGTTCTGAACTTATCAGACAGGAGATACAGTAACTCAATCATTTTCTTGTTCCATATTCATATAAGAAATAATAACATTATAAATGTTTATTAGCTGATTTTGTATAATCTATTATACACACAGGACGTTTTCGGATTGACAGAAACTGGAGAATCAGATCTATACAATGTCATAAGCAAACTGAACAGACCCTGGTCACACGACTCCTACAGAAACCGTCTGTTCTGAGTCTATTCTGTTTGCAAATATTTGAAAAGGCGTTTATATGAAGTAAATCATTAATACTGAACTATGATCTGCAGAGGATCTGCAGATCCTCAAAGGCGTATTTATGGAGTAAACAGTTAAAACAGGGCAAAGATTATCTCATAGGCGTTAAAAGGTGTATTTATGGAGTAAAGGGTTAAAATGCAACAGACATCATTTTTACAGCAGGATAACGGTTAACTATATCTGGCGTGTGGTCTCATTGGTTAACTATATCTGGTGTGAGGTCTCATTGGTTAACTATATCTGGTGTGAGGTCTCATTGGTTAACTATATCTGGTGTGAGGTCTCATTGGTTAACTGTATCTGGTGTGAGGTCTCATTTGTTAACTATATCTGGTGTGAGGTCTCATTGGTTAACTGTATCTAGTGTGAGGTCTCATTGATTAACTATATCTGGTGTGAGGGTCCCATTGTACATGTAATAACGTTTAACTATATCTGGTATGTAGGTCTCATTGTACATGTAATAACGGTTAACTATATCTGGTGTATGGGTCTCATTGTACCTGTGATAACGGTTAACTATAACTGGTGTGTGAGTCTCATTGTACATGTGATAACGGTTAACTATATCTGGTATGTGGGTCTCATTGTACATGTGATAACGGTCAACTCTATCTCGTGTGTGGGTCTCATTGTACATGTGATAACGATTAACTATATCTGATGTGTGGGTCTCATTGTACATGTAATAACGGTTATCTATATCTGGTGTGTGGGTCTCATTGTACATATTATAACGGTTAACTATATCTGATGTGTGGGTCTCATTGTACATGTGATAACGGGTAACTATATCTGGTGTGTGAGTCTCATTGTACATGTTATAACGGTCAACTCTATCTAGTTAGTGGGTCTCATTGTACATGTGATAACGATTAACTATATCTGATGTGTGGGTCTCATTGTACATATTATAACGGTTAACTATATCTGGTGTGTGGGTCTCATTGTACATGTGATAACGGTTAACTATATCTGATGTGTGGGTCTCATTGTACATGCGATAACGGTCAACTCTATCTGGTGTGTGGGTTTCATTGTAAATGTGATATCGGTTTACTATATCTGGTGTGAGGGTCTCATTGTACATGTGATAACGGTTAACTATATCTGGTGTGTGGGTCTCATTGTACATGTGATAACGGTCAACTCTATCTGGAGTGTGGGTCTCATTGTACATGTGATAACCGTTAACTATATCTGGTGTGAGGGTCTCATTGTACATGTGATAACGGATAACTCTATCTGGTGTGTGGATCTCATTGTACATGTGATAACGGTCAACTCTATCTAGTGTGTGGGTCTCATTGTACATGTGATAACGGTTAACTATATCTGGTGTGAGGGTCTCCTTGTACATATTATAACGGTTAACTATATCTGGTATGTGGGTCTCATTGTACATGTTATAACGGTTAAACTATATCTGGTATGTGGGTCTCATTGTACATGTGATAACAGTTAACTATATCTGGTGTGTGGGTCTCATTGTACATGTAATAACGGTTTACTCCTCGATAAACACGTCTCTTTATGCATATTTATGCAGTTGCAAACGGAGTAGACCCAGATCAGACCGCCGTTGTTTGAGCTATCTGATCAGGCTATGTTCTGTTTGCTGATGTGTGGAGAATGACATACGTGTAGATCTGGGTTCATGCTTGTAAAGCTTTTTAGTTGAGTCTGAGTTTGTTCTCAAGCTTTTGATTGGTCAGATTTGAGCCTTTGGCTACAGGATACAGATTCTACAGTTTATGTCTTGTTGAAAATTCTCATGTTTTTATGCAATTTTAATCTTTAGTTAATTAATATTCATCAAGTCATTATTTCTTCTATGAATATTCATCGAGTTAATGGTTAGCCCGATTGTAACTTTGTAAACAGCAATATAAGTAGTTTATATATACATCTAGCATGTCATTATTTTCGAAAATAGAAATAAAATATTTCTTCTAATAGTGTTTGTGTGTTTTGATTATAAAGTCAGAAGTGTCAAACAGTCATTCATGCGTTCGACAACATGTATGTAAATTTAATTTCTGAATGTAATTGTTGGACTGCATGTATTATCTATTATATAATTATATTAACTACAAAACAGTAATCACAAAGAGCATTTTATGTTTTTACGGTCAGGTTAAGACATATAGCCTCAGTGGACAGTTTAAAGCATTTAACTTTAGTAGACGGTTAAAAGTATTTAATTTAGCGGATAGTTTAACCTTTAGCCTGCTATGGGCGGATCAGTGAATACCTGTGCAAACAGTTTGGATCCAGATGAGACGCCGAGTAACTCGGCGTCTCATCAGGATCCAAACTGTTTGACACTCTGATTGCATTTTGGTAGACAAATTGATTATAGCGTGAATTTTGAAAATGTAGTAGGTGAACAATTCTGTAAAAATAATTTGCTCAGCAGACTAAAGGTTAAATATTTCATCTTTTGCAGTCAATTTAAAGCATTTTTCTCTAACGGTAAACAGTCAACAAAGTGTTGTTCATGTTTCACTGTTTAACCCTTAACCTTCTGTTTCAGGCTTTTACAATCAGAACACATTATTGCGTCAGAAACCTGTGGGGAGTAAATTCTATTACGTGCGTGCGCTTAAAATCCAAACATATTATTCAAATCGAAAGGTTAAATATTCATTTGTTATCGGTTTTGTGCGCACTGAGATTGAAATAATCAGCTCAATAAAAACAAACCTCAAATTTTATCTGAAGTATAAATAAATTAATTCTAATGATAACATTGAAATGCCAAGAGAATCCAGCGCATATGTCGTCATTGGCAGAATCAAATGACCGACTTCTTCTTATCTTACATTGTGGCACGAAATAATTCATTGCCTTTACAGACGGATTTTTAATCATATTTTGTGATAGACTGGTTTTTTTTCTTTTGGCGCCAAATAATTTTCATCTGCAAACAATGCCGTCTTCTTTTAAGGTTTAGAGTGGACTTTCCGTGATTTGTTTTCTCTAAAATATATTAGTTGTTTGTCAAACAAATCGGTTCCTGATGAGACGCCAAGTTTCATCTTGATTCACCCTTTCGGTTCCAAATTTCTAATTGTCCTCTGCAATCCAAGTTTGTTAAATTATTCAGTAAAATAAGGAAATAAGATAAATAAATGCAAATTTCAAAGGAATAAAGCACATATATAGAAATAGAAATTGAAACAAATAGTGAAGTCCCTGATCAGACGCCGCCTTGAAAAGACAGCGTCTGATCTGGGACTGCACTATTTGTCGTGGTGCATTTATGCGACTGCGGCGGTGAAAGGGTTAAAAGTGTTTGCAAATCGTCAATTGTAAATGTATTTATTTAGATCCAAACTGTTTGTTACTGTAACTATTTTAAGAATATAAATGAACAAAAATGAGAAATGCACAAGACGACAATGTGTGGCGGTGAAAGAGTTAACTCCATTTTAGTTTGTATCTTAGTGGACTAGCCCAAGTATGTACTTTAAAGTAACCTGATTTTTCTTTATCTGTATTGGTCTGTATTTTAAAGAATTTGCACATGCGAACTTTTAAAATAACTGTTGAAGTCAACAGTGTAGACCCACAGTAGTAACCCTTTGGTCTGAATATACACTGTTGCCTTATGTTCTATTAATCTTTTCCCTATTCTATGTTTATTCCAAATTTCAATACCTACTGAGTATTCATGGATAAAACAGTTAAAATGAAATGTTGAAGGTGGAACAGTGTAGCCATTTTAGAAAGAAAAAAACATCTTTCAAATTCCACTATCAAACAGAGCAGACACTGATCAGACGGCTCCTCTAGGAGCCATCTGATCTGGGTCTACTCTGTTTGCAGATGCGTGAAAACACGTTTATATGAGGGGAAGGGTTAAGGGACATACACACAAATGGGTAAAATGTAATCCTTTAAATGAAGGAAATGACCAACTGCGTAGATTACATCAGCATCCCATTTGTCTGTGTATATATATACTGCTTATGTCCCTATTAGAGAAAATACACACGAATGGGTTAGATGTAACGAAATGAAACGAGTCATGGGTGTCATTTGTAAACACTGTATACCCAGATGAGTGGGCTCCTAGAGGGGTCCTCTCCCCATGGTCTGCAATGTGTGTAATGTTGCACGTTTCTTTAAAAATCCCTGGTAAGCTTGGCCTGTTTTTTTTTCTATTGCAAAGGTGTGAAAAAGTTTATTTATCAACGAAAGAGCTAAGTGCGGTAATATTGCAGGGTATGTCCTATTTTAGTCATTGATAACATTTCTTGATGTAATTGCCTTAATTAACCGAAGTAGCTTGACAGACTTGAACAAACAGTACATACCCCAATCAAACTGCTCCTGAAAGAGCGTTTGACCAGGGTCTATAAGATCTGCTTCCACGTCAGTCTAATGTAAAGTCTAATATCAAAATGGTGCCAAATTGATTTTTAGCTTTAAAAACCAGGGGAGGTGGGAGCTGGGTGTCCGAATACGTAGGGTACATACGGTATTCTTGATTAGCTAAAACACTACGTTAGTCTGGATTTCAGTCTGGCGAGACTGACTTTATATAACAGAGTAAAAATTGTCTAGTCCCAGTCTTAAAGGCAGGTGGTTGCTTAATGCATGCCAAATGTAATACAGAAAGAAGTTTTCTGCATCACTGTTGAAACTGCCAGTATTTTATGTTTAATAAAAACATGGTCGCTTAAGACAGGTTCTATAATTGTACAAGTAACGTCAAGAGAACATTTTGTGATATTACATATAGTGACACGGGTTATTTTGAATTGGAAAGCAGGATTTGAATGGACAGGATCAAGGTATTCATAACAATAAGTACAGTAAAATCCCGCTAATGCGACCACCTAAAAGAGGTATAATTCTGGGTGCTAGATGCAGGTGGTAGCTTAATGCAGGACAAAAGTAATGCAGAAAGCTCATAGAGGAGCTTTCTGCATTACTTTTGCCCTGCATTAAGCAACCACCTGCTTATAAAGACACCCATGTTTATTCATTAAGTGGTCGCATTAGAGGGGTTTACTGTATATGATGGATGATATACTGAATCAAAATATGAGTATTATCATATGAAAATGTTATGAAACTATCCATACAAGACACGAACCTTAATGAACACTAATTAATTTAATTATTGTATCAGATATATAACATATTTATGTAATTTGTAGCAATGGCAAACGGTGCATAATTAGATCTATAGCAAAGGCAAACAGCAGACCTTTATCAGACAGCTCCTACAGGATATGGGTTTTCACTGTTTGTATCTAAGAAGGATTATATATATAAAGGATTAATTTCAGGGATGTGTAAACAGCGAAGACCCAGACCAATCACCACATCTGAGACGTGGCGGCTGGTATTGGCCCACACCGATATGTTTAAATATTAAGTAGCTGACTGTTTTAATGGCATATCAACACTGGGTGGTTGGGCCATGGCGCAAACGGTAGAATCAGGTCTATGTTAGTCCATTAGCAAACAGAGCAGACCCTGATCACACACTACATGAACGGAACTTCTCTGTTGGCAAAGGCGTACAAAGCGTATTTATGCGGTAAGGGTTAATTCTTTCCTTTTTATAAGCGCATTTTCACATATTTGCAAACAGAGTAAACCCAGATCAGACGGCCCCCAGAGCATCCGACTGATCAGGATCTGCTCTGTTTGCGTATGAAATAGTATAGACCTGACTCTGCAGTTTCTATCAATATAAAAATACAGGTGCGCATATGCCAATTAAAAATTCTTTTAAAACTGAGAATAGATGCTGGGGTTGCATTCGTTTTTCATATGCAAATACGGATTAAACATGGTATATATGGCGAGAGACGGAGAGAGAGGGGGGGGGGGGGGCAGAGAGAGGGGCAGAAACAGAGACAAAGAGAGACACACAGAGACAAAGACATAGAGAGAAACAGAGAAAGAAACAGACAGAGAGAAACAAACAGAGAGAGACACACAGACAGAGAGAGAGAGAGAGAAAGAGAGAGAGAGAGAGAGAGGGGGGGGGGAGACAGAGAAATACCACATATCCAGTCATTATGGCATTCTCAATATACATTGAGAGAAAAAAAGCGAGACGGTTTTGTATGAGACCGCTACAAGAAAACTGACTTTTAATCTTGCAAGCTGTGTAGAATCGGATTTAGCGTAGCGTTTCAAATTATGACATCTGATAAAAACTGTATTGTTAACGGCCTATTAGAGTCTTTCCTGGTTTACCGACTTATATAACAAACAGCCGTGACTGATCTGGCTCTACACTGTTGGCAAAGCCTGAACGTTTAGTGTCACACGTGAGACATGTATATATTAGTACTGTTAACCCATTACCTCATAGGCTATTTTAGATACAACCTCTTTGAATAAATCTACCGAAAAGGAGCATTAATTAAGGAAAAGGAAAATTTTAGAATTTTGTAGTTTGAAACCATTGTGTTAAATAGAGCATTTTCTCCTATTTATCACAATGGTTTCACAAAGTGACTTCTACAGAGTCGTCAAAAGTCGTCAATATGAGGGAATGGGTTAAAATCGAACACGATATATATGACACTGCTAATTCGGCAATTGAGAACATACGTGCATATCACGTTTCTTCTGAGATTCAATGCTTTGTTCAAACCCGTTAGACCGAAGGCTGCGTATTGTTTATAATGAAACCTAATGAATACGGTGGCGTACTGAATTGCTCGGTAGAAAACAGAAGTTATACATATGCTGTGTACGTAACACTTCAGCGGAAACTGAAATATCCTTTATGGCAGAAAACATTAGTCTGTAAGTATATTTTCTTTATGCATATTTCAATCCTTTAGTTATACGCTGAATTGTCAGAGTGGAATAGTCCATCATTGAGTCCATACTATTGAGTCCTATCGGTATGAACTAGGCTTAAACTTGCTAGAGGAATTTTTTGAATCACAAACAATGTAAACCCTGACCAGGGGTTCCTCTATGAACCCTCTGACCTAGGTCTACACTGTTTGCGAATGGCTGTTCACGCAGATGTTTACTATCACTGTGTCGATTTTTCTGTATAAACGTTTTTAAGTAGGTGTTAAACAGATATCCCATTCTGTGAATCGTCCATGTTGTATGTTCCAGTGATCCAGATAAGCTTCGTAAATTAAAACATTTTCAACAATAATTCATTTATTTCTCCACCAAACTCTATGTGGTGACCACTCTTTAGAATCGTCTCGGAGATTTGGGTTTGGTGGAGAATTGACGAATTTGATATCTGTGTACGCACAATCTTTTGTTCTGAATTGTTCCGTTAAGGATAGCCCCCACAGCAGTCTGTAACAATTTGCAACAATAGAACTGGTGGTTTAAGTGTTTGCTATGTTGTATACATAGCCTATGTAAAAGCATGTCGTTGGTTCTAAGCCTATAGTAGCTAGCCTGCAAAACGTTTTAAAATGTGTGTCACTACTGAACACATTACTCGTATTTGGGCATAAATGGCAAGTCAAACCATTACATATCAAAACGAAGTTCCGGATATTTACTTTCTTTTTTTTTACAAAATTACCTTGATGATATGTTAAGATCTGTATTGGTTTGTCTTGGCACAGAACGCCCTCAACTGATTCCGTACATATTCGTGAACTATCGGGATTGGTCGGTAAATAGTGAAAAGAAGACGGTTGGACAAACAATGATCAGAGGCGGCGGCAAACGAGAGGATGGCGTGAAGCGACAAGCAAAAATCCGCAACCTACAAATAGCACGAGACAAGCTTTTCCGAGTGTTGAAGGAAAGCACCGATGTGTTTCTCGATGCAGATGCAGTTGAAAGGTGTTCTAGCTCGACACGAGGGTTGCAATCAAAATATGATTTTGTGAGTAAACTTTTCTTTATTCTTCCTGCTGGAATCATTTTTGTGACCACCAGTCTCTTAAAAGAGTTTTGTATGACATTTGTTTTCTAGACCAGGAAGGCATTTTACTAAAGATCGTTCGATCAAACAAACTTATAACAAGTCATACGTGTACGACACTTGCTACTACTCTCTACTGGGACAGCCAAACGTATCATACAGTCTAGGGTGTGCATTGTTTGATACTAATATCGTGTTGTTTCAAAGAGCTAACAGGCTGGTTTTTCAAGAGGCAACTGCTGTCAGTACTTAAGTTTTAATTCCAAACTACATGTGCATATAATTTCAGCCACATGAATGATCATTTTACCGATTTTTATTTCAAAACAATTGGGTCTAGGGTTATAAAACTGCTGAGTCCGAGTCTGAGATCATTCTCAAGTATCTGATTGGTCAGATGCTTGAGAATGATCTCAGACTCAAGCAAAAAGTTTTATAACCTCGGGGCCTGGTCATAACTTTGGGTAAGGTTAACCACGCACGCCGTAGCTAGTTATGTTGGTTTAAATCCATTTTAGTATTACATAAACAGTATTACTGTTAATCAATTTTTAATGTCTTTTTCAAAGATGGCGTATCCAGAAAGAGGTGACGTTATTGAAGAGCATCGTAACACACTTCGTTGGAAAAAGCACCAGAGTTCAGAACTGAGAAACAGGTATATACAGTAAAATCTCGATACTTTAAAATATTAGTAATAAAGAAATTATGCATTTTACAGAGGTGGCTGCTTAATGCAGGATGACTGTCTTACTGAAAGTTCCTCAAGAGGGATTTCACCCTGCATTAAGCTGCCACCTTTCTTTAAGATCGATAATGATGCTTGTTTTAGCGTTCCAACCGTCGGATTTTTACTGTATGTAAAAACTTTTCATACGCTGTTTTATCACATAATATTCCGTGTGGGAGTACCGTAACAGAGTGCTGTATTTCGCGGAAATGCACTAGTGCATTTTTTATGCAAATTAGCAATCGTTAGCAAATTGTAGCGCTCATCTAAGCATTAACCAATCGTAGCGCTCCATGTGCGTCGTCCGTTGTATTACTATGCTGTTTGTAAGCAATGGCCGAAACAGCCGTCATCTATAGCCTGTTTTATTTTCTATTGCATTATTAGGCTTATGTGATAAAAAGAATCTTACATTCGTGTTCGTTACAAATTGTTTTTATAAAACTCGTTTACTATAATGAAACTCACACTCGCTAAAGCTTGTGTCATATTATTATAGTAAACTCGTTTCATAAAAACAATTTGTAATGAATACTCATGTAAGATCCTCTATATTATATCTTCGCTTGTGAGATGCGCCGCCGGACGACGTACTTTCGGCGCTTTGATAACTAGATGCTGTGTACACTATTCGACTTGCCAGCAACTGGAAAGTTTAGTGGCCAATCACTAAAAGTCCTTATAAACGAGGTACAGCTCAGATACATGTATCTCAATTATGTTTAAGAATCATTTTGTTAAAATTGTCATTTCGTCGGTCAGATTATCATGCTTCACTGAAGAATTGGCACACGACGCACGATACAACATTACAACAAACAGCACAAATTACGGTACGGCATCCTGGCAAAATACACTTTGCATGACAACGTAACGGGACATTTGAAACATTTGATATTACTATACATCATGAAATTAGTTTTAACGCGTCCTATGTTGTAATTTACTCTTGTATGATTGGCCACATAAAGTTATAATGCCATGTCGTGGCGTGTTGTGTTGCGTTGTGGAACACCATGTCGTATGTCGCGATGACAACTGTTTGCTGTGTCGTTTGCCACGGCGCTGTATCATGTTATGAAACGGTGCGTTAGAAAGAAACATTAACCCTTTAATCCACAGATACGCATTGTAACGCCATTACAAACAAAGTAGACCAATATCAGACGGCTGATTTATGTCGTGATGCATGAGATGTGTCGCTATCGCAATGGCGTTTGTCTCATCGTGTACTGGGTCGCATCACGGGTGTCACGACGCATATCGTGCGATGACCAATAAGGCAACAAATGGCATTCCAATTCGCGCTATCAAACGTCTGGCGGTCTGCCGTCGGTGCATGACAACCATCTACGGATATATTAAGATGTATAGACTATTTGGCATTATTGTTCGGAGCGTAAAGAGTGTATTGTCGTATAACCCATGTTTTTGTCTCATATGTGTTGCAGAATTACAGAGGCAGAAGCCGAGCAGCTTAAAGATGAAAGTTACGTCCTCGCAGAGATTACGCATGATACAAAAGCAACCAGGTTGGCAGAAAACTTGTTCGACTTGTACACTTTAGAATACACGAACCTGTTCGACGCAACTCGAGCAAAGTTACACGTGAAACATCCAACTGAAATTATAACAGGGGGAGTTAGAGATATTATTGAGGTGAGGAGCCCAATAGGTGGCTGAGTCCAATAAGCAACCAAAGTACAGTAAAACCTCTCTATAACGGCCACTAAATTACATCAATTATTTTGTGTTAAAGGCAGGTGACTGCTTAAAGCAAGGTGAAAGTAAAACAGAACGCTCCTACAGGAGTGTTCTGTTTTACTTTCACCTTGCTTTTAGCAGTCACCTGTCCTAAATACCAACTAATTAACACAATTTAGTGGCTGTTATAGGGAGGTTTTACTGTATATGCATACAAACAGCAAATATCTCATCTCCCAAGCTTTGTAAAGCTGAAATAATTCAAGTTGATCTAACTTTCATTATTTTAATTTAGACTAACATAGTAACAAATAATGTGAATTTGGAAAGAAATGGAAAACGTTGATTTTGATATTAAATAAGAGGACATGCTATTACAAAATGCTTAGATACATTAAATTTTGTTGTTACAATAATTTCGCGCTTAATCCCCAGTATGCTGATAGGTGTCAAACATTTTTTACACCGACACTCTCCTATATGTTGGTTCATCCAGGTATATACTGTTCGCAATTGAAATAAGATAAGCATACATTTACATGCAGCTGGCTCTGGTGTTATATGATGTTCTGCTTGAATTCATTCTCAAAAATTTGGTCAGATTTTGAAAATAAACTCAGACTCAAACTCAGACGTTCTATAATTTTCAGGCCTGTTTTACTACTCGTTGCTTAAGTTTGTCTTTTAATTACAGCTTTGCTACAACACGTGCAGGGATTTTTCCAACAAACAGCGACTACGTATGAACGATATTCTACACCTTGATGTGAAAGGCGTCACCATGACGCCGCCACTGGAACTACGCATTAAGGAAAGCCAAATGAATATGTCGCCTTTCTCGCTGTCTCATGTTAATAAAGTAAGTTTAATGAATCATTTTTCTTTTGGGTAATTTGCCAATCTCTCAATTACAACATATACAGTCGTTTTTCTTCGAGCATTCAATATGACACGATGTTAAATCTCAATATATGCATCTGTATGTAATATGAGAAAACACAATATAGACACTATTGTTCCGTTATTCCACAAGTACAACTTTGTAAACAGAGTAAACCCAGATCAGTTGGCTGTCTGATAAGGGTCTGCTCGTTTGCTTTAGGAATAATATACCGGTAGAAACAATGTATGATTTGCAGTTTCGTCCTCGATAAAACATTCCTGTGTTTATATGCCGTTATAAAAATCCATCTAATGAATATTAATTACATGTATGCTATTATAAAATCCATCTAATGAATATTAATTTTTCCATTACTTCTTTTTACATAAATGCGTATCATTAATTATTATTTGTCCGTAGCTCGCTTTGGTCTGTGTTACTGTATAACATGGTGGAACGTTGTGATTCGGCATTTTATAAACTAAATGTGGTAATTTCAATTTCTATTTCAGATCATTAAGGCAGATATAGCTAAAAACTACAGTTCGCTGATGAAGAGACTTAATATATCCCCGTACAAAACTCCGTTGATTGAGTTTCTCGAGCGATGCACCGAACTTATTTGGTTCTCGCAGATCCGAGAGCCTCCGGTTATCATGGAGTTCTCGTTGCTAAGCGACATGTCATTATACGAACCTTTTACAGACAGAGGACCCACAATAGATCATGTTGTGTGGCCAGTATTGTTTCTGTATGAAGATGGGCCAGTACTAGCTAAGGGAGTCGCCAGATTCAATGAGGAAATGTGATGTACAGATGTGTCATATGTCTATCCCTCTACATGCATAAGACAAATAAAAAACTTATGTTCTATCATATTATAGTTTTAAAAACATTAACCCTTTCCCTGATGGAAACCCTTTGCAAACAGAGTAGACCCAGATCGGCCGTCAGATCAGTATGTGCTCTGTTTGCATATGAAATGCAGATTTTCCATGACCTTAAAAAGTATGTGTTCGTATGCCATTATAAATATCAGCTGATCAATATTCATGATGACAATATTTCTTACATGAATATTCGCCATGGAAAGCGTTAACAGAAAGAGATTAGATCTAATAAAGAATGTGCTTATAGTCCGCGGCAAGTAATTGGATTCCAGGTCGTATCATGCTAAAGACGCGAGACATGATATGAATATTCATGTAAAATAACATCATATGTTTATAATTGTGTTAGTTTTATGATCACAGGGTCGTTTGGCTAACATAGAAGTTGTAGAAGCAGATGTATATAGTTTCAAATAGCAAACAGAGCCGATTCTGACCAGACAGATAAACAAGAGCCGTCTGATCTAGTTCTACTCTGTTTTAATACGTTAAAAGGCGTATTTATAAGATAAACGGATAAGAGACTCCCTGGCTAAGCACTCGGGATACAGAAGAACCTATCCTAAGCGACCATCAAAAGTGGTCTAATAGTGGGTCTGTACGGCAGATGCAGGTCAAAAGTAATACAGAAAGCTCATATTCGACATTACTTTTACCTGCATTTAGCAACAATCTGCTTTTTAACCATTCCTTTGTTCAGAGTTTTGTGTGTCAGGACTTATTGACGTATGACATGAGTTAAACCCTTTCCCTGCCAGAGAATCCATCTTTCACGTCTGTTTGCTTATGGAATTATTTAGATGTGATTTACAGTTTCTGCCAAGTTAAAACATTCCTTTGTTCATAAACCATTATAAAAACTCAGCTAATGAATATTCATGACGTATTATTTCTTACATAGATACCTATTCAACAGGTAAATGGTTACACGACAATTTGTCCCATTTCCCATGCTAGGACTACACCTACCAGTGGATTGGTTTAGTTCTAAATAGTGAAGTGCGGATACCAACCATTTAAATGTGAGAAAAGAGTGTACTGGTATTTCTTACAATGTAGATCTAGATCACAGGGCTCCTAAACGAGTCCCACTGTTTATCATTCACAAAGTTAAGCAAAGTTAGAGCCGTTAAAACATTTAATGGATTTTAATCAAACAATGGTGGGTCATTTGACTTATATTCAGCAGTTAACCATCTATCTGTTGAAAATGTATGTAAGAAATAATGGCTCCATTAACACTAGATATCACATGACATTTTGGTTCTGACAGAAACTGTACATTCAGATCTATAATACAGTAAAACCTCTCTATAGCGACCACTAAAATGTGTTAATTAGTTGGTATTAGGGCAGGTGGCTGCTTAAAGCAATGTGAAAGTAGAACGCTCCTATAGGAGCGTTCTGTTTTACTTTCACCTTGCTTTAAGCAGTCACCTGCCTTTAACACAAAATACTTAATGTAATTTAGTAGCCGTTATAGAGATGTTTTACTGTATAACATAAGGAAACAGAGCAGACATGTGCATCAAATAATAAATAATTCATTTTTTCATTTATTCATTCATCCCCTCCCCCCTCCCTTGTACGTGATCATGACAGATACTGTAGAATTATATGTACAGTAGAAGCTATCTTAAGAGACTCTCAGAAAGAGGTCTAATTATGGGTATGTAAGGCAGGTGGTAGCTTAATTCAGGTCAAAAGTAATGCAGAAATCTCAAATAGGAGCTTTCTGAATTACTGTTACAGTGCATTTAGTAACCACCTGTGTTTTTAAGACTCCTGTGTCAAATAAAAACAAAGTCGCTTAATGCAGGTTCTACTGTATATTGTATCATAAGCAAACAGAGCTACTCTGTTTGCAAAGGCGTAAAACGTTACACAGGGTTGAGTTCCCCCACTCTTTGTTGTGGTAATGGGGCAAATACAGAAACGTCGTCCTGTAACGACCACTCAAATAAGTCTTAAGATTAGATCTTTCAAACAGGGTGCAGCTCAATGCACGACAAAAGTTAATACTCTCCTCATTTCGTTCATCATTAAGCAACTACAATGAAACCTCACTAAAACGGCCACTAAATCGTGTTAATTAGTTGGTATTTAGGGCAGGTGGCTGCTCAAAGCAAGGTCTAGGAGCGTTCTGTTTTACTTTCACCTTGCTTTAAGCACCCACCTACCTTTAACACACACTACTTGATGTAATTTAGTGGCCGTTATAGAGATTTTTTACTGCATGTACGCTGTAAAACCTGACGAGTTATAAAATACTAAAAAGCTTAATCCCGAGAACTGACTTTTTTGTTCTCTCTGTGTCCTTCTGAAAGATCCAGCAAAACTTGTTTAGGAAACTTTATTATTATAACGCAAAGTAAAATCCTCGATTTTGATTGGTCAGTTAGCCATGTATAAAAGCCGTATATCCCTCTAAATTCTGATGTATATACGGAGTCATAAGAAACAATGGAATTTCCCCCGCCGAGTGCCTCGCTTCCTTGATATAACAAAATAAAAATGGCCGACCAGCTTCACTTCATCGATTCGATTCAAACAACCGCTCTCAAACGAAATAACAAGAGTTTGGGGCGGAAAAAAGTTATCCATTTAGAAACATTTTTGTAATAGTTGTTGTATAACAATGTAAATGAACCCTATATGTGGCGAAGGTCTTATTCTGCTTTGATGCTGCAAATGTTGTCAAAGTGCTTTTGCACGTACCGATTAGCCCCCAAACCCCGTTTTTACAAAGATAATCCACACCTAATTCGATTCAGATTTTATTTATGTACATGCACAGTACACGTACCTGTAAATTGCAGTATAGCCGCTCCTTCCAACGCCCATTGTTTGAATATTATAAAACCGTCATTTTGACGTCATCCAAATGACGTCGGAATTGCGTCAAAATTCCCTCAATTAAGTTAAATAGTGTCTGCTTAACCGCTAATCTGCTGAAAGTTTTACCAACGTCTGGTTCTTTCAATCCTTTGATAAAATAATGCACTTGGAAGATCCCTTTCTATCCGCAAATATAATGAACTGGTTATTATACACGATGAACAAGGGTTGCAGAGTGATATATAAGCCCTTACCTTACAGTAAGAGGCCCCTGAGGGGAAGCAAAACGACGCCTACATTAACAACGCTAATTAACTGCTACAAATATTAAACTTTGCAGTATAATAAAATCGTTATACAGATCATTGGCGGGATATCTGACTTTTTATTTCCTGCTGAGGAAAATACATGTAGCCCTCGCCTAACGGCTCGGGCAACATGATTTTTCTCAACAGGAAACAAAAAGTCAGATACCCCGCCAATGATCTGTATAACTAATATTATCTGGCACTGTGTCCTCTTCTTTCTAACCTACAATGCATGGCGTAAGCAATTGCCATTAATTACTCAGTGAATGTCTATACCAGAAACAATTAATGTATGAATATTAATTAATGCATTTTATAATAGCTTATAATGGTAAACTGAACGGCGATCAACAAACAAATGGGGATCAGCCTCTGCCGGGGATCGAATTCCGAGCTAGCGTTCACGGAGCGGGATACATTTACGTACATATATTTGCCAATAATTGTTCTTTCGTAATCATGTTAACCCCTTCCGTGCCACAATGACGGGTTTATGATAATCACATGCAAACAGTTTGGATCCAGATGAGACGCCGAGTCATTCGGCGTCTCATCAGGATCCAAACTGTTTGACACTTTGTTTACTGTTTTATAAAGAAAATGGAAGAAATGCACACACTTACACTAAAAATAAACGAAACTGTGCCCAGCAGACGACATTGCTGGCACCGAAAGGGTTAACAAGTACACCCATCCCGAACACATAACAAATCAGACATGCCAGTCAGAACATGCAATTGTTGGACAATAAATCTCATACAATCATCCGTGCTAACCAATAAAGTAACTATCTCAAAGATAATATCTCTTTTCTCATTCATTTATTATTCTCTTTCCAGATTTTAAACTATGGAAGACTCTGGCAAAGCATTTGAGGCAAACTTTAAAGAATGGCTAAATGTTGCCGACGCGTTGATGACGGAGGACTTGTCCGGTGACTCCCGGCGAATTATCACCGACCAGCTGGCTGTACTACAGAAAATATTACAGAAGAAGCAGAGGGAGGTATGTTACCGATCATAATACATGTACAGCAGCACCTCTATAATAATGCTCAACACTAAAAGTATAATTCGGGGTGTTTAACTCTTTACCTCATGAAAAGATATAAATGACATCATGAATATGCAGCCGCTGATTTTTTATAATGGCATATGAACAGAGGATAATGCCATGACAAAAACTGTAAAATCTGATTGATATATTGTGGAACATCGATATAGATATACTGTGGAACATCGATATTGATTTACTGTAGAACAGCGATATAGATATACTGTGGAACATCGATGTTGATATTATTATTATTATTATTATGCCACATTTATATAGCGCTCTTTTCATACAGGATATGTGCGTTCAAAAGCGCCCCACAAAGATACATTTTATGTACAATAATGCGTAAATTATAGAACATACATCGATATTGATATACTGTGGAATATCGATATAGATATACTGTGGAACGTCGATATAGATATACTGTGGAACATCCATATATCGACTACGATATCTCTAACCTCGTAATTATTTCGACTTAATGTTTTTCCATAAGCAAAAAAGACAAACCCTGAGCAGGGTCCGTCTGACCCAGTCTACTCTTTTTGTAAATGCATTAAAAGCATATCCACGGAGAAAAGTGTTCGGAACCACCGATGTGATATTAAGAATCATTTGTAGAGAATATTTATTCCATACCATAACTAAGGTGCTCTCGGAAAACAGGGGTCAAATCACCGTAGACTGAGACCAGATTTCATGTGTTATGTCAGGAATCAGACCAAGCTTTATACTGTATAAAACGATAGAGAACACATTAGGAGTAACACACAATGCCGACCCTGATCTGACACCGCGCCATAGACGAGGGAGGCTGGTCTTGATCTACATTGGTGTGCAATATAAAGATCTCCTTTGTTCAAGAGAGCATCTCGTATGCCATCTTCTCGGTCTTTACCGGATAAAAGCGTTTTTATGTTCATGTAAACAAAGATGATCAGATCAGGCGACTGTAGGAGCAGTCTGATTTGGGCCTGCTCTGTTTGCGCATGACAATGAAAGGCAGCTCTGATTCTACATTTAGCCTACTGTCATTGTATCAAATGATCTAGTACGTGATGCAAATTAAGTTAATTATTTCTTACACGAGTATGCATCAGGTAAAAGTTTAAATATAGTAAAACTTGTCTTAAGCGACCATCAAAAAGAGGTTGAATTATTGACATGTAAGGCAGTCGGTGGCTTAATGCAGGTTAAAAGTAATGCAGAAAGATCCTATGAGGTATCTGCATTACTTTTGCCCTGTTTTAAGCATGCACCTGTTATGTAAGAATCCTATGTCCAATAAATGAACGGTCGCTCAAGACAGGTTCTACAATAGTGTGCACAAATCGATGATAGTGTTGAATGAGCTGTTGTATGTGGTAATCTCATTATCGAACAGTTTGGATACTAGTCAGTCGCCATATAACTAAGCGTATAACCTGGATTAAAACCGCTTGAAAAATGATCAACTTTCCGCTTATTTTGCTCCATTGACCCTGTTCAATATGATCAACTTTCCGCGTGGTCAGCTGCTTTGATCCTTCTCAAGATGGTCAACTTTCCGAGTTGTGTGCTACTTTGACCCTTTTCAAAATGATCAACTTTTTGCGTGGTCAGGTCAGATGCTCCTGAAGGGGCCTTTTGACCAGGGTCTGCTCTATTTGCTTATGATATAATATAGATATGAGTCTACAGTTTTTGCCATGGCAAAACCTGTCTCTGTCCATATGCTATTATAGCATTTAATCTAATTAATATCTTACATAAATATTCATGGATTAAATGGTTATAACCATCCCGGCAGATCCATTTTCAGTTGTATTTTTACGTTCATTTTAGGTAGAGACTCGCCTGGAGGAAGATATTCAAAAGGAAGATGCTGAAATTGCCCGCTTACAAGAGAGGTAATGACTGTAATTGAGAATTTATATAAACATATAAACGAATGTTGAACTGTATTGAAAATTCGAGTGTGTATATGACCTACTTCTTAACAAAAAATACCCAGAGTAAGGTAGGACCAACCACTTACAATACCTAATGCAAGGCTAAACCAAACACTTATGCTACCCAGTGTAAGACTAGACCAACCATAAATGATACCCAGTGTAAGACTAGACCAACCATAAATGATACCCAGTGTAAGACTACGCTTGTTATAACATACGATACACATCCGAACTTTGAGGGATACACGACTCTTTATACATGGCTAACTGACCAATCAAACTCGAGAATTTTACTTTGCAGTATAATAATAGTCTATAAGCAAACAGACCAACCCCTGATCAGATGACTCCTGCAGGGGTAGTTTGATCTAGATCTATTCTGTTAACAAAGGCTTGAAAATACGTTTATATGACGGGGATAAAGTAAACTCGATATCGTAGATGTTTGGTGAAAATATTATCCATTGTATTGAATTCTAAACAATATTAAACCCTTTAGTCTATAAATATCCGTGTTAACCCTTTACTCTATAAATACCCGTGTTAACGCCTTTGCAAATAGAGCATGTCAATAGTTTGTCTCGGTCGAGTCGGAAGTAGTCAATATTGCACCATGTCCGAATTTGAACAGATATTGTTACACACCAGGTCCGAATTTGAACAGATAATGTTTCACATCAGGTCCAAATTTGAACAGATATTGTTTCACAGCAGGACAGGAATTAAAATAAAACGTAAGAAATACAGAAATGTGTGCATTGTGTTCACAAACATACGTTTACGTACATGGGTAGCGTGGTCCTAATAGTGTACGTTCCTGACGTATACCTATAGAACACCAATTATTTTGAATGGTCACGTTAGAGAGGTTTAAATTGCAGCCTACATGGCGTTGGCGAGGGCCAGGCGGAGCAGACTGAAGCGTATGACATGATGCCACTGTGGTATAACCTCAAGATGGTGGAGTGGCAACAAATGTATGACGCACTAAGCACTGAAACATCAGACACCGAGAAAAATGTGCTCGCCCGGCTAATATCAATACTTCAGGTAGGACTTGTTGTCTATGACATTAGTTGACTTTGTTTGCACTAAAGCACACTCTGACAAACACGGCCTTTGTAATAACACTGTCGATGGATCATTAAAAAGATCACTTTACATAGTGTTATTAGCAAATAGGAGTGACCTGTCGTTTTTATTTATAGATTTGGTTTTTTCCAAACTATTCCATTCTATACAAAAGGGTTTTTCTTAAATTGACGAGTCAATTTCTCGTGAAGCTCGTGCAGTTGTCCGGATTCTTTCTTGGAAAGTATTTGTGCAATCCTAACCAATCTTTACACACATGTTTGTGGCCATTATATCTTGATCAAGTTCGATAGCCATGTAAATCGCTTTAGTTGTTTAGGAGTTGCGGCCCTTTATTTGCAAAAATGACTTTAAAAATATCTTGTCCTGACACTTTCTTGGAAAGTATTTGTCCAATCCACACCAAACTGTACACTATGGTAACCATGTAAATCGCTTCAGTCGTGTAGGAGTTGCAGCCCTTTATTTGCAAAAATGGCATAACTCGTTTCAGTCGTTGCCTATATGATCATGCCACTTACTTTCTGAGACAAAATATTTGATGTGGGGGCATCGGGGTCCTATGGACCCATTTCTTGTTAGAGTATTAGATCTATATCATTACTCCCATGAACTACATTTTCGGCGTATGATTAATCTAAAGTGTATGCTATAGGACACTTTAATATTATATGGGCGATCACACATTAAGACGATTTACTGACATATATCAAATTAAAAAAACTCACAGTATCACCTAATTATATTCGTAGGCCTGGTCTTGTTTATGGATTCCAGTATCACCTCTGTGTCAGTTATATCATTCACCTGTGCAAGTTAAACTCTTACAGAGCTGAAGTTTCAAATGGACTACATGTACATGTATTTGGAATTTTAAACAGGTCAAGCTTACGGTGAATATTTAGAGATTATACTAAAGAAAAGTGTAACATGACAAACAGTGCATTGCCCGAATATAGGGTTCCTCTCGAATCCCGCTCATCTGGGTCTACACTGTTTACATTGGACATTAGTGACTCGTGTCCTGCACTGAAAGGGTTAAGGTGACAAATCCAATTCACTGGTAATTAATCCATAAAGAAGATTGTACAATGTATTACAGTAAACCCTCTCTATAACGGCCACTTAATTACATCAAGTATTTTATATTAATGTCAGGTGGCTGCTAAAGCAAGGTGAAAGTAAAACAGAACGCTCCTACAGGAGCGTTCTGTTTTACTTTCACCTTGCTTTAAGCAGTCACATTAATAACCATGGTGTTGCCGCTAGCGTTCAAAGAATTAAAGACAAATAAGGTTATGTCAATGAATTCCGACCAAGAGGTCAGTAAAAGTTGTTGGTTTCAGGTGACCTATGACCGTTGCCGAGAGGTAGTACAACAGCAGCATGGCGACCTTGAGTTCGCCGCCCTATTTCCGGGAGAAAGCGCAAACGACAGGGAGTACAAACTGCCGAAACGCCGCGACAAGGTAACAGCGACCCTCCAAACCTTAGCACTCTAAATATTTGTCATCGCAGAAAACCAACATCAGGTTCCTTTATCAAATTATTAAAAACTTCATTTTTTCATACATAATAAATCCATTCGGAACCCCTCATCGATGTCGCTAAAGTACCACCATTACGAGTAGCAAAATAACTGTGGAATTGGGCGCATTGTTTTTCTGTTGCAAATGTTACCCAATATGTGCGACAGTCATATCCTAATTTCCTACCTGACTTCTCTTATATTTTGTCATGTTGGTCTTTTCCAAATTAATTTAATAGCTAACCTTTATCGTGCTGTGGGCGGATGACTGGTCAACTATGCAAACAGTTTGGATCCAGATGAGACTACGAATAAATCACCGTCTCATCAGGATCCAAACTGTTTGATTTCCAGATAATTTCAACTTCGATCTAACTAGTGTTAAAATTCGACCCTTTCAAAAATTATCATACAGAATTGTTCTAAAATGTATCACTACGTATATCTAGAAACACAGCTTAATGTAGGTCAAGAGTAATGCTGAAAGTTCCTCCAAGAGCTTTCAGTATCACTTTAGACCTGCATTAAGATGTGAGCTTGAGAAAGATAGGATGACTCAAACTTGTTATCTCGAAGTAGTAATTCGTATGATCCAATGAAATTCGAGATATCGAGGTTCCACTTTATACTAAATCCAGTTATAATACTACCATTTATATTCTTTTATCAGGACCTTGAAGACCATTGCACAAACTGCCAAGTAAAAACCCTGCAATTCTGCTTGCCTACCATTAAACAGGTGAGTGAGTGCGCCATGTACGTGCATTCTCGTGATTTATATAAGAACCAGCTTTTCACATGTTAAACGTTTACCATAAGCATATATAAATGCCAGATATAATGTTATCATGAATATTCAGAAGACGAAATTTTGATGAAATGAAAGCTTGATTCTTTGACTATGACAGAAACTGTAAAATGTAAGAAACCCGAAGAATTAATGACATGAATATTACGTAGACTATTTTATAATGGTAATGGACAAAGGAATCTTTAGTAATGACAGAAACTGCAGAAGAATAAGATCTGTATTATTCTATGGGCAAACAGAGCAGACCATGATCAGATGGCTCCCGTAGGAACCTCCTCGTCTGGGGTTATCTGCAAACGGCACCAAAATCCGTATTCTATGGAGTGAATGGTTACAACCCAAAGACTGTTAACCCATTTGCCCCCAGTGGATTCTTCCATGCTTATATATTGGATTAGTGTATCTTATATCTAAGTGATGTCTGGTCTGGTTATGTGAAATTCCTATCAGTAAACAGAGTATACACTGTTTGCCTACGTCCCATATATGGGATCGTGGTAGCAAATGGTTTAAAATCCAATTTGTATTGTGATTGTTTACAGGTGCTTGTGCAGTCAATTATGGAGGACAAACAGTTTAAAAATCTATTCGCTGTCCCTTCTGCAAGACTTCGGCAAGCCTTTGAGCAGTATGTGGAGGCGTGCATAGAGTTCTCCTGGGTCGCCTGTCTGGAAGAAGAGCCCGTACAGCTGGTTACCGACCCGAGAAAGGAATGCAAATCACTGCTGTCTCATTTTAACGGAGTAAAAGAGGTACCAAAGAAGTCATTCGTAGAATGGCCGGCCGTCGTACAGAACGACGTCATCCGCGCTGCTTGGCAACTGTTCCACAACAGCAAACCGAGGTCCGAACAGCTACTGGAACAGCAAACAGAAGTAGTGAAGCAAATTCAGGAAAATTTTAAGAAAAAAGAAAGAGAGAAAGTCGTGGTTCCTCGTGCAGTGGTCTATGAACATGGCGACGAGTGGGCGTCGTCTGCCGGAAGCAGTATAAGGTCAGACAGCGGTAGTCAGATACTTAGTCCATCAAATTCGTCGTACAGCAGTCGTCGCTCGAGTGGGTACAGTCTGCAGTCTGCCTCGTATGAGGCTGCGCAATCAAGGACGTCGTATGGAAAACCAACTCGCGTTTCCGGAAGCGCTCAAAATAGTGTAGCAAATGGTTCTACTGCAACCCTCAGACAATCAGCTAAAGCACCAGTTAGTTCAAGTCACAAGCAACTAAACACACCCATGTCCACGGCAAGAAAGAGTGCCTCCATAACTTCGGGCTCACTATCTGGCGAGTCTGTCTATGAGAGACCGATATATGAATTCCAAAACAGTGATTCAAGGAAGGGCGGGAGAAGGCCCGCTCAGTTAGAAACTTTAGACTTCTAACGTGTAAAGTTTAGCTCCCAGACGTGTATCAATGTGAATTATCACGTGGTTAATGCGTGAAAACAGTTTGGCTCCATATCATGTGTAAATATACTTAACCCTTTCACCGCCGAATACGCATAAATGCACCACGGCAAATAGTGCAGTCCCAGATCAGACGCCGCCTTGAAAAGGCGGCGTCTGATCAGGGACTTCACTTTTTGTCTCATTCTCTGTTTCTATATATGTGCTTTATTTATTTATTTATCTCATTTCCTTATTGTACCGAATGAGTTAACCAAATTTGGATTGCAGACGACAATTAGAAATGTGGCGCCGAAAGGGTTAACATTGAACTTTTAGCCATTATCCTGCGACATGACTCGCGTTTGCAAACAGCTTCGACGAGAAGCCGAGTAAATCTCACCAGCAGCCAAGTTGTTTGACACTTAGTCTAGGTCTATTGTGAAGCACAAAAGCTTTTAAAATCGAATCGGACGGTAGTCTAAAGTTGAGCAGACATTATTTTATCACAGCGGGGTCATGAGATTGTGAAGTTAACGTGGTGCATGTACCATTGACTTGTGTAGTCAATATCTCAACGCAAACGTCAAAAGTATTGTTAACCCATTTCCTCATATTGACGCCTTTTGGTGCCTCTATAAAAGTCACTTTCTGAAACCACTGATATAAAGAGTATTTGCTCCACAGGATAGTAATTCTAATTCAGGTCAACTGCACAGGAGCAAATGCTCTATTCATCACAATGGTTTCAAAACTACACAATTCTAAAAAGTTCCTTTTTTCTAATAAATGCTTCTTTTCAGTAGATTTATTCAGAGATAGTTCTAAATACAGCCTGTTAGGGAATGGGTTAACCCATTCCCTCATATTGACGACTCTATAAAAGTCACTTTGTGAAATCATTGTGATAAATAGAGCATTTGCTCCTATGGGAGCAAATGCTCTATTTATCACAATGGTTTCAAACTACAAAATTCTTAAATTTTCCTTTTCTCTAATTAATGCTCCTTATCGGTAGATTAATTTAAAGAGATAGTTCTAAAAATAGCCTGTGAGGGAATGGGTTAAGCTAAAGCACCCCTGTCAGTAGCTTGTCAAAAGCTGGAATGAATAAGGAAAAGAAAACAAGCAAAAACTTCAACAGAATGATTTTTTATTTTCAACACCATAATTTGTTACCGACCAAGTTTTGCACTCAAGTCATCACTGTCATGGCACATCTTGTAATAGAAAGTATTTGGGTCTATTCAGAATCATCGTTATCACAAACAGTAAAACTTCTCTACAACAAATACTCCAAAGGAGTCTAATTCTAAGTGTTCAAGACAGGTGGTAGCTTAATGCATGATGAAGTTATGCAGTTAGCTCTAAAGGAACTTTCTGCACGGTTTTCATCCGCATTAACCCATTCCCTCATATTGTCGACTTTTGACGACTGTAAAAGTCACTTTGTGAAACCATTGTGATAAATAGAGCATTTGCTTCTATAGGAGCAAATGCTCTGTTTATCACAATGATTTCAAACTATAAAATTCTAAAAGTTTCCTTTTCTCTAGTTAATGCTCCTTTTCGGTAGATTTATTCAAAGCGGTTGTATCTTAAAATAGCCTATGAGGTAATGGGTTAAGCATAGAAATTAATGTTTATTGATCAACCCTTACCATGTGGGAAATTAATCACTAATGTCCTTTGCAAACAGTGTAGTTCGAAATGAGAGGGCTCCTAGATGCACTTTTTGTTATGTTACATTTTTCTTTAGAAAAATCCCTAAATATTCATAATAAGCTTGACATGTTTGAACTTTGGAAAATTCAGCGTTGTAAGGGTTAACAGGTTGATATAGGAAGGTCGTAATGTATAACGGTCAGGTCAAACAACTCTTGTTGTATAATGACCTCATATTATATTCATATCTCATTCTACAACTAATTAGCCCACACCTATAGATAAACTCGTTAACACAATCCAGATTATTGCTTTTATTTGGCTTGACCAACAAGTAACCTTTATAGACAGTTAACTCTGTCCCTCATATAAACGCCTTTTAACGCATTCGCAAACGGAATAGATCCAGATCATAGGACTCATGTAGGAATATTGGTTTGTTTATAAAATAATAGATCAACAGTTTCTACCAATACCATGTGCACATGTACCATTATAAAAAATTCAGCTAATAAATATTCATGATGTGATTATTTCTTATATGAATATTAAACAGGGGAAGGGTTCGCTCTTTCACTGCAATGCATTGGCATCTGCATAATCTGTTGCCAGTTTCTATTTTCTTCCCTGTTCTGCAGATCCTGCTCAGATGGCTCCCATAAGAGCGGTCTGGTTTGAGTTTACTAATGTTTGCAAAGGCGTGAAAAAGCAGTTATATGAGGTAAGGGGTTAAACAGGAAGTGGTTGCTTAATGAATATCAAAAGTAATGCTGGGAGATCCTAAACATGTACGTTTAACCAGTATTAACCCTTTCCTCTATAAATATGCCTTTCTGGGCCTCTGTAATAATCACCTATTGAAACCATGGTGATAAATAGAGCATTTGCTCCTATAGGAGCAAATGCTCTATTTATCACTATGGTTTCAAGCTACACAATTCTAAAATTTTCCTTTTCTCTAGTGAATGCTCTTTTGGTAGATTTATTCAAAGTGGTTGGAAATAAAAATAGCCTATGAGGAAATGAGTTAAGCTACCACCTGCCTAAATAACACAGAATTAGACGTCCATTTAATGGTCACTTAAGCGAGTTTTACTGTATCTGTAAAATTGAACAAGTACATAGAACAAAACTTAAACTGAACACTTCTGGTGACAAAGTAAAGAAAAAGAGATGTCTGTAAAACATGTATGTCCGCTAATGAAAACTAGTCTATAATTTTGACCTTTGACCTTGATGTGTGAGGCCTTAACATGAATGGCATCATTCAGGTTGCAGTTTCATGAAATGAGTAAATATGAAGCCTATATCCCTAATAGTTCAAGTGTGATGACCAATTTTAAATTAAGCAAAAGATTGACTCTATCCATTACCTTTAATCCTTTTAAAAAAAAAGTTGATTAGCTATTGATATGAGCAAAGCAATATAACCCCCTTTTTAACAATAAACCCTTCGCTTGCTATTCGCGTCAATATACCTACCAGTAAATAGTGAGGACCCAGATGAGACAGCTCCTGCAGGAGCTGTCTCATCAGGGTCTGCACTATTTACAAGTTGATTGTGCAACCAGTGCACTCCACAGCAGTGATTGCACAGCGAAATACTTGTACACCGTGAAGATATATGTAATTATACAACAGGGCATGAGTAAAGAAGGAGAAATGTATTTTAAAATTCAGCAAGCAAAGGGTTAACTACAGAGTAGACCAATGTCAGATGGCTGTTACAGGAGCCTTCCGATCAGGGTCAGCTTTGTTTGCTTGTGGAATCTTATAGATATAATTCTAAAGTTTCTATCGTGGCCAAAAAGGCTTTGATTCATATGCCATTATAACAGATAAGCTAATTAATATTCACGAAAACATTACTTCTTACATAAATATTCATGGAGTAAAGAGTTAAAGATAGGGAATGAACAAAACCATTTCACCAAATTCAGAATTTCAGCATGGTAAATTTATAATGAGTTGGCACAAGTAAAACGTTGTTGAAACATTATTTTTTATCAGTAGTTGAAACATTATTTTTTATCAGTAAATAAAAATTTAAGACCCGCAAATGAAAAACATTGTATGTAAAAATGTACAGTAAAAAATGCTAAACTGGAAATTTAGTACAAAACAATTTAGATCTTTTAGGCAGGTGGCTGCTTAATGCAGGGTGAAAGTCAGTCATCATCATGCAAAAAGCTCCTTTGGGAGCATTACTGCATTATTTTTCACCCTGTATTAAGCTGTCACCTGTCTTCCATTCTCGCATTGATACTAATCTACTGCGAAGTGAACATTGTGAGCAAATCAAAATCAACACTGAATCAGCATACTACAGTAGAACCTCTCTAATGTGACCACTTAATGAATTAACATTTCTCCTTATATAAGCAGGTGGCTGTTTAATGCAGGACGAAAGTTATGCAGAAAGCTCCTGTAGGAGCTTTCTGCATAACCTGTGTCCTGCATTAAGCTACCACCTGCCTCTACCACCCAAAATCATGTCCCTTTTTGGTGGTCATATTAGAGGGGTTTTACTGTACTAGTGAACCTATGACTGCCTAAGTAAACAGTTCAGATCCAGATCAAATCTAAAGGCACTATGTTTCTAACCAGGAGTCAAACTATTTGCCACTCTTATTACGTCTATGAAAAGAATTGAAAGAAAAGTCACTTTCAAAATCTGATTTAAGAATTTTCTACTGACAGAAATGTAGTTTGTATGCTAAACCAAGTTTTAGAAAGTTGACCTTTGACTGTGAATTTGACCGTGATCTTGACTCCACTCAAATTTGCAGCACCATAGAATGAGTCTATAGGCCTAGGTTGAAGTTTCAGACAGCTAGACAATTAGACAGACACAGACAGGACATTCAGGGAACATAAAAATCTACAATATCATAGAATTTATCACCATATATACCGATATACAGTGACAATGCAAAATATTTATCATAAATATCACAATATATACTGGTATATAATGACAATGCAAAATATTTACAAATGTATTATGAATCTCTTTTATCACACAAGACTTCCAAAGTATCTATATAATACACAATATATGCTTTTCATATGAACTGTTAAAATGAAGCTATATATCAAATGCTGAGTTTTCTTATGTAAAATCTGAAATTAAAAGTATGCGACCGAACATAATTCAACTCTGGAACAACTAGAACTATCACTAAAGGTGATTGATACCCCCACCCACGACCTTGTCAAACGCTCCAATGACTTCAATATAAAAGAAAATAGCTCAATAATCCTTTCATTCACACGTGTGGAAAGAATTTTTTAAAAGTCCAAGCAAGGAATGAATCACAAGAAAATTATGTCACACACATCTACACATCATTACAAATGCATATGCAAAATTTGAGGTTCATTGATGAAGAAATGTAGAAGTAGTACTTGAGAAGTTATGCTCTGGACAAAACAAATCCTTATGAAAAGTAACAAAGGTGAATAAATCCCACTTGTAATATGTATTAAGTTTGAAGGAGGTATCAAAAGAAGTTTTCAAGAAAAAAGCAAATGTCCCAGAAAAATGTGACGGACTGATAGACAAGGTGATTACTATATAGCCCCAACCACAGATGGTGGGAGTATAATAAGCTCTATAACCTTTTATCTCATAGAAACACCTTTTAACGTGTTTGCAAATAGAACAGACATAGATCAAATGGCTCCTGTAGCAACCATCTGATCAGGGTCTGCTATGTTTGCTTATGGCATAATATAAATCTGATTCTTAAGCATGTGTCATGACTAAGATTTCTCTAGTTAATATGCCATCAAAAATATGAACCTAATCAATATTCACATTGTTATTTTCACATGAATATTTATCAGGGTTAACTCCTTTCAACTAAATTAATGGTCTTCTGTCAGGATTGTCATCTGCATTTGTTTTCTCCTATTGTAAACAACTTTAACCCTTCGCTTGCTTAATTTTAAATATACATTTCTCCTTCTTTACCCATACCCTGTTGTATAATTAAATATATATTTTCACTGTGTACACGTATTTTGCTGTGCAATCACTGCTGTGGAGTGTACTGGTTGCACAATCAACTTGTATATAGTGATGACCCTGATGAGACAGCTCCTGCAGGAGCTGTCTCATCTGGGTCTTCACTATTTACAGGTAGGTATATTGACGTGAATACCAAGCGAAGGGATTGACGTGAATACCAAGCGAAGGGTTAATATATCCCAGGAAAGGTTATAGAGGTGTAAGTATAGTAAAACAATCAAATCCATAACACAATACAGTATAAACCCTTTAAACTGGAGAAGTATGGTCTTTTCAAGCAGATGCCTGCTTAACCCATTACCTCATAGGCTATTTTTAGATCCAACCACTTTGAATAAATCTACCAAAAAGGAGCATTAACTAGAGAAAAGGAAACTTAGATTTTTTAGCTTGAAACCATTGTGATAAATAGAGCATTTGCTCCTATAGGAGCAAATGCTCTATTTATCACAATGGTTTCACAAAGTCACTTTTACAGAGTCATCAATATGAGAGAATGGGTTAATACAGGATTTAAGTCATGCAAATAGCTCCTCTGGCAGCTTTCTGCATGACTTTCAACCTGCATTAAGCTCCCACCTGTCTAAACCCGCTTCTTCATACAAATGCCTTTATCCACATTTGCAAATTGGACCCAGATCAGACAGCTCCTATAGAAGCCCTCTGATCAGGGTCTGCTCTGTTTGCTTTTGACATGATATAGATATGATATAAATACAGTTCTTGGCAAATCAAAAACTTCCTTTGAAAGGTTTATATTATAACAATTGAGCTGATAGGTATTCATGTTGTCATTATTTCTTACATGAATATTTATCAGGGAAAGGGTTAAAAACTAGCATTGATACTATTTTGAATGTCTGGATTAAAGGGGTTTACTGTATTGTCTATGGAGAACTTCTCCAAACCTATATCTCTTTCTTTAGTGAACTCATACAAATCCGCTCTAAAATGACCACCACAAATAGGTCTACTGCTTGATCTTAAGAGCAGGTAGTAGCTTCATGCAGGATGAAAGTTATGCAGAAAACTCCAGTATGAGCTTTCTTCAAAACTTACATCCTGCATTAAGCATCCACCTGCTTTTAAATACATCTGTATTTATTAATAAAGCGGTCACATTAGAGGGGTTCACAGTATTTTGAATTAGCCTTAAATGCATTTCAGGGGTGTTTCTGCAGGAATATTTATTTGCTGATGTGGATTTTGGAAAATAATTTGAAAAGGAAACAGTGCAGACCCAGATCAGTGGGCTCCTTCATATTTCCTCTGATCTGAGTCTACACAGTTTAAAGATTAACCCTTTCCTCCATAAAAACGAATTTCTACGCCTCTGTTATAGTCACTTCTTGAAACCATTGTGATAAATAGAGCATTTGCTCCTATGGAGCAAGTGCTCTATTTATCACAATTGTTTCAATACAACGTCTAAACAAAGTTAAAATTTTCCTTTTCTATAGTAAATGCTCCTTTTAGGTAGATTTATTCAAAGAGATTAGGTCTAGAAATAGTCTATGGGTGGGGTGGGGGGTGTTAAACTATACACGTGACAAATACCAGTTTCTTCCTCATTTTAGCACCAAGAGAACTTACAAACATATATACTCTATCTATTAAGACAGCCAATCACCCCTCCCCAAATGTATGTATAAAAGCAGAATAAACTAGAACTATCACTAAAGGTGATGAATACCCCCACACGGCAGCCTTGATTGCAAATCCAAGTTTTGAACATGTATCATTAGAGTGAGGACCAAATAACAAAAATACCCAAAGTTCAAATAGAGAAAATTCTGTAATGGCTAACACTAAACACAGGAAAATTGTGTCTTGCACACGTACATATAGTGTTTTAGTATGTATGGCAAGTATCAATTTAATAAGTTTCAAAATGAAGGAGGAGTTTTGTGACACCAACTCCCCATGTTTCATGCAAAAATGACAAAAAATATACAAAGTTCAGGGGGGGATAATTCTACAATGGCTAACCGTAAACACATGAAAATTGTGTCTTGCGCATCTGCTATTTGTGACTATTACGTATCCCAAATATAAATTCAGTAACTTTAAAACTGAAGGAGGAGTTTGCGACACCAACTCCCCATATTACAAGCCAAAACAAGTACCAAGTGAATCAGGTTGAAAGTGAAGGCGGAGTTCAAAGTACAGGATTTTGCCTGCCAATTTCAAGACCGATTTCAAGGACAAAGGTCAAGGTCAAGGAAACAGAGACCTGAAATTTGTGTCTTGCACATCTACTACTCCTGAGTAACATTTATGCCAAGTATCAAGTAAATCAGGTTGAAAGTGAAGGAGGAGTTTGCCGTACAAGATTTTGCCTGCCAATTTTAAGACCAATTTCAAGGCCAAAGGTCAAGGTCACAGAGATTTGAAATTTGTGTCTTGCACATCTACTACTCATGAGTAACATTTATGCCAAGTATCAAGTAAATCAGGTTGAAAGTGAAGGAGGAGTTCAAAGTACAAGATTTTGCCTGCCAATTTCAAGACCAATTTCAAGGACAAAGGTCAAGGTCACAGAGACCTGAAATTTGTGTCTTGCACATCTACTACTCCTGAGTAACATTTATGCCAAGTATCAAGTGAATCAGGTTGCAAGTGAAGGAGGAGTTCAAAGTACAAGATTTTGCCTGCCAATTTTAAGACCAATTTCATGGCCAAAGGTCAAGGTCACAGAGATTTGACATTTGTGTCTTGCACATCTACTACTCCTGAGTAACACTTTTGCCAAGTATCAAGTGAATCAAGTTGCAAGTGAAGGAGGAGTTCAAAGTACAAGATTTTGCCTGCCAATTTTAAGACCAATTTCATGGCCAAAGGTCAAGGTCACAGAGACCTGAAATTTGTGTCTTGCACATATACTACTCCTGAGTAACATTTATGCCAAGTATCAAGTGAATCAGATTGAAATTGAAGGAGGAGTTCAAAGTACAAGATTTTGTCTGCCAATTTCAAGACCAATTTCAAGGCCAAAGGTCAAGGTCAAGGTCACAGAGACCTGAAATTTGTGTCTTGCACATCTACTACTCCTGAGTAACATTTATGCCAAGTATCAAGTGAATCAGGTTGCAATCGAAGGAGGAGTTCAAAGTACAAGGTTTTGCCTGCCAATTTTAAGACCAATTTCAATGCCAAAGGTCAAGGTCACAGAGATTTAAAATTTGTGCCTTACACATCTACTACTCCTGAGTAACATTTATGCCAAGTATCAAGTGAATCAGGTTGAAATTGAAGGAGGAGTTCAAAGTACAAGATTATGCCTGCCAATTTCAAGACCAATTTCAAGGCCAAAGGTCAAGGTCAAGGTCACAGGGACCTGAAATTTGTGTCTTGCACATCTACTACTCCTGAGTAACATTTATGCCAAGTATCAAGTGAATCAGGTTGAAATGGAAGGAGGAGTTCAAAGTACAAGATTTTGCCTGCCAATTTCAAGACCAATTTCAAGGCCAAAGGTCAAGGTCAAGGTCACAGAGACCTGAAATTTGTGTCTTGCACATCTACTACTCCTGAGTAACATTTATGCCAAGTATCAGGTGAATCAGATTGAAATTGAAGGAGGAGTTCAAAGTACAAGATTTTGCCTGCCAATTTCAAGACCAATTTCAAGGCCAAAGGTCAAGGTCAAGGTCACAGAGACCTGAAATTTGTGTCTTGCACATCTACTACTCCTGAGTAACATTTATGCCATGTATCAAGTGAATCAGGTTGAAATTGAAGGAGGAGTTCAAAGTACAAGATTATGCCTGCCAATTTAAAGACCAATTTCAAGGCCAAAGGTCAAGGTCAAGGTCACAGGGATCTGAAATTTGTGTGTTGCACATCTACTACTCCTGAGTAACATTTATGCCAAGTATCAAGTGAATCAGGTTGAAATTGAAGGAGGAGTTCAAAGTACAAGATTTTGCCTGCCAATTTCAAGACCAATTTCAAGGCCAAATGTCAAGGTCAAGGTCACAGAGACCTGAAATTTGTGTCTTGCACATATACTACTCCTGAGTAACATTTATGCCAAGTATCAGGTGAATCAGGTTGAAATTGAAGGAGGAGTTCAAAGTACAAGATTTTGCCTGCCAATTTCAAGACCAATTTCAAGGCCAAAGGTCAAGGTCAAGGTCACAAAGACCTGAAATTTGTGTCTTGCACATCTACTACTCCTGATTAACAATTATGCCAAGTGTCAAGTGAATCGGGTTGAAACTGAAGGAGGAGTTCGCCGTACAAGATTTTGCAGACAGACCGACCGACCGCCTGACCGACCGACATGCTGATTCCAGTATACCCCCCTCAAACTCTGTTTGTGGGGGTATAATAAATTTAGCACCATTTTGAAAACTTTGATTAACCCTTACAGTGTGAAAAACTATTCACTAATGTATTTTGCAAACAGTGTAGACCCAGATGAGAGTGTAAGCTTGACCTGTTTGAATTTTGGAATAGTCCATTTGAAAATTCAGCGTTAAAAGGGTTAAACTGATAGAGTACCTGACAGAGAAGATTCTGGGTCCATGCTTATAAAAACTTTTTAGTTGAGTCTGAGTTCGTTCTCAAGTTTTTGATTAGTCAGATTTGAGCCTTCTGACAAATCAAAAACTTGAGAACGAACTCAGACTTGACTAAAAAGTTTTATAAGCATGGAACCTGATCAAACTGCTCCTTGAGGAGAACTTTGATCTGGGTCCAAACTATTCCTGTAAAGTTATGTTTCAGTCACATCCCTTTGTTCCATTGTCACCAGAGAACATTTAAATCTGCTCAACTCCCTGTTTAACCCATTACCTAATTAATATTCATGAGTGAAATAATGACATCATGAATATGCATCAGCTGCATTTTGAAATTGTTACATGAAACTACCTTGACAGAAACTGTAGAATCAGGATCCATGCTTATAAAGCTTTTAAGTTGAGTTTTGAGTCTGAGTTTCTCCTTAAAAGTTTATAAGCATGGATACAGATCTATATAATTCCACAAGCAAACAGAGCAGACCCTGATAAGATGTATTCAACAGGAGCTGTCTGATCTGGGTCTACTTTGTTTGAAAAGGCATTTATATCAGGTAAATGGTTAAATCTTAAATCTAGGAAGGAAGGAATATTCAAATGCCAGCAAGAAAATTCTGCCACACAATCTGGGTAGGGAGCAACAATTTACCACTTAACAGCTGACAACAAACTTCTGCCCTATACTTGGATGAGCACAATTCGTTTATCATCCCACAGCTACGACTCGTAACAACAAACTTCCGCCTCATTTTTGGGAAGGAAGCAACTGATTTACCATTCAACATCTGACAAATTTCTCCTTAAATCTGAAAAAGATGGAAAAAATAATGTCTTTGCAATGAATTATGCCTAACAGTTCTACTGGCACCTGCATCAAGTTATTGCTTTCTGTTTTTTTGATCTCCTAAACTGAACTACTGTAATGCAATAACCCTCGGTTGCTATGAGAAGAAAAGGTCCACCTCCATCATCACCAATCACTATGCTGTTGACATGGTCACATGATGTCTGGATTACTCTGTCAGGCTTTGAGAGATCAAGGTTGTCCCAGTATTTCTCGCTCGGAACCAGATACAGGTGGACAAACCCTACAAAAACAAGAGACAACGGAGTTATGACACTGTGAGTGATTGGATGCATTTTAACTCTTCGCACTTAGTAATTGTAGCCGGGTACAGTGTGGTGAATCAGTTTATAAGCTTTACTGTGTGGCTTGGTAGCTCAGTCGGTAGAGTGTTGGCATGGTAAGCCAGAGGCCCTTGGTTCAGGTCCCAGTTGAGTCACAACTTTTTCACCATGTTACATTTGGCGCCCAATGTGGGAACCGACTGAGCTACCAAGCCACACAGTAAAGACTATCAACTGATTCACCACAATCTCTACCCGGCTACACACACCCCCTCTACACAAGAATTCGTCCTGAATTCTTACTCAAAGAACACTCCATGAGTTTCTTATTATTACAAATTATCTTCATATATATCACCCTGTGGGTAACTTATGTTGGGCGCCAAATTTAACATGGTGAAAAAGTTGTGACTAGATTGGGACTCGAACCCTCGGCCTCTGGCTTACCATGCACAGACTGAGCTACCAAGCTACACAGTAAAGCCTATCAACTGATTCACCACAATCTCTACCTAACCACACAATGTTTCGTCTACAACAATTGTCACTGCTACAATTCTTTAACCAATTACTCCATAAATATCCATGTAAGAAATATTGACATCATAAATATCAATTAGATTAATTGTTATAATAGCACATGGACACAGAAAATTTTGGCAATGGTAGAAACTAGAATCATATCTATATTATATCATACACAAACAGAGCAGATCCTGAACTGACGACTCACACAGGAGTCATCTGATATCGATCTACTCTGTTTGCAAAGGCATAGGCATATTTATGGAGTAAAGGGTTAAACAAAATTTCTCTCATTCCTTTGTAAAAATATGGTCAAAGTGTGAAACAGTATTATGATTGTGGAGTCTCGTCTGGATCCAAACTGTTTGCATATTAACCCTTCGCTTGCTATTCGCGTCAATATACCTACCTGTAAATAGTGAAGACCCAGATGAGACAGCTCCAGGAGCTGTCTCATCAGGGTCTGCACTATTTACAAGTTGACTGTGCAACCAGTGCACTCCACAGCAGTAATTGCACAGCGAAATACTTGTACACAGTGAAGATATATGTAACTATACAACAGGGCATGGGTAAAGAAGGAGAAATGCGTTTTAAAATTCAGCAAGCGAAGGGTTAAGTAATCATGGTTTCACTGCTAGTGTGCAAAGAGTTAATGTCAATCATTGTCTACAGAGTGACATTCTAGTCTATACATAACCAGTTACAGTTCATATACATGGCATGGCATTGGCAAACCACGAGACTTAGAATGTGACAACAGTGACTCCATGAAATTTCAGGTATGAAATAATGTATATACATGCATATCAAGAACAGTGTTGGCCCTCGTAAAAACTGTAGAAAAACAACCATTTAATTTCATAAGCAAACAGAGCAGACCCTGATTAGACGGCTCCTACAGACCCCATCTAATCTCGGTTTACTCTTCTTTCAAAATCATTCAAAAGCATATCATTGGAATAAAGCTTTAAACAGGTGTGTGGAGTTAGATCATGAAAGATTTGTTCAGTTTCAAACTAGAATCAGGGCTGTAGATGAGAAGAAACTTACTGATCAGACAGATCTACCCAATCTCTTATTTCTCTGTCAGAGGCATTTTAATGAGCAGTTTGGCATAGAAATACAAACTAGAAAAGTGTTTCCATACAACATGGATGCCTAGTCTGGTAAAAATGGTCTGAGAAAAGTTTGAAGCAAATCCTTCATCCATTGTTGTATGAGTTGGACACACAAGATTTGAGGAATGTACATACGGACAGACAAGAGCAAGGCTATTTGCCCCTCCAATCTTACATCATTTAAATATAACTTATCTACAGCTCTTTAGAATGATAACTGCAGATACCAGACACATAATTGGCAGACACCAGACACACATAATTGGTAGACACTAGACACACATATTTGGTAATATTTGTAACAATTAAGCTTGAGAATGTGTCCAAAGCTATATGACATTATCTTGACTTCTTTTCTGTCCCATTTAAATGAGCTTATACAGTGATCAATATTCAAACCTACAAATGAGATAGACTGATGACCAAAGCAGGTTCTACTTTGTTTCTTTATATGTGTAATATGTCAATAGCTATTACATACTGTCCACATACTTATCCTTAGCACTTTTTCTTATTTCTTATCAATTGAAGTTTGCAAGTTACAGTTAACTGCCTAATTCTCAAAATAAATTTGTCTTCCATTTTTATTTAATCATTTATTTATGAATACTAAAGTAAGACAAAATGACATCATGTGTACTAATTAAATGAATATTTCTAATGACAGACAGAAGCAGTCTGATCTAGGTCGTTAAAATGGTTATCTAATAGCGTAAAATGTCAACACTAATGAATAATCATATAAGAAACAAGGGCATGTTGTATTGCTATGCAAGACATGAGTCCCCCACCGGACTGAAAAAAACCTCCATTCTCCCCAACCCATCCACCCATGGTGTGGTTGACCATGGTATATACATGACCACCTGAATGGTATTAGTACCTACTTTCATACATTGAATCAGTAAATAAAAAGTTATTGTCCCGACAAGAAAATATGAAAAAGGGGAGTAACTCAACAAATATTGATGCTAGAGTCATTGCCCTTATGCATGACACTACATCTCATCATGCTTGTTCCATATGAGAAGTTTCAAATCAATTGAACCAGTACATAAAGAGTTATTAACTGGACAAGAAAATATGAAAAGGGGAATAACTCCAACAATATAGATGCTAGAGTTATGGCCCTTGTGCATGACACTACCCCTCATCATGTGTGTTCCATATGTGAAGTTTCAAATCAATTGAACCAGTAGATAAAGAGTTATTGTCCGGACAAAAAAATATGAAAAAGGGGAATAACTCCAAAAATATTGATGCTAGAATTATGGCCCTTGTGCATGACACTACTCCTGATCATGCTTCTTCAATGTGTGAAGTTATAATGAATTTGGCCTAACTTTGTAGGAGATATTGCCCGGACACGAAGTGTGACAGACGGACTGACAAGAAAATATGAAAAAGGGGAAGAACTCCAAAAATATTGATGCTAGAGTTATGGCCCTTGTATATGACACTACCCCTCATCATGATTGTTCGATATGTGAAGTTTCAAATCAATTGAACCAGTAGATAAAGAGTTATTATCCGGAAAAACAAATGTAAAAGGGGAATAACTCCAAAAATATTGATGCTAGAGTTATGACCCTTGTGCATGACACTAGCCCTCATCATGCTTCTTCAATGTGTGAAGTTATAATGAATTTGGCATAACTTTGTAGGAGATATGGCCTGGAAACGAAGCGTGACAGACGAACGGACGGACGGACAGACGGACGGAATCGAGCAAACCTATAGTCCCCCAACCGGTAACCGGTGGGGCACTAATAATGGCTGTATGTATATTAACTCTTTACTCCATGAATATTCATGTAAAGCAATAATAACATCATGAATATTAATTCTAATTATTTTTATAATATCACATGGAAACAGGATTTTTTGGCAATTTTGCAGAAAATACTGAGTCATATCTATATCATAAGCAAACAGAGCAGACCCTGATCAGACGGCTCCTACAGGAGCCATCTAATCAACGTCTAGTCTGTTTTCAAAGGCCTGAAAAGTGTTCATATGAGGAAATTGGTTACATAAATAAGGGTTATTTTGGTAACCTGATCTACATCCAATGGCAAGCACTGACCCCCTCACAGCAACACACTCTGGCGTCCTCAACAAGGCTTGGTAAATGTCATAGTGGCGGTACTTGTACATGTCCTTGTGATGACTCACATGAAACACATTGTCCTCTGCAGGTTAAACAAGACAATCACTACATCTGAGTTAACTCTTTACCTCATGTGTTAATATTATTTAAAGTTGCTGCATTTATAATGGCATTATGAATAAATGAATATGGCAGAATATGTTACCTACATTAACCCATTCCCTCATAGGCTATTTTTAGATACAACCTCTTTGAATTAATCTACCGAAAAGGAGCATTAACTAGAGAAAAGGAACATTTTAGAGTTTTGTAGTTTGAAACCATTGTGTTAAATAGAGCATTTGCTCCTATATTTGCAAACAGCTTGTATCTAGATGAGAAGCAGGGTAACTCAACAGTTTGGATCTAGATGAGAAGCAGGGTAACTCATTAGGATCCTACTGACATATTCCAATTGTATCTGTGAAACAGTCTCCTTTGAAATCTGAATTTTCTGCCGACATAAATTTGCACAGTAAGCAGTTTTGAATATAAACTTATCCCAAATGATCTGGTCCAGATGAGGCATGCTCTATTAGAAGAGTTTGAAAACATTCCCATGGCAACAGTTAACCAGCTGAAGAACTCCATGAATAGGAGAGTCATAACTGCGACAAATGCTTGAAAGAGGCCATACGAGATATTGAACAAGCTTTGACATAGATTGACCGCTTTGGTGTTTTCTTGTTATGTCAGAAGTGAACGAAGTAAACAAAGCGTTGACCTTGGCGTTAGGGCAAGATTATAATCGATGGCCAGATAATCCTTTGAACTCCATTTATTGTTAAATGTGCAAAGATCGGGGTGTCGAGAAGTTGTCTGCAGGTTACTGAATCAATAGAGATAACATCTAACACAATATTCACGCCCTTTCCCAACGAAAGTGCCTCACGTTAGATGATCAATTGAAGTGTACATGTACATTTCTATTTTCGGATGCGTCAAATGATTCTGCCAATTCTTTTTTTCTGCATGCAATTTACATGTAAATGTTGAATTTTACTTTTACTTATAAGGATAAAATACATCATCCATTGGGTAAGACATTAAAGTACATGTATTAAACTTTAGAGTTTGATCAAACAGAAATATCCCCCAAAATATCTACCCCTCGATTAAGTGGTCACCTTGCTTAAGCGATCAATTTGGCCACTTCCCTTGACTGGCCACTTAACACAGGTTAGACTGTATTCAATTAAGTTATACACCTTAATACTACCTTGAAAGGTTACCATGCATTTTCTTTTTCGTCCTAGTATACATGTATATTCTTTGAATAGGGAATTTAAAAAAAATATCTTCTTTGATGAATGAAACTTATAAAAACTTTTGCATCCCACTATTATTTAGAAAGCTAAGAATCTAACAAATACAAAAAAACTGATATTTAATAATTCAATAAACCAACATGAGAAAAATACCTGTATAACACAGGACTCTCTGTCCTAGAAGATGCAGTGAGCGGACAGGACTACTGAAGTTGACCAAGTGGCTCATTTCCTCCGTAGCTAGCTTGGATTTCTTATCAAGACAGCCAGACCATACAAACATGTTTCCCAGCTCATCACCAGACACAACCTACAAAAGAAATTCACACTTTCCTTGTTTTTCTGTCACAAAATGGAACAAGATCATCACAAAATGGCCCATCAGTGCATTTCCTTTTGACACAGAGTAATATATAAGAAAGGGCTTATGGATTTCATCTGAATGGTTAAAAGAACACAACTGCCATCGACACAGGGTAATGAATTTGTTCCATTTGAAAGGTATCAGTATATTTTTTTAAATGCTTCATTGTCATTTAGCAAACTAATGCACAAATTATGCATTTGTAAGTCTCACCATATCATCCCAGAATGCAACAGCTTTGATGTCAGACGCTGATTGACTGAGCAGAGTTACAAAGATTTCTGAATCAAGACTTTGAAATTCAGTCGAAGTCCATATGGGCTGTCCTTGTATCATGCTTCCATTGGCTGCAGCAACAAAGTGGTTACTCCAACACCTGTAAGTCCAGAGCTAAAGATAAGGGTGTGCACTCAAATACTAAACTCGTCATTTCTCCACGAAACCCTATGTTGTGACCACTTTTTAGAATCGTCTCTCTGGGATGATTCTAAAGAGTGGTCACAACATAGGGTTTCGTAGAGAAATAAAGACATCCTCTTGAAAATGTTTAAATTTACACATCTTAACTAACCTCTTAAGTCATTTCTAACTTGGCTCAGCAGAAAGATAACGGACCACAGTTGAAAATAACAACAAGAGATGTTTGTAAAACATGTATACCCCCCAGACCCCCTGACCTTTGATATAGTGACCTCAACTATAGAGGTCATCTAGCGGTCATGACTAATCACCACAGCAACTTTGAAGATTCTAAGCCAAACCACTGATCATTTATTGATCTGAAAACATTTCACATATTAAGGTCATGGTGACCTTGACCTTTGACCTAGTGACCTCAACAACTATAGGGGTCATCTAGTGGTCACGACCAACTACCACAGCAAGTTTTAAGATCCCGAACCAAACCATTGAGCAGTTATTAATTGGAAACCATTTCATCAGTTAAGGTCATGATGACCTTGACCTTTGATCTAGTGACCTCAAAATCAATAGGGGTCATCTAGTTGTCATGACCAACCACCACATCAAGTTTGAAGATCCTAAGCCAAACCCTTGAGCAGTTATTGATCGCAAACCATTTCACCAGTTAAGGTCATGGTGACCTTGACCTTTGACCTAGTGACCTAAAAAATTATAGGGGTTATCTATTGGTCATGACCAACCACCACAACAAGTTTGAAGATCCTAAGCCAAACCCTTGAGCAGTTATTGATTGGAAACCATTTCACCAGTTAAGGTCATGGTGACCTTGACCTTTGACCTAGTGACCTAGAATACAATAGGGGTCATCCAGTTGTCATGACCAACTACCGCAGCAAGTTTGAAGATTCTAAGCCAAACCCATGAGCAGTTATTGATCGCAAACCATTTCACCAGTTAAGAGCATGGTGACCTTGACCTTTGACCTAGTGACCTAAAAAACAATAGGGGTCATCTAGTAGTCATTACCAACCACCACAGCAAATTTGAAGATCCTACGCCAAACCCTTGAGCAGTTATTGATCGCAAACCATTTCACCCTTTAAGGTCATGGTGACCTTGACCTTTGAACTAGTGACCTAAAAAACAATAGGACTCATCTAGTTGTCATGACCAACCACCTAAGCAAATTTGAAGATCCTAAGCCAAACCCTTGAGCAGTTATTGATCAGAAACCATTTTACCAGTTAAGGTCATGGTGACCTTGACCTTTGACCTAGTGACCTCAAAATCAATAGGGGTCATCCAGTGGTCATGACCAAGTACCACAGCAAGTTTGAAGATTCTAAGCTAAACCCTTGACCAGTTATTGATCGGAAACCATTTAACCATTTAAGGTCATAATGACCTTGACCTTTGACCTAGTGACCTTAAAATCAATAGGGGTCATCTAGTGGTCATGACCAACCACCACAGCAAGTTTGAAGATCCCAAGCCAAACCCTTGAGCAGTTATTGATCGGAAACTATTTCACCATTTAAGGTCATGGTGACCTTGACCTTTGACCTAGTGACCTCAAAAACAATAGGGGTCATCTACTTGTCATGACCAACCACCACAGCAAGTTTGAAGATTCTAGGCCAAGTCGTTTATTAGTTATCATTCGGAAACCATCGATCTACCGACCGACCGACCGACTGACCGACATGTGCAAAGCAATATACCCCCATTTTTTCAAAAGGGGGGTATAATAAGGCTTTTATTTGTCTCAATAACCATGGAATCCGTAAATGACTGCAAATACAAACAAAACGGTCTGAGAAAACTAGATCTACAATAAACTAATCAAAACTAGCATGTAAGGTTTCAGTATACTATAACTTTTCAATCATGTTAGACAACTGAGAATATACAGTATACAGAAAGGAGGCAACTCTTGTCAATATCCAAAAGGTTGAAGAATAGTTATCTCTCTTGTTTTACACCCCAGCATCCCACTTATAAGCTAGTAGACCTACAATCATCTAAACATACTAAATGTACTATTTACTATCAATAGCAACTTATGGATCTCAAAGCAAAAAACAGTGCAGACCCGCATAACGGGGCATAAACAGCTTATTCTTCTGAATTAACTGGCAGTAGCGTGACTGCTGTGTATCAAATATTAATAAAAATAACACTAATAACTGATATAACTAGCACAAAAACATGATAAAATATATTCTTCTATCTGAAATAACTGCGAAAGCACCAAAACAACAAAGTTTTAAGAGAAGACTTCTATCTGAAATAACTGCGAAAGCACCAAAACAACAAAGTTTTAAGAGAAGACCAGAAGAAAACGGTTTACACGAAAACTCATGACTCAAGGCATTTCGGCAATAAAAAACCCTGGACCAAACTTTTAATGTAAAAACAGATTTCTTAAGAAATCTAAAGATAAAGCGGTATCTTATAAGGATAGTTTGGGTTAAACTTACATGGTGATTGACCCCAAGACTCTAAATTAAAATTGCGCATTGCAATAAAAGTGGCATGTTCGCAGAAGAACGTAAGGGAGACAACTCTGCTAAAATAGTTACGTCACAGTACCGAAAACATGTAAGCACCGAGAGTACTGATGCTGGTGGATCCAGCACACGGGGGCATAAAAAGTAACTAGTTAGTCTACTTTCAGTCCGAATGACCGCTTAGCAAACTGTACATTTACTCCCCTGGTCATTGAGCCATTTGCCTACAATATTGAGCACTGCTAACATATGGCGCAATCATGCAGCTGCATTACCGGCTAGTGACCTTCACAGGTTCCCATTTTAACCCCTGGGTGGAGAGGAGGCAACATTGTGCGGGTGGGAGACACTGAAAAGTGTCTCTGAAATTTCCGGGAGGGACCAAGATTTGAACCCCGGACCTCCTAATTGGTAGTCAAGTGCATTACCACTAGACCACCAGATGATGAATAACTGATGAATATTCATAACAGAAATAATGACTCAATGAATATTAATTAGCTGATTGTTATAATGGCATATGATCACAGGTTTTTTTTAGTATCAGTTGGCAGAAACTATAAAATCAGATCTATATACATTTGTAATTCCATAAGCAAATCTAGCAGACCATGACCAGGGAGACAATGACAACAAGGTTATGGCAATACCTTGACTTTATTCTCTTTGAAAAAGAGACAGCTACAAGCAAATGAGAACATAAAGTGACCAAGCAATTATACATGTAGTTACTAACAATCCCTTAGCCCCTCACTACTGAGTATTTGAATCCTAGACTTGCAATTGATTTGTCATGATAGGAAACCTTTTGTTGGGTTGTGCTTAGTCTTTGGATCTATCAGGATGTTCTTTCATGCCTGAAACAATTCTGTTTTTTTCATATGCTGACAGACATCATGTAACTTCCTCAACATGCAATGTGCTGAATTTCATCAGATTACTGAGGTACTATGGAAACCAACTGGAAACCTAAAAACAACATGACAAAACACAGGGAACGAAATTTCCACTTTAACACTTTCACAATATAAGTCAGTGAGTCAACCTGTCTAGATGCAAATGAGACACCTACCTACTTTACATCTTATATGGATCTGAACCAACTGTTTGCCAAAAAAAATATATATAAAGAATTCACCCCCAGTGTGCAAAACGTTTGTGTGCAAATATAAACCAAGATCTGAGATCTTATGCAGGAGCTCTAAGAGCAGTGTCTGCATTATTTGCATTATTTACAGTATTACATGTATTTATCTTTTCTGAAGTTTTTAGTGCTAAGTTCACCACCTCACTCACATCTCCCTAGCACTTAGCATGGTGGCAAAACAAATACCAGCACCAGCCCTATTACCTATACCACATGGAAACATGACTAAAGTGATCCAAATGCATTTATATCAGTATCCATGCTTATAAAACTTTTTAGTTGAGTCTGAGTTCGTTCTCAAGTTTTTGATTGGTCAGATTTGAGCCTTTGGCTCAAATCTGACCAATCAAAAGCTTGAGAACTTAAATCTGACCAATCAAAAGCTTGAGAACTTAAATCTTACCAATCAAAAGCTTGAGAACGAACTCAGACTCAACTCAAAAGTTTTATAAGCATGGACCCAGGTATAGGGTTAACAAGACATCACGTAATATTTAAGATTCACACACCTTACTGAGTTCACCTGTTTGCTGTAGTGTTTGATGGTTTTAGACTCCTCGGTTTCTGTGTTGTATATCATCAAGGTGGCATCTCGTGAAGAACTGAGGACTTTACAGCCAATCTCACCATTCAAAATGTTCTTTGTGTTGGTGACTGGAAAACAGAAGTAAGCCTCAATTCAGAAAAGTTCTGGAACCAGTTTACAACAATATTGTTCATTTACAACAGTAGTTACTAGAATTATCACTGAATATGAATAATATCCCACTCAAGTTGTGATATTTTGAAAAAAATCAATGGGCCTTAACCATGTACTCCATGAATATTCATGTAAGAAATAATGACATCATGAACATTAACCCTTTCCCTCATATAAACGTGTTTTCACGCGTTTGCAAACAGAGTAGACCCAGATCAGACGGCTCCTAGAGGAGCCGTCTGATCAGGGTCTTCTCTGTTTGCTGATAGAAATTGATATATCTGTTTCTTTACTTTCTAAAATGGCTACAATAGTCCACCTTCCATATTTCATTATAATTCTTTTACCAGGAATAATCAGTAGGTATTGAAATATGGACTAAATATAGAACAGGGAAAGGGTTAATGCACATGAACACAGAAATTCTTGGCCATGGCAGAAAATGTAGAATCATATCTACATTATTTCATAAACTATAACTAAAGGTGATGGAATACCCCTGCACAGCAGCTTTGATTGCAAATCCAAATACTCATGTTTTAAGCCGAAATGACAAAAAAATACTGAAAGTTCAAGGGGTGATAATTAAGCAACGCTCAGCGGTAAACACATGAAAATTGCAGTATACCAAACATAAATACCAATAACTTTAAAACTGAAGGAGAGGTTCACGACCCCAGTTATGCATGTTCAAATTAAAACAGACCTACCGACAGACTGCCTGCTGAACAGGGCGATTCCAAGTTTGTAGGGGTATAATAAAGCAGACCCTGATCGGTCAGCTCCTACAGGAGCCTTCTACTCTGGATCAACTCTATTTGCAAAGGCATAGAATGGTGTATTTATGGAGTAAACAGATAACTGAGTAAACATCATGTCACTGGAACATTGTAAAGGTATGCCCATTTGCTCTTGAGTGAGTGAGTGAGTGAGTGAGTGAGTTGGGTTTAACGTCCGACCAACAGTATTTCAGTTATATGCAGACGGCATAATAATAATGAACCTTTCAATAAAGTTTCATTGAAGTCCTGTTAGTACTTCTTGAGAAATAGCACAGACAAGAATAACCAACCGACTAGACTGCTGATTGACTTTGATTGTGGGGCTAACTGCTGACAGATAGACAAACAGAAATATAATGTTATAATTGCTCAGCTGCATTCAACTTGGTTCAATGAATGCTGAAGAAACGTGTAATTCAGGTCATGCTGCATATCATCGGGATGAATGCATTGTAATTATGCCTTGTAGTACCCATGTCTAGGCCAGCTATGCAGGTGACCCTCTTCTGGTGTCTGTATATCACATCACAGTTCATCTCAGTCTCGATGTTTGTCCAGCTCATGATGACACCACTCTCATGTCCTGAATATATCACATTGTCTGAAATATACATCAAATGCAATTTTATTGCATCATCACAGCATGTCTGCAAAGTTTTGTGTTTAACTGCTTACTTCATACAAACACCTTTAAGTTAAAGGCTTTAACCCTTTTGGCGCCAAATTTTTAATTGTTGTCCGCAATGCAAGTTTTTGTTAAACATACTTTAAAATAAGGAATAAGATAAATAAATGCAAATTTCAAAAGAATATAGCACATATATGAATACAGAAATTGAGACAAAAAGTGAAGTCCCTGGTCAGACTATATTAATTTGAGATGAAAGCCACTGTGACCTTGAACTTTGACCCCACCAAACTCAAAATCAATTGGGGTCATCTACTAGCCATGACCAACCTTCCTACTAAGTATGTAGAAAGCACACCTAATTTTGAGGCGGTGTCTTATCTGGGACTGCACTATTTGTTGTGGTGCATTTTTGCGACATTGGCGGTGGAAGGGTTAACCCTTTCCCTCATATAGACGATTTCTGGCACCTTTGCACACAGAGTAGACCCAGATCTGACAGCCCCTGTACCATGACTGTAACTCTTGACCCTTTCCCTCATACAAAGTGTGTACATGTGTTATTATAACAATTAATCTAATTAATGTCCATGATGTCATTATTTCTCATTGAATAACGGGTAAATATTCATAAATTGACCAATTCAGGCATAAATCGTTGGCAGGGAAAGGGCTATGTGTGAGTTACTTATAGCACAAGCTGAAGTTTGCCAATTTGTCAAATGTTATTATTCTACCTGTACATGATGACACCACATCAAAAATACCAATCTTTTAATTTTCATTCATGGAGATAAAATACTTTGTTAGTTATAAATTACAAAACCTCTGCCAATACAAGACAGATCTCCACTCCATCACAAATGTGTTACTTCAACATTTACTTAATCCTTTCCCTTATGAATATTTATACAATAAGTTAATTACTTAATGCATATTCATTAGGTCTGGTTAGGTTAAGTTTTTATTGGGCTTTATGACGCTTTAACAGTATTTTAGTCATACCATGATGTCCAGCTATAAAACACATGTGGAGATAGATCCCAGAAGTCCTGTGTACAAAACATGTTTCACACACGAGGAACATCCTGGTAGTTAGTGAGTGAGCGAATGAGTTGGGTTTTACTGCACTGCGACACTGAATAGGTCATATAGCGCCGATGAAAGATGAGATGACATGATGATGAGGGATGATTTCAGGAAGATGATTTAGGCTAATCTCATTCTCTACAAAGCAGTGCATGGGATCAAAACCTCCGACCTGCCTTCCTTTTAGTTCTTGGCAAAGGGGATAATCTCTGCCAAAAAACATCCTCTGTGACAATTAAGCCCCAACCACAGCAAGGTGGGAAGAAACTGGGGGGAACATCCGGAAAGAACCACCAACCTACCACATGTCAGCTTGGAGGCTCCCTCACATGAAAAATCCAAATGCCCAGACCGGGATTCATTAGGTGAATTTATAAAATGGTATTTGAAAACTGTAGAATCTGATTTATATTATGGCATAAGTGAACTGGAGACATCTGATCTCGATCAAGCTGCTAGTAAATGATGGTCATGATTTGCTTACCATAGAAGAGCAAACCTTCCTTTCACACCGTTGAAAACAAAGCAGACCCAGATCAGACGGCTCCTACAGGATCCGTCTTTATCAGGGTCTACTCTGTTTGCTTATGGAAGTATATATATCTGATTCTCTGCAGTTTCTGCCATGACCAATGGCGTGACTTACCTTGTACATGCAGGCAGCTGACTTCACCGTATAGAGGAAAGAAGTACAGCTGAGCGGTTTTCATAGGGCAGTCTTTGATGTAACAGGACCTGAAACATTTACAAAAGAAATGACACTCAGCTGCCTAAAATAAGAGAAAAAAAATAACTCCAGCAGATAGAAGCAAATATTAATAAAAGGTCAGAGCAACAGATAAAGGTGCATATTCAAATACTAAACTCGTCATTCTTCCACCAAACCCTGTGTTATGACCTCTCTTTAGAATTGTCTCGAAGAGACGATTCTATAGAGTGGTTCCTGCATAGGGCTGGGAAGAGAAATAAAGCAATTATTCTTGAAATGTCTTAATTTATGCATCTTATCTAGACCTCTGAAAGAGTGTTGGAGGAGGTTGACAGACAAGCTTTTGCACTGTAATTTATATAATCCTTTACCTCATGAATATTCATGTTAGAATAGTATCTGAAATATTAATGGCATATGAATCGGATGAATCGAATCCACAAAGTTTTGGCCATGGCAGAACCTGTAGAATTAGATATATATAATTCCATAAGAGAACAGAGCACATCCTAATCAGACTTCTCGTACAGGATGTCGAGCACTCTACATAATTTGTGTACACATCATAATAAGTCGAGAGGCTGATCTGTTTTACTTGACACAGAAGTATATATCCTATAGACACCACTGTAGCAATCAAACCAATATACCTGTGAAATTCTGCATACACCTCTCGCCAAAACATCCATGGTAATTTGCTTTCAAGACTTGATGTCCAGTCTCTTGCTAGCTCTATCAGAGTTACCTCCCTCCCCCCTGACAGTTGTATGAGTCTTGTCAACTCCACCAGAGTGTAGGAAGGAATTTCCTTCAGGCATTTTCGTAGCCAAAAATGAAGACAAGTCTCCAAACCTAATAAGTAAAATAACTATAATTGTATTATTTAGCCACATCACAAGAGCCAGAAAAATCTTATTCTCTTATTACTAACCCTATCTTTGTGGTACTTATTAGAATCATGTGTTTCAGAGGTATTCTAAATTACATGATGAGGTGATTCCAATGAGTACACATAATTAAGGTGTGACAGAGAAATGAAGAAATAAATGATCTAAAATGTTATTTTCCCCATCAATATCAACATTATTTTCTCTCTATCAATTAATTTTGAGACCTACTGCCTAGTTGAAGTAACCCTATTATCATTTTGGATACTGATCCCGATTTTCTTTTGATTGGTCTCGTCTGGAGAAACCCCAGTGTTCGCGCTAGCCTTGATTTTCACCGAGTCCCAGGGACTCAGTGTACTTGAAAAACTAGAGTCCCACTGAATCCCTGTTTTTTCTTCAATCAAAAATGCACAATCTTTTATTCAAAATTCTAGACCTATATATTTTCATTGTTTTCACATATTTCTATTGTCTTTCAGCAAGCTTTTCTAAATAACTAGATCTAGTTGAACAATCAACTTAAATGAAGCTACAGTATGTTTGCACCACATTGTTTGCTGAAGTTCACATCATTCCGTTCAAATAGCAATAGACAATGCATATGAAATAAGTAAAATAAAGCAGTAGGAAATTCACTGAAGATTCTCATATCAAATTAATGAGGGTACACGTGTAACGCGACGTTGTTATGCACTATGACTACAGTTTTTAGCCAGCCTGTTAGAGAATCTTCAGGTTTTTAGGAGCGATTTTGATTTCCAAGGCTCGTCGATGGCCGTTGCAGATCTATGCCGAGCAAGCGAGCTGCGTTGATAATCAGTGCTACTTGATGTGGGTAGTAACACAGATGCTGCATTTCATTAGAATGACATTGGTAAACTAGGCCTTCTAGTCGCCTATTTTATCAACGAGTCTTTTAAAAGAGGATCTATCAACCAAGCTTCTTGGTAGCGACGGGTGTGTTTAGGTGGAGATGCCATCATTACTTGGGGTGCCGTTGCTATATGAGCATGTTTAACCCCACGGTTAAGCAATAGATAATGAAACCGTCGGGTTCAAGCTGTGACGTCACGTGATACATGTAAATGTTAAAAGCCCCAACTGTACTCGTACAATAAATCTATTAAAACTTTATTGTTAATAATAATTTGATGACAGTGACGCATAATATTAATTATCTCAACCTTCAAAAACATAAAATATTGACCAAATTACCAGAATGGTAAATATCAGCTTTATGAACTGACATTTTTAAATTTTTAGCGTTGCGTCCCAGGGACTCGACGACCTCCGAAATTCCAAGTCCCGGCCAATTTAATTCTTTGTGTAAATAGATATGATTACGGCGTAAACGCAAACACAGAACCCTGTGAAGAGTAAACCAAGAGCAGCGTCTTTAATGGACTTCCTATAATACTCACAAAAGCAAATTATGGAATTAACCAAGTTTACTCCATAATCCCACCTTTTCTGCTTTTACAAAAAGGGTAGAGGTTCAGATTTGTTATATATAGGATTCTCCATTGCCATGGAAATAAATTACCTTATTTAATTATTTTTAGTACAAGATTTAAACAAATTGAAATTCTTAATAGTCTTGCAGGTGTAACAGGACTGGTGACAAACATGCAGCCAGACAAGGGCTCGAACCCGGGACCGCTAGCTTAGAGGGCGAGCACTCTACAGAGTGAGCTATCCAGGGTTTTTTCTCTCTTAATTAGGAAGGGGCCTTAGCCTGCTGAATTTGGGAAAAATTATCGCTAAAATTGCCGATTTGGGAATCAAAAAAGCTGGTGTAAATTTGGATTTTTGGGAAAACTGCATGATTTTAAAGAAATTTTCAATTGGGAAGGGGCCTTTTACAGGCCTCTGTTATAGAAGGTGAAAAAACCCTGCTATCCGACCCACTTAATACTGATTTTCATCCAGTACCTGTACCCAGCCTGTTACACTACTCCCCTTTTCCCTGAGGAACTCCTCGTAACTCACGATAAATCAGGAGAATATACAGGATCCTGTAACAGGACTGGTGGAAAACATACAGCCAGACCGGGGCTCTTACCAGAGACTCCTCTCTTACAGGGCGAGTGCTCTACCAAATGATCTATCTGGACCACTTACTGTTCTTCACATTGTACCTGTACCCGGCTTGTAACAGATTAATATTCATCAAGTTTTAGGAGCAATTTAAGTAACCAGAATTGTTTATGATTCAAAAACTGATGTCTCCCCCTACCCCCACCCCACCTCTAAATTTTCCATGTAAAAATTTTCTGCAGAAAATCATCAAACAGGAACAGGAATAAGATATGCACACCTTGTCTCATTAATGACCCGTAAGACAGCATGCTATTTTTGTGACGGGTGCCGTCTTACAGTCTCTCCGGGATAGTGTTAAAACCGAAAGTAGCTCGATATCACCATTTAGAGTACACAGATGTGAACTAATGCACACCTAGACATGGTGCTGATCAATCCTATGAATTTCCATGAATATGTGACCAAAGGTTTTGGAGAAACTTTCCATGCAAAAATTTCAAAGTCCCATAACTCTGCAGAAAAATCATCGAAACGGAACAGGAATAAGATATATGCACAACTTGGCATGGTACTGATCAATCCAGGCCCGTACTCAGGTGGGGGGCTCGGGGGCCCGGGCCCCCCCCCCCCCCCCCCCCCCCCCCCCCCCCAGCTGGCTCCCAAGATACCATTTTTGTTAATGGGCCCCTTTTTAGTTTTCAGCTAAATCTACCGATTTTAAATTTTACCACGGCAATTTTTTAGTGACTGATATTTTCCTACCTCGGGAGATTATCTTTAGTTCTCTACACAGACAGACCACCTTTAGCATGCTGTGATCCACGCTTGGTCTATTTTGCCTATTTTGGTATAGACCATTCAGTGGAACCCCCGCGGAGAACACTTAATCACCCAATTACGTAATCACGAGTTGGTTCCAGTTTTCGCTATACTGAAGTTTAGCAAATAAATTGTTCACTCACCGGGAACCAGTCATGTCAAAATGCAAATTGCTGTGTTTCCACAAATACCACATGTGGCACGTATATTAATTAAGTGAGGAAACATTGTCGCAAAATTAAGACGATGGGAATGATGTATCAAGATGCTATAGCATAGCTACAAAAAGCAGTATGCACTTTGACCGATAAGCGTTTTACTGACATTGATCAGTATCTAGTAATGAAAAAATAACTCTGAACATTTCGAATGATAAAAAAAGTAAAAATGATCTTCGTCCCCAGGCCGATTGTACTGAATAAATCAAGGGTTTTTTAACGTTTTTTCATGGATTTGTTTTGTAACTTGAGATTGGGAATATTCCTCCCAAAAATGGGTGCAAAACACACCTTTTGCTATTGGGGATATACCCGAATAAGGGCTATAAAATCAGCCAAAATATTATTTTAAAATAAGGTAAAATGGAATGTCGTTTTCATTGTATATACATAAATCTGTTATAACCAGGTGAGCAAATAAGGGCCATCATGACCCTCTTGGTAAACTGTAACATTTGATGTTTGTAGTTTTGATCAGTTGTTTTCACATTTAGAATAAAGACATAAGCAGATGCTAGTTCTGAGATGAATAATGCAGTCTGTCCATGGAAAAAAACTTTAAGCATAATCAAATGTCTGTCTGTCTGCCAAATTGCCAATGGCAAAATACTTTAATCATGTTCATATGTGTGTCTGTCAATGGCAAAAAAACTTTAGCCTTGATCACAACTTTTGGTGTTAATTATACAAAGCCCCTGCATTGAAACATTGGTGATCATTCATCATGCTTCAAGTCTATACACTGAAATCCAGGTGTAAAAAGGAGCCGATTTCCTATAACATAAAATTATATCTTGATAAGAGTGATTCAGATAGCAGGAAATTGCACCATTCAATGCGGCATACCAAAAAAAAATCGACTACCTGGAGGGGACACCCAGTTTCCCCTCCGGTGCCCACCACAACACGGCCCCCCCCCCCCCCAGCAAAATATTTCTGGGTACGGCCCTGCCAATCCTATGAAGTTTCATGAAAATCCAACCAAAACTTTTGCAGAAACCGTGCTGATAAATTAAAATTGGACAGACGGCCCCCAAGCTAAAAAAAACCCCAAAATGTCTCCCCAGTATACTGCAGGAGACCCAATCAATTTTTTGGGACTTTTTAGACCATCTAGATACACACACGAAATGGCCCCCGGTGGTCTCATCAATGAGTTGATAAGACAGCATGCTGGTTTGTGTCATCTTACATACTGTGCCGGTATATCGTTAAAACCGAAAATAGCTCGATATCACCATTTAGAGTATACACATGTGAACTAGGTTGGAGCACAGGATCTGAGTCTTTCTGACAACATTAGGAGCCCCCCCCCCCCCCCCCCCCCCGCCCTATTTACCTGTAATTAACTCATTCCAAAGTCTGGAAACTCTCTTTGCAATAGCTGCAGATCTACCATCTAATTTACTCAAAATATATGTTTGTATTTCCTCTGGTAAAACAGCTATGCTAGATTTCATTGCTTGGGATTCTGCAGCGTTTCTACAGACCAAACGCAGTGGAATGAAGTGTATGTTTACACCGCTTTAGAGTTAGCTACGTGCATTTTTGCTGCAGCGTTGTAAATGCCTACAGTAATCAGCGTGACAGTCACACCATTTGGATAAACATTTTCTCTTTGAAAAAATTTGTTGACATCACATGGATAAACACATTCAAAGTGTTGAAATTTGAATGTTTCCAGTCGATTACAATGACCGGAAGTGATATGCAAACGGTGACTCTATGGGGGCAATGAATAGTTTCGCAAAAAATGCTGTGACGTATTTCGTACCTAGCACATACCGCCGCACAGCGCCCTTCCCGCTAGCAATTAACAATCCGAATACCATATCGCACGACTGGTCATGATACCTTCCACCTGACAACAACAACAACTTGACATCACCCTATGTCTACCATTTTTGAATATTACTCATTTTGCGTGGCAGACTCATTCGGGTTTTCCGATTTAGTATTTTTTGGTAATCCTTAAATTAATTTATATAAAGAGAGTTACTATCTGATTTTCTGAGAAAAAACGGAGATATCTCGCTTACAATTAACTTAATGGGCAGAATATTTTCTATTTATACGGAAATCTATATTTGGTATTTGAATAAAGACTCGAAGTGCCTGTTTTTAATACGATACGGAGTAGGCTAACACTATTTCCAAACACACTAGCCATGACGCATACCAGAGACATATCTGCGTATATACAAGTAATATTCTTTCACACATGATTTCAGCGTATGCCTAAGCCTATTTCCGTTCCTGGAAATCATTTCCACTTGAGGATAAATGAAAATCTAGAATATCTAGAAAGAGAAAACATTTTAAATGTGGCGAGTGCATTTGGAGTAGGTGTACATCTTACAACTGTGGTATGTATCTTTGAATCAAAATTATGTACAGTGGTATCTATTGATGAGACGAAATGTTATTTAAACCTATCATCGTATAGAAACTCATTTTCGCGTTTTGTAAAACAGAGTAGACACGTATCAACTAGCCGTCTGATAATGGTCTGTTCTGTTTGTTTATGGAATTATATAGATTTCTGTCATGGCCAAATTATCAAGTGTCCGTATGACAATTATTATAAAATAGTTCATTATATATCCTTAGACCTACATAAATACTAATTGATCAGGTGGAGAGTCAAACAATATTTTGTTGAAAAAGAAATCTAGATAGGATATCATCCTATATATCTATGCAGATCGCGTCTTTGGGTGATATCCTATTTCATTTAAAACTAGTAGACGAAAACTTATTGATTAAAACTTAGCCCGAAACTAAGGTATATGTCGATGACTGATGGCTTAATTAACCCTTTACACCATGAATATTCATGAAAGAAATAATCACGTTATGAATATTAATTGGATTTTTTAACATGGCATATTAACACTTGAGGAGTTGACCATCTCAGAAACTATAGAATCATCTGAGCTGTATAAATTTACACCGTAAGCAAACAGAGCAGACCCTGATCAGAGACATATGACCCGGTCCTGTCCTGACTGCAAAGGCGTATCTAGAAAAGGCGTATTTATTAAGTAAAAGGTTGAACTTACTTAATGCATGATTTAGGTTTTTTTCGGTCAGCATATAAATCATGAATTTACAGGTAATGACTGTTCATTCTAGATTTTATTGAACTATTGAAATGCCTGTTATATAAGCCAAAGTCCAACTATATGAACAGCTTACATTTGAAAAATCAACACACATTTTGTATATTTGTTCTACGCATTATTCGAATATGGACAATTCTAGAATTGCCCTGCGCGTTTTAGGAATTTCAATAATGGCGGACAGTATTGGAATTCCTAAAACGCACAAAACGATTCTAGAATGGTCCGTTTGCGTTTTTTTAATAGTGGACAAAGTTGGAATTCTCCATTTACATACATTTATAGATTTTCAAGTGTAATGTTCGTGTACAATCTATCACCATTTAAGGTAGTTCCAATGAACGACATACACCATTTAAGGTTAATATACTTTATTCTTACAGCTATGTACACTTCGACTGTCTAACTATAACTACCAAGATATATCCAACATTCTAGTATTAAAGAGGCTCATCAGTTAAGTGCCACAAGGGCATGTGGCTACTTAAGCATACACTACAACTCCTCCCCTTTTTAGATACTAATCATCATAACTAATAATAATTATGATGATACACAACCAATCATAATCCTATAATATCAAACCATATTTCAATCAATAACATGTTAAAGGTAATACTGGTATTTACAACTGACCACTTTCCCAGACCTGACTCACTCTGATATTTCCCAGATACGTGGATACCGACAATCCTAATGATAACAGGTAACCGTCTCTCGGCTTACTCTAGCTTAATGAGTGTAACCTGATATGCATGCTCAATTAAACTAAGGCAATTATTTATCTGAGTTCTTGCTTGAAACAAACATTCAGATTTGCTTATCATAACAAAAACAAGCATCTCTCTCTTCTGTTTAGGTGAATAATATTTCACTTTAAAACTTTTCACTTTCCTGATAAAGTCTCATTTCCCAGTGTCTTGTTAATTTGAAGCACCATACAAAATATCCTACCAGGGCATGTGGAATAATTTAAGACATTACATAGTCTTTAAACCTTTCTGGTGGCTTTCTCTCTCTCAATGGCCTTTGACTAACATTTTGATCCAGATCTAATTTTTCTGTCACAGTTTCTCTTTCCATTCTCTCATTATTATTATAATGCTTTGGTTCTGAGCATGTCTGAGGAAGGCTACGGTCTTCATACCGTTTCACATGTGTTATGTTTCGCTTGTACTCGGTGCCGTCAGCTCCTGATCTAACTAATACGCTATTCCCATTTTTGTTCATTACTGTGAACGGATTCGGGTTAAAAAGTGTGTCTAATTTATTTTTGCGATCTTGTTTCAATAAAACTTTGTCACCTTCCATGATATGGCTATCTGATGCCTTTCGCTTTTCATCCCCATACAATTTTCCTTATCCCTTTTTCTCCGAGTCACGGTCGCGAATTTCATTATCATCTCTCCTAAAGTTTTCAATTTCAGGTACGCGCGTTCTGACTTTTCTCCCGAACAACAATTCTGCTGGAGAAATGCCTGTAACCGAATGCGGTGTACTCCTGTACATCATAATATACTCGTCTAAATCTGATCTCCAGTTTCCTTTTTGACTCTGTGAAATACGCAGTCGCTTTAGGATTGACCTATTTTGTCTTTCAACTTCGCCATTCGCCTGTGGCCATAACGGTGTATTTCGTCTATGTTCAATACCTTGCCATTCTAGGAAATTGACAAATCAGTCACTCACAAATGATTGCGCATTGTCTGTTCTCAATGACAGGGGCAGTCCATGTGTAAGAAACCATTTTTTCAAGATTGTGATAAGCTTTTATGACGTAATTGATCTTGTCACTTCTAATTCAAAGTATCTACTGTAGTAGTCAATGCAAACTACTATGTAGTCCCCAGACGGTAATGGACCCAAAATACCAACTGCTAAGTCTTGCCATGGCGCTTTTGGCAACTCAGTTCTAGCCATTGGTTCTGGACGCGTTGATTGGCTTGTGGTTTGTTCATGTTGTGGAACGTTTGTCCCTGTTTCTTGTGTGTCTTTTGGTGTTTTCTGTGTTAATTTCGTATGTGTGTGTGCGTGTGCGTTTGGGTGTGTGGTTGTGTGTGTGTGTGTGTGTCATGCTGGCTATCGGTGTTTTGGTGGTGGTTGCGTCTTGCATGTGGCTTTGCCTGCTTGACTTTACTACTTTTCCATTACTAATTGACAACCATGACATGTTTTGCAATACTGCTCAACCTCTTTATCAATACCAGGCCACCAAACCTTTGACCCCACATGAATTTTCATTGAAACAATTCCAGGATGACCCATGTGACCTAGCTCTAATACACGTTCACGCAGTGCATACGGAATCAAAATTCTTGTACCTCGAAGTACTAAATACCCTATAGTACACAACTCATTTTTGATTGCCAGAAACTGTTTCTGCACAATCTTGTCCCATCGACCATTTTCAATGCTCTCCCTTAACCTGCTTATTTCAGGATCACGCAAAGAAGATTCTTCGATTTCTCGCGTTGTCATCGCCGAAGGTGTTGCCTGTCTTGCGACAAATTTGACATATTCATGATCATCAACTGAGTCTATTGTTCTAGAGTTTTTACCCGATTTCTGCGTTAATCGCGATAACGCATCAGCGATATTGTTCACCCCTTTGATATGCCTAACTTTGAACCTGTAGGGTTGTAACCTGAGAATCCATCTTTCTAATCTGGCGCAAGGCTTTGATCTAGGACCGTAAATGAACTCCAACGGTTTATGATCAGTCAGCAGTTCGAACTCAATACCATACAACCACGGGTGAAAACGTTCAAGTGCCCAAACCACACTTAACCCTTCTTTTTCTGTTTGTGAATATCTCTTTTCTATGTCAGTAAGACTCCTACTGGCATAAGATATTACCCTGTTTTCCCCTTTCTGTTCTTGTATCAGAACAGCACCTAATCCCACGGGACTTGCATCTACTACAACTTTCGTATGGGCCTTTTTATCATAGAACCCTAGCGTTTCTGCCTCTGACAACCTGTGTTTTAACTCATTGAATGCCTTTTTTTGAGTTTCGCCCCATTTAAATTTTATATTCTTCCGCAATAATTCATGCAGTGGCGCTGCAATGGTTGCTAAATTCGGTATGAATCTGGCACTGTAGTTGACTAGCCCTAGAAAACTACGTACTTCGGAAACAGTCTGCGGTTCGCTCGCGTTTACTACAGCTTCAACTTTGACATCTGTAGGCCCGATTCCTCGCTCAGACAGCTCATGACCCATGAAAACTAATTTAGACATGTTAAACTGACATTTTTCTTTGTTCAATGTGAACCCTTTCTCTCTCAACACACTCAACACTTTCTCCAATCTTTCATCATGCACTTTCTGATTAGGACCATGCACTATAATATCATCCATGATGTTCTGTACACCCTCACAGTGCTGCAGTGTTTGCTTGAGAATCATTTGATACATTTCCGATGCACATGAAATACCAAACATAAGTCTTTTGTATCTAAATAAACCCATATGGGTCGTGAATGTGGTGATTTCTCTGGATTCCGGCGAAAGTTCAATTTGATGGTATGCATTATTTATATCAATTTTGCTGAATGTCTTACTATTGTTCATTTCCTGAAGCACTTCATCTACTGTTGGTATGGGATACCGGACACGATTCACAGCTGCGTTAGCCTGTCGCATATCCACACACAAACGAATGTCTCCATTGGCCTTTGGCACAATGACGACCGGTGAAATCCACTTTGAAGGTCCTTCAACTGGCTCAATGATGTCCAAATCCTGAAGTTATGTTAGTTTGTCCCTAAGTTTATCACGTAATTGGTATGGCACACGCCGTGTTTGTTGCACAACTGGCTGTACACTGTTGTCAACAGGAATCTCCAACTGATAATTCTTCAACTTTCCTAAGCCTTTGAACAGATCACTATGCTCCTTGAAGACATTGCTTCCACTGGAAACACATTCATCTACATTGTGAACAATTTTGAGAACACCTAGTCGTATTGCCGTATCACATCCCAATAAAGACTGGCCTTTTCCCTCAATTACGATGAATTCGGTGTCATCCAAGGCTATATTTCTGTATTGTACTGACGCCCAGAACATCCCAGCTACCGGTAATGGTTCTATTGAGTTATATGCGAATATTTCCTTCTTCCGCGGCTCATTTTTACACTTGATTCCTCTATTCTTTAGATACTCCCATGTTGCTCTGTCTATGATGTTGCAGCTGGATCCAGAATCGATAATGAATTTGGTTTGAATGCCCTCAATGTTGACCAGAATTGATGTCGCTGTAGGATACGTTTCATGAATATTGAATGTCATAGCCGTGTCAGATGCTGGCTCACTGTCAGAGTTGATATTTCTAACCCTGCTAAACTTGGTTGCTCCTCTGGACATTGATCTGTTTTGTTTCGTCGGTTGACTTGATTTACATTTCTTCTCAAAATGGCATTGTTTACCACATCTCCTGCACTGTTTGTCTTTTGCAGGGCAATTTCTGTCTTTTGCAATATGGCCTTTCCTTCCGCATTTGTAGCACTCTACGTCTCTAACAAAATTGGATTTCTTTTTGAACGAAAGTTTATTTACAGATTCTACAATTCCCTCAATTGATTTTGCTTGCGTTGTGGCATCTTCCAAAGCTCTGGCAATACCACGAAGCTCTTCTAATGTCAGAGTTCTTCCTTTCTCAAGGAGTTTTCGTCGTAGCTCATTAGACCGACATTTCTCAATTATCTGATCCCGAATTTCTTCATCTACATTATGAAATTCACAGGTTTCCGCTTTCTGACGCAGTCTCACTATGTATTGTGCAATTGTCTCATTTGCTTCCTGTGTAATACTCCTGAAACTGTGTCTTTCAAATGGCACATTTGACTGTGGAGCGAAATATTGCTCTAGAGAACTCACTGCTTTTGCATAGACATTGTCCCCTCTACCCTCTGGTAACGTGAAGAAAATATCTTGCACATCCATTCCTGCCATATGTAGTAACAGTGCCCTTTTCCTGTCGTTGTCTTTGATATTCTTGCCAACTGCGTAGAGCTCGAACGCTCTGTGCCACCTTCTCCATTTGGCTGAAAGTCTTGACGGGTCACCATAAACATCAAACCTAGGCAATGCACTGATATCCGATTCACTAGCCATACTTTACATCAACAAATTTCTCAAAAATGGCTTTTAACTTTATCCTCCTCGCCAATTGTAGTGTTCGTGTACAATCTATCACCATTTAAGGTAGTTCCAATGAACGACATACACCATTTAAGGTTAATATACTTTATTCTTACAGCTATGTACACTTCGACTGTCTAACTATAACTACTAAGATATCCAACATTCTAGTATTAAAGAGGCTCATCGGTTAAGTACCACAAGGGCATGTGGCTACTTAAGCATACACTACATCAAGCATAGTCTGTTTTATTCATCACCTAAATGAATTGTATTGTACGACTCTCAGACAGATTCCAGTAGAATGGTTGTTAGTATATTCTATAATCTCTTGTTTATTACAAATCATGATCGACTTCATTTAAGTCATGTCGATTGATATGTGAAACATTGTTTCGCACAAATTACACCGCCTTTAGTAAAGCAAAGTGTACAAACTATTTTCATCGCCAAACAATAGTAGACTTAAGACTTAAGTGTACCTGCATCAAATTCTCTTTATTTCTCGCCGAACAATGTAGACCATAAAAACAATGCTAATCACAGAGCCTGATGTAATTGTGTCTTGCGCGATTCTAGATTCACGCAGGGCAATTCTGGAATGGTCCGCCATTATTATATCCTTCAGTGACCGGATGGACAACCATGCGGTTCCTTCCGGCTAGTGATTTTATATCTATTGTATATCTATTGTAAATATTTCATGGTCTGGATAGATAAGCATGCTGTTCGTTCCGATTATTGATTTCATCCATGTGAATCGCTTTTGAACGCACGTATCCTGTGTGAAAAGAGCGCTATATAAATATGGTATAATAATAAATAATAATAATATTGGAATTCCTAAAACGCGCAGGGCAATTCTAGAATTGTCCGTATTCCAATAATGCGCAGTATATATCAGATTCGTAGATATTGAGCGTACTTGAAATGCTAAAGTCGCCCCCCCCACACACACCAAACCCTAGGGCCTATGTTGTGCGACAATACTATAGTAATATAGTGAGAATCGTCTTGAGTAGTCACAACATAAGGATTGGTAGAAAAGTAAGAGTCATTCTTGACAAATGTTTAATCATTTTCCTGATAGAAACGCAAAAAGAGTAAACCCATTCGCGATTAGAGTAGACCCATACGCAAATAGAGTAGACCCATACGCAAATAGAGTAGACCCATATGCAAATAGAGTAGATCCATATGAGGTGACTACAGTAACCGGCTGACCAGTGTATGCTCTTGTTTACTTATATAGGTATGTTGATCTGATTATAGACACGTAGTGTCTGTTATTTGAAAACCTTCGTTCAAAATGTCATTATAAAACTTCACCCATGAATATTTATGAAAGAAATGATGACGTCATGAATATTAATTAGATTAATTTTGATAACGATACATTGGGCACAGGAATTTTGGCTATAGCAGAGACTGTAGAGTTTGTATTACATGTAGCTCATAAACAAACATATCAGACCCTTATCAGACGGCCCCTATTAGAGCCATCTGGGTCCATGCTTATAAAACTTTTAGTTGAGTCTGAGTTCGTTCTCATGTTTTTGATTGTTCAGATTTGAGCCTTTGGCTCAAATCTGACCGATCAAAAGCTTTAGAACTCAAATCGGACCAATCAAAAGCTTGAGTCTACTCTGTTTACTAAGGCACAGAAAGGCGTATTTATGGAGTAGGGTTTACCCATTTTCAGAGTGGAATAGTCATCGGGTTTTGGTAGAATCCATAAGTATGAAAAGGTAAACATTACGATAGTGTTTTGAAGGGCAAATATTGCAGACCCTGGTCGAAGGGTTCCTCTAGGAGCCTCCTGGTCCGGGACTACACTGTTTGCAAATGACCGCGCGCTCATTAGTCCACGAAAACGCATTTCTATGCCTTTTCAAACAGAGTAGACAAAAACTCCGGTGTCTATATGCCTTTATAAAAATCAAACTACTCAATATTCATAATGTCATTATTTCTTACATGAACATTCATGAAGTAAATGGTTAAAAGGGTTAAATAAAGCATTAATAGTACATGTAAAACCCGACTAATGCGACCACCAAAAAAGGGCATAATTCACAGTGACAAGGGCAGGTGGTTGCTTAATGCAGGACGAAAGTTATGCAGAAAGCTCCTATAGGAGCTTTCTGCATAATTTTCGTCCTGCATTAAGCAACCACCTGCTTATGAAAACAGCCATGTTCGTTTAAGTGGTCGCATTAAGTGGTCGCATTAAGTGGTCGCATTAGCGGGGTTCTACTGTAACTAACCCTTAGCCAGCTAAGCGCGACCTGACTGACTTGTGCAAACAGCTTGGATCGAGATGTGACACAGAGTACTCGGCGTCTCATCAGCTGTTTGGTAGTACTCGGCGTCTCATTAGTATCCGATCTATTTGAGAGTACTCGGCGTCTCATCATTACCCCAACTGTTTGAGAGTACTCGGTGTCTCATTAGTATCCAAGTTGTTTGAGAGTACTCGGCGTCTCATTAGTATCCAAGCTGTTTGAGAGTACTCGGTGTCTGAACAGCGTCCAAGCAGTTTGAGAGTACTCGGCGTCTCATCAGGGTCCAAGCTGTTTGAGAGTACTCGGCCTCTAAACAGTGTCCAAGCTGTTTGTGGATACTCGGCGTCTCATCAGTATCCAAGCTGTTTGAGAGTACTCGGCGTCTCATCAGTATCCCAGCTGTTTGAGAGTACTCGGCCTCTCATCAGTATCCAAGCTGTTTGAGAGTACTCGGCGTCTCATCAGTTGTTTGAGAGTACCCGGCGCCTCATCAATAACCAAACTGTTTGAGAGTATTCGGCGTCTCATCAATATTATAGCTGTTTGAGAGTACCTGGCGTCTCATAACTACCCCAGCTGTTTGCGAGTACTCGGCGTCTCATCAGTTGTTCGAGAGTACCCGGCGTCTCATCAGTATCCCAGCTGTTTGAGAGTATTCGGTCTTTCATCAGTATCTAAGCTGTTTGAGAGTACACGGCGCCTCATCAGTACCCCAGCTGTTTAATAGTACTCGGCCTCTCATCAGTATCCAAGCTGTTTGAGAGTACTCGGCGTCTCATCAGTTGTTTGAGAGTACCCGGCGCCTCATCAATAACCAAGCTGTTTGAGAGTATTCGGCGTCTCATCAGTATCATAGCTGTTTGAGAGTACCTGGCGTCTCATAAGTACCCCAGCTGTTTGCGAGTACTCGGCGTCTCATCAGTTGTTTGAGAGTACCCGGCGTCTCATCAGTATCCCAGCTGTTTAAGAGTATTCGGTCTCTCATCAGTATCCAAGCTGTTTGAGAGTGCTCGGCGTATCATCATTTGTTTTCGATTAGTTTTCGATGTAAAATTCAACCCTGGTGCCATTTTGATTACATTTGCAAACAGCTTGGATCTAGATCAGGTACCGAGTAACTCGGCGTCTCACCAGGATGCAAACTGTTTGACATCCTAATAGAGTTTCTCTAAACAAGTGAATACACAATGCCTTTTACAAGTAGAACCTGTCTTAAGCGGCCACCAAGCACATGTCCAATTGTGGGTTTGTAAGCAGGTGGTAGCTTAATGCAGGTCAAAAGTAATGCAGAAAGCTCCTGTAGGAGCTTTCTGCATTACTTTTGACTTGCATTAAGCAACCACATGCGTTTAAAACACATATGATATAATAAATGAATGACCGCTTAAGACAAGTTCTGCTGTAAGATAAGCAATGACGATAGAACCTGAAATATCTCAGGTACTGAAAGGATTGCAATGACGACAGTACCTGAAATATCCCATGTACTTGAAGGATTGCAATGACGACAGTACCTGAAATATCCCATGTACTGGAAGGATTGCCTCAGCTTGACGATAGTACCTGAACTATTCAATGTACTGGAGGGATTGTCTCAGTTTCTGAATACAGGCAAAGTTCGGACTAAACAGGATAAGGGGTAGAGTAATCAAGAATGTTTCGGCGAATCTGTGTTCTTCTTTCACCCGTAGGCGGCGACAATCCTTGAATGAGAATAATTAGAAACAAGATACATTTGTCAAATACATAAGTCTAGCGTTATAGGTAAAGTAGCGCTATTGAATCAGTGATAAAAGGTCGAGTGAATCCGACGTCTGATTTGTAATAAAAACAATCAACATTAACACTGTAAAAAAGAACTGTGAGGAAAAACATCCACCTCTTATACTGTGAAAAAGAATTGTGAGAAATATCTTTGTGAACTGCAACAGGAGACAATTTTTCAAAACCGGCGATTATAGAAAAACCTGTCTTAATCCACCAAGTAGTATATCGCAAGAAAACCTATCCAAATAACGTTGAAAATGACAAAACATCCATGTGTTTGATATTGACGATCCCGATTTTATTCCTTGATGTTTCAGTTTTATTCGGATTGGGTTTTAGTTTCGTATCTGTTCGTGATAAATAGAGCAAAATGCTCCATCGGAGCAAATGAGGTATTTATCAAAATGTTTTTTCAAAATTGCACACTTCTAATACATGTACTTTCCTTTTTTCTAGTAAATTTTCCTTTTCGGTAGATTTTATCAAAGATGTTGCATCTAGAAATAGCCTTTGAGGGAAATGGGTTAACGACCCAAAATAAGACACCTATTTAATGGTCGCTTTAGGCAAGTTCCACTGTACTCACATTTTGTTGACATTTTTGTCAGAGTGAGTTAACCCTTTCCCTCATATAAACGTGTTTTTACGCATTTGCAAACAGAGTAGACCCAGATCAGACGGCTCCTTTAGGAGCCGTCTGATCAGGGTCTGCTCTGTTTGCTAACAGAAATTGAAAGATGTGTTTCTTTACTTTCTAAAATGGCTACAATGTTCCACCTTCCATATTTCAGAATGACTATTTTGTCCATGAACATTCAGTAGGTATTGAATAAACACAGAACAGGGAATGGGTTAACTGATAAGTAACTACGTTACCTGCCAACCTACGAGGGACTTTGTAAATAGTATGGAGCCTGATGAGGTTACCACATCGTCTTATCAGGACTTTCAAGAGCTGATTGACATTCAGACCATGTAGTTAACATTTTCCTTTATCTAAACCTTTTTTTCTAGCATTTGCAAACAGAGTATACCAAGATCTGACGGCTCCTACAGTAGTCGTGTGATCAGTGTCTGCTCTGATTGCTGATGGGATTCGACAACCCTGTTTCTTTAGTTTCTAAATTGGCTACAATGTTCCGCCTTCCAAATTTCATTAAAACTATTTTGTCCATGAGTATTCAGCAGGTAATGAAATTTGGAATAAATATAGAACAGGGAAAGTGTTAAAGCGTAATGCAAGAAAATGCTACAGGGATGGATGGCGAAAACATAGTGTCTTCTTACGATGCTATTCACGACAGACTAAAGGCTACGCGCGACCTAACATATACAGCAGAATCCCACTAATGCGACCACTTCTTGAATAAACATTTCTGTCTTTATAAGCAGGTGGTTGCGTAAAGTAGGACGAACATTATGCAGAAAGCTCCTATAGGAGCTTTCTGCATAACTTTCGTCTTGCATTAAGCTACCACCTGCATCTGTCACCCGGAATTATGCCCATTTTTGGTGGTCGCATTAGAGGGGGTTTACTGTAGTTTCATACAGCTTCTCTCCAGATGAGACGGTCTGTAATTCAATGTCTCATCAGGACCAAAGCATTTTGACCCTCGCTCAATTTAGTTTCACATAGGCTTGAACGAATAAAGACTAATTGAACATTGAAACAGATCAGTGTTTAAGCAGACCTCATTTTTGTATCACTATAAGGGATAATGTGTCGCTGAATCTTTTCCTTATTATCTTATAAAGTTTCCTTATTTAGACCCAATTGTAAACACTTACTCACATGTACAGTAAAACATCGATCATTTAAAAAGTACAAAAGATAATTTAGACCCTTTTAGGCAGGTGGCTGCTAAATGCAGGGTGAAAGTCGTGCAGAAAGCTTCTAGAGGAGCTTTCTGCTCGACGTTCACCCTACATTAAGCTGCCACCTGTATTAAATATTGATAATGATACGTATTTTATTGTTCTGATACTCGAGATTTTACTGTATGTGTATTGAATGCTTTGCTTCATGCATATTTATTTCAGAAATTTTGACATCATGACTATTAATAGACAGTTTGTTTATAATGGCTCATGAACAAGGACATATTTGGCCATGACAGAAGCTATAAAAATCCGATCTATAATATACCATTAGTAAGCGGAGCAAAGACACGTACTCACTAACATCCATTTAGTATCTAACTCAGACAAAAGTCTCAAGATCAGACTCAGGGCTCAAAATATCATTTTCACTAAACTTTCTGAGTCTAAAGTTTGAGTCCAAAGTCTGAGTTCTAAGTAAATGCCTAGGCCCACAAGAGCCGTCTTATGTGGTCTACAGTAAAACACCTCTAAACCGGACCTTAATTTTAGTATAAATATCAGTCTTGGAGACAGATGGAAGCTTAATGCAGGATGAAAGTCATACTTTTAACTTTGCATTAAGCTGCCGTTTACATAAAAACACCTAAATCCTTCTCTACTAGAATTCCGGTTTAGAGGGATTTTAAGTACTGTACATGTACTTCTATTTGCAAAAGCGTTAAAGGCTTTGGTTAATTCTTACACTGTCACGTATTGACACCTGTAGATTTTGTCGTCTGTTACAATAGTTATTTTTTGGACGTTCTATTTGTTAAAAAAAAGAATCATAATTTCGAGCTGTCTGAATTCTGATTCGGGTTACTCGTTGTCCCATCGTCGGGTTACTCGTTGTCCCATCGTCGTTACTCGTTGTCCCATCGTCGGGTTACTCGTTGTCCCATCGTCGTTACTCGTTGTCCCATCGTCGGGTTACGCGTTGTCTCATCATGAGGTTACTCGTTGTCCCATCGTGGGGTTACTCGTTCGGCTCAAACTGTTTGCATAGGTAATCACGACTTAACCAGCATTAAAATGAACTTGTTAAATATTCATGTAAGAAATAACCACATGAGGTCTATTAACCCATTCCCTGTTTTGTGTTTATTACAAATTTCAATACCTACTGAATATTCATGGACAAAAAGGTTATTATGAAATATGGAAGATGGAGCACTGTAGCCATTTTAGAAAGTAAAGACACAGATCTTTGAAATTCTATTAGCAAACAGAGTAGACCCAGATCAGACGGCTCCTCTAGGAGCCGTCTGATATGGGTCTACTCTGTTTGCAAATGCGTGAAAACACGTTTATATGAGGGAAAGGGTTAATTAGATAATGTTTATAATAGCATATGAGCACAAGACATTTTAACTCAGACAAAACTGTATAATCAGTTCTATAGTATACCATTAGCAAACAGAGCAGACTGAAGGAGCCGTCTGATCTGGGTCTACTCAGATTGCTAAAGCGTGAAAAGAGGTTTATATGAAGGAAAGGGTTAAGAAGCGACATACTTTAACCCTGTAAGTAATTTTTCGTCTGCAACAATTGTCGTCTGCTTCAATTTTAAAAATAAAACTTCTCTCATTCCTAAATATGGTCAAAGTGACAAACAATTTGGATCCTGATGAGACGCCGCATTATGCGGCGTCTCATCTGGATCCAAACTGTTTGCATAGGTAATCACGGATTCACCGCTAGCATGCAAAGCGTCAACCAACTGTTGAAAACTTGATTCTGACATGATTCTACCCACTCGGAACACCTCGGCTATTTCTATCGAAATAAGACCTATATTCCGAACTCTGACGGAATACGGCGAGTAGTTACGATTGGATTCTATCAACTACTAACCAAGTGTCACGCCTTTGAAGAAGAAGAAGAGTGTTTATGTCATTTGGCCACGTTGTCCTTAACCCTTTCCCTCATATAAACGTGTTTTCACGCATTTGCAAACAGAGTAGACCCAGATCAGACGGCTCCTAGAGGAGCCGTCTGATCAGGGTCTACTCTGTTTGCTTATAGAATTTGATAGATCTGTTTCTTTACTTTCTAAAATGTCTACAATGGTCCACCTTGCATATTTCCTTATAACTATTTTGTCCATGAATATTCAGTAGGTGTTTAAATTTGTAATAAACCTAGAAAAGGGAAAGGGTTAACTATTTACCAGAATTTCCACTTTACTCCCTAAAATGATCATGACTGTACAGCACATGTCCACATACGGCACACAGTTATAAAATATGACGCTGTCAATGTTTACATAAAACGAGACGGAAAATATTGCACGAAGCGTCCGGTTTATCCAGGGTGTAAATTTCGCTGTCTATATATGTCGTATCTGTGATTACCTACGCAAACAGTTTGGATCCAGTTGAGATGCCGAGCCAGTCGGTGTCTCATCGGGATCTTAACTGTTTGTTACTGTGGTAACGTTTTGGGATTCTTCAAGAAAAAGGTAGAAAATTGACACGACGAAAATTGTAACAGACGACAATTGGCAGACGACAATATTTTGCAGACAACAATATTTGGCAGTTTAGTTTAAACATATTCTATTACTAATATTTTCACAGTTGTACATATATGTATTTTACAAATGACCACAATTAGATATACAAGTAAATGGGTCGGACCATAAGTTCTGGCAACATTAGAAAAGGTCCTCCCCATATTTGGCAGCGAAAGAGTTAACGGTTCGTTCGGGATCTACTCTGTATGTGAAGGTTTCTATCAGGTAAATGCTTAACCCTTTCCCTCATATTGACAACTTTTGACGACTCTGTAAAAGTCACTTTGTGAAACCATTGTGATATATAGAGCATTTGCTCCTATAGAAGCGAATGCTCTATTTATCACAATGGTTTCAAGCTACAAAATTCTAAAAGTTTCCTTTTCTGTAGTTAATGCTCCTTTTCGGTAGATTTTTTTCAAAGTGACTGTATCTAAAAATAGCCTATGAGGTAATGGGTTAACCCATTCCCTCATAGGCAATTTTTAGATCCAACCTCTTTGAATAATTATACCGAAAAGGAGCATTACCTAGAGAAACGACACAATTTAGAATGTTGTAGTTCTGAAACCATTGTGATAGAGCATTTGCTCTTTAAGAGCAAATGCTCTATTTATCAAAATGGTTTCAAAAAGTGACGTTTACAGAGGTGTAGAAAGGCGTATTTATGGAGGAAAGGGTTAAGTAGTCAATGTGTCTGACAAGTTGGGCCTATAAACCGTCATACAAGTATGAGGACAGTTTAACAACAAACAAACCCCAATCAAATTTCCGCAGGCTAATATTAACTTTGTGTATAATTATATCATGGAAATTATTATCATCTTTGCACATAGTTTTGATCTAGATAATACGTAAATGATAATAGATAATATTAATACGTAAAAGATAATAGATAATATTCAGTGCGTCTCATCAGGATCGAAACTATTTGTATTCAATCCGCAATGATTTCGAAAGCAATGGAAGAAATTAACTTTGAGAATTGCAGAAGGCTTTTATTTTTTACCGACGACAATTACTTAACGTTGTAAGTTATTATCCTATACCCATGTCATACATTACTCGTTTTGGTTGTTTTTGTCACATCTGTCGTGCACGACACAGGTCTTCAGCACGCGCTATTTTATACAATTATACGCTATATAGAAGAGCCTGCATATAGCGAACACATAATTCGTCCTTTCTGTATTGAATATTCATGTCAGAACTAATGTCATCCTGCCAATCTTGTAAGCGCAACTCATCTGAAAGTGTTCAACAGAATTTCATAAAACCTTGCATGTAGCAAGGACACGATATGTAGATGTGCATATTGTCGGGGAGTTTTCCTTCTGCATGTTTTTCTTGGAGTTACGCCCATTTGAACATAGAAATCGCTAGGTCTTTTGACCCTATCCTTGTAAGTGCACCTCCTCTGAAACAGAATTTCATAAAACCTTGTATGTAGCAATTTAAGGGCACACTGTGTAGATGTACATAATGTCGGGGATTTTCCCTTCTGCATTTTCTTTATGGGAGTTATGCCCCTTTGAACTTAGAAATCGCTAGGTATTTTGACCATAACCTTGTAAGCACAACTCCTCTGAAACTGTTTAACAGAATTTCATAAAACATTGAATGTAGCAAGGGCACAATGTGCAGATGTACATAATGTCTTGGAATTTTCCTTTTGCAATGTTAAGCGCCTTTGGACTTAGAAATCACTTGGTCTTTTGATCATAATCTTGGGATTTATTCCAGATATTATGTATGGTTGAACTCGTAAGTACAACTCCTCTTACATGGGTAGTCGGATTTCAATGAATCTTTCACAGAAGGTAATACGTCATATGAAGATGTACATGAAATATGATCTTTACGATCGGACATATTTCAGGGGAGATAGTTTGACTTTAGGATTTATTCCAGGTATAGTGTATTTTTGAACTTGTAAGAGCAACTCCTACATGGGTAGTCGGATTTCAACGAACCTTGAATAGAAGGTAGTACATCAGATGAAGATATGCATGAAGGAACATCTTTATGGTTCAACAAATTTCAGGGGAGATAATCAGACTTTAGAATGTATTCTAAATATTATTAAGTATGTTGAACTCGTAAGCGCAACTCCTCGTACACGGGTAGTCGGATTTAAATGAATCTGTAACAGAAGATAATGCGTCATATGAAGATGTGCATGAAGGATAATTTTTATTATCCGACATATTTCAGGGGATATAATTTGACGTTAGGAATTATCCCAGATATTTTGTATTTTGAACATGTAAGAGCATCTCCTATATGGGTAGTAAAACTTTGACAGTAATGTAATTGTTCCTTATGTAATGCTTCATGCTATTCTATAACAAAACATGGACTTAGTCATAATAGTACATGGAGTTTGGGAATTCAATTCATGTAATGCTATTGTGCATCTCTTATTTTAGTTTTTTATCAAAATGTTTTGTGGGATCCCAATGCAAGACAAACCATTAGCCAAGACTATACACGATAAGCAGGGGTATCCGATAAAGAGCTTTACACACAGTTACTGCGTTGAACATCTGCTGCGTTATTTTTGTCCTGCATTAACTGCCTACTAGCTTTTAAAAACCGGCATAGTATTGCGTTATTTTTGGTCTGCGTGAAGCATTGGTCTGTATGAAAACATTCACAATTTTATTACTTTTGTTCTGCGTTAACCCTTTCCCTGTTCTAGGTTTTTTTTTCAAATTCTAATACCTACTGAATATTCATGGAAAATAATTATAATGGAATATGGAAGGTAGAACATTGTAGCCATTTTAGAAAGTAAAGAAACAGATCTATCTAAGTCCATAAGCAAACAGAGTAGACCCTGATCAGACGGCTCCTCTAGGAGCCGTCTGATCTGGGTCTACTCTGTTTGCAAATGCGTGAAAACACCTTTATATGAGGGAAAGGGTTAAGCAATTACCTGCTGTTAAATATTCATCATTAAATAATTATATTACTTTCGTTCCACAGTAAGTAAAAGCCTTGTAAAGATTCACTATTATGTTACATTATGCAAAATACACGTACCTGCTTTTAAAATCCCGTCCACTGATTTCTTTCTGCATTAAGTGACTCTTTGCTTTTAAAACCCCGTCACTGCACTGCTTTAGTCTGCATTAAGTGACCCTTTGCTTTTAAAACCCCGTCACTGCACTGCTTTTGTCTGCATTAAGTGACTCTTTGCTTTCTGAATCCCGTCACTGCATTACTTTTTTCTGCATTAAGTTTATACATTGTACATGCTTCCAAAAACAAACCGTCACGCTGCATTACATTCGATCTACTTTTAGTGATTACCTGTTTGTAAAGACCCAGTGTTTTATTCACTAATTGATCAATGAGTCTAATTTGAGGGGTCTAACGAGGGCCTACTGTAGTTGAAAAACCGGACAGGTCAAAAACACATGACCGATATCGGCGGAATCCTGTATGAATCAATAGAATTATCTCTCATTTAAAACCCGCAGTCATGGGACAAACCGAAACGCACGGATATAAATAACCAGGACCTTTTTACTCGTGCATCATTTAACTGCAGGCCCAGGTGAATGCACACTAAGGAAGTAAGTACATGTACACGTATTTGTAATATTTTACCTGCCAGGGATACATTTTCGTACCTTTGCACACAGACTATACCCATATTAGACGGCTCCTTTAGGAGTCATTTGATCGGGGTCTGCTCTGATTGCTAATTAATTCTTTCGGTGCCAATATCGCCTGTTGACACCATTGAAAACAGTGCATTTCCAGGTCAGATGCCGCCTTTTCAAGGCTGCATCTGACCTGGGACTTCACTGTTTTCTGTATTATTTTAACCCAAGCATACAGGTTTTTAAAAACAAATGTTTTACTAATATACCGCCAGAATGTTAATGAGGTAAACGGTTTAAAGATGTTTGTTGTTGTTTATCTAGCATTATACTATGTTGTAAGCAGCTATAGAATACCCTGATCAGACGGCTCCGGTAGGATATGGCTTCATCCTGTTTGCAAAGGCGTAAATAGGCGTTTGTATACAAAATAAGCTGTCTAATATTTGCTTCATATAAATGCATTTTCACACATTTGCAAACAGAGTGGACTCAGATGAGAGGGACATTATCCGTCTGATCAGAGTCTATTGTATTCTGTTTACTTGCGACAGGATAAAGGTCTGATTTTACTGTGTTTTTTAAAGCAAGACAAATCCCCTGAAAAGTGTTAATTAGTAAAATTCAGCTAATAACCTGTAATAAATATTCATGATGTCATTATTTCTTACATGAATATTGAACAGGTCAAGGGTTAAAGGCCATCACGAAGAGGTCTAATTATGGGTCTGTAAGACAGGTGGTAGCTTAATGCAGGTCAAAGTAATGCAGAACATAGGAGCTTTTAGTATTACTTATTCATGTATTAAGCAACCACCTGTTTATTAATATGCCTGTGTCCAATCAATTTAAGGTCCCTTAAGACAGGTCCTACTATATTCAAGGTCGCTTGAGACAGGTTCAACTGTATGTTTGAGGTGAAGGAATAACTGAAGATTTCAGCACGTCATTCAAAATATTAGATAAAATTACCAACAAGAATTTGTCCACGTGACCTTGCAAAGATCGTTTCGTTTCGTTTCTTTGCAAAACGCATATACCTTTACTAACCATGCAAGACATTAAAAATGCCGCGCTTTATCAGGGTCATCAATGTACGAACATCAATGTAAAACGCAGTTAAACCTGTTTTCAATGACCCTTAAAAAGGAGCCTATAATTCTGTCTTTAAGGCAAGTGGTAACTTAATGGAGTTAAATATAATAGAGGAAGTTCCTAAATGAATTTCTGCATTACTTACTCGTGTATTAAGCTACCATGGTCTCTTTTCCTGCCTCTGTCTGTCTGTCTCTGTCTGTCTCCGTCTCTTTCTCAATGTCTCTCTGTATCTGTATGTCTCTGTCTGTCTGTCTATCTGTCTCCCTTTTCTCCCCCTCTCTCTCGCTCGCTCGTTCTCCCTTTTGTCAGTTCAAGTGTCCTATATTTGGCTTATGCTGATTGTTATGTATCTCGTCTCTCTTATACACGCACCCACTAACGCGGGATTAGTTACTTGGCATTTCATCTGTATCCAAACTAATGATAGAGGTTCCAACGGTCCTCACTGATATGTTTCTAAACTAATCGCAGAGGTTACAAACGGTCCTCACTGATATGTATCTAAACTAATTGCAGAGGTTACCAAGAGGTTACCTCACTGTTAACAAATGTCCTCACTGTTTCAGAGATCAAGTGCATTTAACACGAAATAGCATCTACAGTATAGGATACAATTAGTAGCTCTGACGTAATTAGTATAATTAAGCTTATACGGCTATATATTTTTTATATATTCGGGGCCTGTTACAGTGTAGATCGCGTGTCAGGATTCAGAAAGATCGCAAACCTAGGCATCAAATTAGTTTTCTATATCCGTAATCGGATCTCTTCGGTATTACGTCGACATTGACGAAATTAGACGAGGATTTCAGATAGTTCCGGATCTCGATTTCCCCCACATGCTACATTGCCCACAACGAAGGGATATAAAAATATGCTTAGATAAAATTTGACTATTTTTTAGCAGAGATTCATGTTGATGTCTTTCTGAATTAGGATCTATGGCTAGAGAATGTAAGTAAACAGTTATCTTAGAGTTTATTTGGAAATATACTCGTGCTTTAGAGTGATTTAATAGCTCTTTCCTTCCTAAACTATTTTGAGACCCATGACCTCTTTCAATAAATATACCGAAAAGAAACATTTACTAGAAAAATTGAACACCCCCACCTAAAAGTGTGTAGTTTTGAAACCAATGTGACAAATAGAGCATTTGGGGCAAACACTCTATATATCACAATGGTTTCAAAACTGACTTTTAAAAAGGCGTCAGAAAGTTCCTGCAGAAGGCGTTCTGTCTTGTTCTATTCTGTTTGCAAAGGCGTGAAAATTAGAACACGCCTGTATCAGATAAAGGTTTACACAGTTTCTTAGCATATCTCTTATTTTCTCCGCTAGTTTGCCGACGGACCTGGTCGACTGGTTAACGCGCTCGACTACAATACCAAGTAGCGAATTCGATCCCCGGCCGGAACAAGTCCTTCGGATGAGACTTTATAAACCGAGGTTCGGTGAATTATTGCTTAACACTGGGATTCTAAAAGAAGTAGAGACACTCTATCGATAATAAGAGAGGGACATTGCGCTTTGGTTTCGCTGTATCCGTTTCCCTCTCTCTGGGATGTCCCACTAGCCCTTAGCTGACAGAAACGGACGTGTTAATCAACAAAGTTTATGTTATAAACGCTTTAGAATCGTTTGGAATAGACGACTGAATTGAAATAAGGTGTTTAGTAGCGAAATTACAATTGAAACCCTTAGCCCGACTGTGAAAGAATAATGTCTGCTTAAATTTGGATCTGTTCACTTTTGAGCGCCATTTTTTGAAAACTATTGGCGAAGTGTCCTGACACACGTTTGTGAGTTACTATTTGCGTAATTATTCCTTGTTCAACATTAGTTTATGATTTTAAAGGGGATGTCCCTACATTTGACACGTTTCATAAACACTTAAAATGTACAAAACTCATTTGTTTATATGCTGAAAAGTAGTACAAATGTATATCGCAAAAAGCCCCGTCCAATTACCGTTTATAATGACAAAACATCCATGTGTTTGATATCGCCTAATATCACTAATATCCACAGACATGGAATAACATGGAACACGGATAAGCCTTTTTTCACCGCGGTAAAACCAAACCTATAACATTACATAAGCAAACGAAGTAGACCCAGAACACAAGCTTCTGAAGGAGTTGTCTGATCATGTTCTGCCCTGTCTGCAAAATACGTGAAGTAGTGTTTCTATGAATGAAAGGGTTAAGACTAAATGTCAAGCAGTTTGGATCCTGATGAGATATCGAGTTATTCGGCGTCTCATCTGGATCGAAGTTGATTGCAAATGTGACTAAAGTTGCGGATAACGTACTGATGGATATTTAATGGAAGTAAGCCTCTTTATTTATTGCTCTGCTCTGATTCGTAGTAAGCTTATATACTTTAAGTTTCGAAACCATTGTGATAAATAGAGCATTTGCTCCTTATCTAATGAGCAAATGCTCTATTTATCAGTATGGTTTCGAAACTACACAATTCTAAAAACCCTTTTTGCTAATAAATGCTCCTTTTCGGTAGATTTATATACATGCATTTTTAAATCTATTGAATAACAAAAACACCGACCTTTCAGCTAGTACTTGTAGGATTGTCCTGATACAGGGGTTGGGTTTAATGTAAATATATACATGTTGTACAGGGATTGGGTTTTATGTAAATATATACATGTTGTAAGAGTTAGAAGGCCATAGGACGGGTCTAAATAGGGCATTTGTAATCTGTGATGTCAAGGTCGACTATTTGGGTGACGCGTATACGCCATTCCTAGAATGAGTTTTTAATTCCGACGAACTGTTTACAGTAAAACCCTCTAAACCGAACGTTAAGTTTACTATCATAGATATCTGTACTGGAGACAGGTGGCAGCTTAACCCATTACCTCATAGGCTAGTTTTAGATCCAACCTCTTCGAATAAATCTACGGAAAAATAGCATTAACTAGAGAAAAGGAAACTTTCAGAATTTTGTAGTTTGAAATCATTGTGCTCTATTTATCACAATGGTTTCAAAGTCGTCAGTATGAGGGAGTGAGTTAATGCAGACCGAAAGCGACAGCTAGGAGCTTTCTCTGTTGTTTTTATTCTGCATTAAACAACAGCCTGTGCACAAAATGCAATAAACTGGGAGTGTTACGTTTTAACCCTTCGCTTGCTGAATTTTGAAATACATGTCTCCTTCTGTACCCATGCCCTGTTGTATAATTACATATATCTACACAGTGTACACGTATTTCGCTGTGCAATCACTGCTGTGGAGTGCACTGGTTGCACAATCAACTTGTAAATAGTGCAGACCCTGACGAGACAGTTCCTGCAGGAGCTGTCTCATCTGGGTCTTCGCTGTTTACAGTTAGGTATATTGAGGGTTAAGAACTGTAACGTTCCGGGGCGTTTATTAGGAATCATACGATATGTACAAAACGTATTAGTCAAACTGTTTCCGGTTCACTGAATCAAACACATTCAATTAACCCTTTACCTCATAGGCTTTTTTTTTAGATACAACCTCTATGAAAAAATCTACCGAAAAGGAGCATTAACTAGAGAAAAGAAAAAAGTTTAGCATTTTGTAGTTTGAAACCATTGTGATAAATGCTCTATTTATCACAATGGTTTCACAAAGTGACTTTTACAGAGTCGTCAAAAGTCGTCAATATGATGGAATGGGTTAACCCTCGCTTGCTATTCACGTCAATATACCTATCTGTAAATAGTGAAGACCCAGATGAGACAGCTCCTGCAGGAGCTGTCTCATCAGGGTCTGCACTATTTACAAGTTGATTGTGCAACCATTGCACTCCACAGCAGGGATTGCACAGCGATATACTTGTACACAGTGAAGATATAGGTAATTATACAACAGGGCATGGGTAAAGAAGGAGAAATGTATTTTAAAATTCAGCAAGAGAAGGGTTAAAGGAATTTGATCTGTGTTTGTTTATGAAATAGAAGACCCTGTAGAGCTGATGTCATTAGTTTCTGTCATTCTTAAAAAATATTTTGTTCATGGTTCTATTATGAAAGATGTCAATGAATTAATATTCACGGTCTCATGATTTCATATTCATGAATATTCATGAGACAAAGTGAGAAAATATTGTCAAGACTAATCAGTTGTTATGTATTGCATGCAGGAACACCTCTTAGTGTCACTATTACTGAATACAGAGACGTCTTGCTAATCCGCCTTCCTGATTAGTTAACCCTTTCCACCATATATATAAACGCCTTTTCGCGCATTTGCAAACAGCGCAGACCCAGATCAGACTGCTTCTATAGGAGCCGTCTTATCAGGATCTGCTCTGTTTGCTTTTGACATGATAGAGATCTGCTTTGACTGTTTTGGTCATAGCAAACAGTTTCCTGGGAAAGGTTACATTATAAAAGATCAACTAATGCGTATTCGTGAATGCATTATTTCTTTAATGAATATTGAACAGGGAAAGCGTTGACATGGGATTCTTAATGCATGGCAAAGGCAGTACAGAAAACTCCTATAGGAGTCTTAATGCATGACAAAGGCAGTACAGAAAACTCCTATAGGAGTCTTAATGCATGGCAAAGGCAGTACAGAAAACTCCTATAGGAGTCTTAATGCATGGCAAAGGCAGTACAGAAAACTCCTATAGGAGTCTTAATGCATGACAAAGGCAGTACAGAAAACTCCTATAGGAGTCTTAATGCATGACAAAGACAGTACAGAAAACTCCTATAGGAGTCTTAATGCATGGCAAAGGCAGTACAGAAAACTCCTATAGGAGTGTTAATGCATGACAAAGACAGTACAGAAAACTCCTATAGGAGTCTTAATGCATGGCAAAGGCAGTACAGAAAACTCCTATAGGAGTCTTAATGCATGACAAAGGCAGTACAGAAAACTCCTATAGGAGTCTTAATGCATGACAAAGACAGTACAGAAAACTCCTATAGGAGTCTTAATGCATGGCAAAGGCAGTACAGAAAACTCCTATAGGAGTCTTAATGCATGACAAAGGCAGTACAGAAAACTCCTATAGGAGTCTTAATGCATGGCAAAGGCAGTACAGAAAACTCCTATAGGAGTCTTAATGCATGACAAAGGCAGTACAGAAAACTCCTATAGGAGTCTTAATGCATGACAAAGACAGTACAGAAAACTCCTATAGGAGATTTCTGTATAAGTTTTGCCTTGTATTACGCCGCCACCTGTTTTAAATTTCCAGAATTAGACTTGTTTCGAGTAATCGTATTAATTAGCAAGGTTTTACTACATACATGTGCACATTGTGGTCACCAAAATATGCGAAGCATAACGATCTATTAGGAGGTTTCGTCCAGTGACAGTATTTTTGCTGTACCCAGACACTTGATAAACCTGGTAGAAGTTTCATTTGTTTTTTTTAACCCTTTACCTGATGAATATTTATGTAAGAAATATTGATTCCATAAAACGTTTTTATATGCTTTTTATAATAACATATGAAAACAGGAATGCTTGGCTATGGCAGGACTGTAGAATCATATCTATAGAACAGAGCAGACGCTAATCGGTCTGATTTAGGCTTACCCTATTTGCATGAAAATGCTGTACTATCAGATGAGGGGGATACATTATACATATCATATATCATCTACAATAAAACCTCTCTTAACCAGAATTCTAGTAGAGAATAATTTAGAAAATTTAGGTAGGTGACTGTTTAATGCAGGGTGAAAGTCACCATCTAGGAGCTTTCTGCATGACTTCCACCCTTCGTTAAGCTGTCACCTGTCTTCAAGACCGATATTTATACTAAATTTAACGCCCGGTTAAGGGAGGTTTTACTGTATATCATCTCGTGAATAAGGATAGGACCAACTTATTTAGTTACACCCCAGCCCCTCTTCAATATGTATGGACTGTCAAAATAGCATACGGGTATTATCAATAAAAGACTATCCCTAACATAACTTATCTCTTGTTCTGGTGAAAAATCATTTAAGAAACAATGACATCATCAACATCTATTTTGCTGACCTTTTCATAAAGACAACAGGATTTTCTGACCATAGCATAAACTGTAGAATCAGGGTCCATCCTTATAAAGTTTTTTAATTGAGTCTGAGTTCGTTCTCAAGCTTTTGATTGGTCAGATTTGAGTTATAAAGCTCTTGATTGGTCAGATTTGAGTTCTCAAGCTTTTGATTGGTCAGATTTGAGCCAGATCTCGGACTCAACTAAAAGTTTTATAAGCATGGACCAGATCTACACACAGCCAGACTCTGGTCAGACTCCTCGTACAAGAACCATCTGATCTAGGTCAACTTCATTTTCAAATGGCGTGAAATGGCGTATTTATAAAGTAAAGGGTAAACTACACGAACGGAGCTCAAGTAGTTCGTGCTTTGGTGCTTGGTACACGTGCACTGTTGATATGATAATGACGGTGTTATTTATAGCTAGAAAAAAATGAATAACCACAAAACTTAGGAAAGGAGTGGCAAAATGGGTAGTACCAGGCTTTGGCTAGCTTCGCTAAATAATATACGCACCAGAAATCACCAATTCACAATTGGTTGGTTGACTGTCATGGACAGTCATGGAGTAAAGGATTATAGAACACGTCTTAGATGTCAATGAAGTATCGTGGTCAGGATTACTTGGACTTGGTAAACGTATAAAATATATTCATTATGTGTTGTCACGATCAGTTTGATTTCAATATCTTAATCAATAAAGAATGCGACCAGTTTAATTTAATGCTGAATACATTTTTCATATTCACAGTGGAATAGTCCAAGCGTGTTTAACTATAGGGCCAATGCAATGTGAAAGGCTTAACCCTTCTCTTGAATTTTAAAATACATTTCTCCTTCTTTACCCATGCCCTGTTGAAGAATTACACATATCTTCACTGTGTACATGTATTTCACTGTGCAATAACTGCTGTAGAGTGCACTGGTTGCACACTCAACTTGTAAATAGTGCAGACCCTAACGGATCGGGCAACATGATTTTTCTCAGCAGGAAACAAAAAGTCAGACACCCCGCCAATGATCTGTATAACTAATAATGTAAACAAATAATGACGTCATGAATATCAATTAACTAATTTGTTTTATAATGTCACTATGAACAACGGGATTTTTTTTTATCCTAACAGGCTCGGTAGAATTATATCTATATTACCTCGTAAGCAAATAGAGCAGCCTCTGTTCAGGCGGCTCCTACAGGTCTACTCTGTTTGTAGAGGCGTAGAAAGCCGTATTTATGGAAAACAGGCGTCTCATCAGGATCCAAACTGTTTGTTATTGTTACTATGTTTTTGAAACAAAAATGAAGAAAAGCAGTCATCTGCCTTTAGCACAAAATACTTGATGTAATTTAGTGGCCGTTATAGAGAGGTTTTACTGTAGTGTAAAGCCAGATCAGACATTGTGTTTGAAGTCAGAATCTTTAAGACAGGTGGCAGCTTAATGCAGTGTAAAAGTCATGCGGAAAGCTTTTCTAGGAGCTTTCTGCATGGCTTTCATCCTGCATTAAGCAGCAAGCTGCCCACAAAGACATAAATTCTTCATTATTAAAATTTCGCAGTATCGAGTTTTTACTTTAGTTGTATTCTTTGTATAAAACCTATATTTATGTTAGAAGTTTTATGACCCTGCTTTTTATAAACCCTGCTAATGCGACCGCCTAAAAGAGGTATACTCATGGGTGCTAGATGGAGGTGGTAGCTTAATGCAGGACAAAAGTAATGCCGAACGCTCTTAGAGGAGCTTTCTGCATTACTTTTGTCCTGCATTAAGCAACCACCTGTTTATAAAGAGAGGCATGCAGACGCTGGATGTAGATGGACAGAAACAGAGAGAGAGAGAGAGAGAGAGAGAGAGAGAGAGAGAGGCATGCAGAAGCTGGATGTAGATGGGCAGAAACAGACAGAGTAAAAGAGAGAGGAAGGGACTGAATAACATGGAGAGAACTCTCTGTGTGTGTGTGTGTGTGGGGGGGGGATACACAGGAGAGAGGTCATAAAGGACGCGAGTTTTCATATTTGTTCTCAATAGTTCTGGGTGAGTCTATTCGTATCTGTTGTGTATAGAGACCCGACCTAATTATCATGCTATTTAGTTTTTGTCTGGGGTGAGGCCGCGCACTCATGCACTGTATGATTCAGTTAACCACGTACTCTGTTTATTAGAACGCCCGTATTATAATATAACCCTTTCTTTGGCACTAATTATTGACTTTAACACCCACGCTCAGCTCATCATAAACAAGATAGTGAATTTTGTCAATTATGGGATATTTATTCAATGACAAGGTCGCTATTTCATAATGTGTTTTGTTGGGTATCATAGCAACTTCCGCCTACGTGCCTACGAACTCTAAAGGCACATAACCACGAATAATATGGTAGCATAACATTGTAAGAGTTACTTCCCTTTGGTCATGTTGCTTAATACTGAGGCATAGATAGAGGTATTTTATAAATCAAACGTCATTTCTCCGCCAAAGGTCACCATGTAAGGTTTGGATGGTGATTTTCACCCTGCATTAAGCAGCCACCTGTCTAAAAGTATCTTAATTCTTCTAGAGAGGTTTTGCTGTAAGTTTACATCTGATTGCGCAATAGATAATGTACATGTATGTGCATGTATTTGGTTTAAATATGTAATTTGACAATCATGGTGAAATGCATTAAGGAAATTCCAATAACGTTTGTTCTAAAACAATGCTGCATGAATAGATATTACCGAACCACGTAGACACACGTTTATCGAAGATATCTATAGTAACACGCCTGTAATATACATGTAAATTCAATAGATCTGTCTTAAGCGGCCTTAAAAAAGAGGTCTAATTTTTTGTCTTTACGACAGGCGGTATATTAAATGCAGGTGAAAAGTAATAACAAATCTCCCATATGAGCTTTCTACATTATTTTTGCCATGCATTAAGCAATCACCTGGTTTTAAAGTTTGATATGTTTGACTTTATCATAATTATGAGTCTTTGACATGACATGGTTGTTATACATAGCGATTAGTTACGGGTGGTGAGATTAGTTTAGTTTACATAATCGGTTTACAGTGCTCCCTCTCTACAACGACACCCTTTGGGATACGAAGATTGTATGTGTTGTTCAGAGGGAGTTGTTATAGGGAGGGAAAATCAAACATAATTAGCTTGTTTGCAGATCCCCAGATAAGGTGTATTTCGAGAAATAAAACCGTTATGCCTCCATCAAACCCTATGTTGTGACCACTCTTTAGAATCGTCACAAAGTGACGATTCTAAAGAGTGGTCACAACATAGGGTTTGATGGAGGCATAAAGAAAATACGATGGAAAAAGTTGTTTCTGGAGCCTTGTTGTTTCGGAAACAGTGACACGCGTTGTTGTAAGGAGGGACTCGTTATTGAGAGGGCCGTTGTAGGGAGGGAGCACTGTAGTTAGTTTGTTAGTTCATATTCTATCTCTCTTATCCTCATTCGTTCAGTCATTTTTTATTTCTCTTTCGCTCCTACATGAGCCGGCTGATCTAGGTCTACTCTATTTGTAAAACTGTTTAAATACGTATTTATGAAGTAAACGATTAACAAAGAAAATATTGTAGTAATAAGAAATAATTTGGCTGCTGCTAAATTCATAGAGAAAATCATACTGGAAGCTTCAAGATGAACATTCTGTTTTACTTTATTGCTGCATTAAGCTGCTGTCTACCTTTAAGACGGATAGTATGCTACTTATTTGATTGTCCAGGTTAACTGTATATTATAGTAAAAGAAATTTATAATTTATCTCCAGCTTATTTGCCACATTCTTTAATCTGATTCTACATCCCTTGTCACGGGAAATATCTCGTGTTTATAGCACATCATTAATACATGTAAATATTTATTAGAATATTCAAGAATTCAATAGTTAAATGACCTCTGAGTTCACATTTTGGGGAAATTTTGTTTAGTAATACAGTAAAACCCCTCTAATGCGACCACCCAAAAGGGGCATAATTCTGGTTGCCAGGGGCAGGTGGTAGCTTAATGCAGGACGACAGTTATGCAGAAAGCTCCTCTAGGAGCTTTCTGCATAACTTTCGTCCTGCATTAAGCAACCACCTGTTTATAAAGACATCCTTGTTTATTCATTAAGTGGTCGCATTAGAGGGGTTTTACTGCACCCAGTAAAAGCATGTCATAATGAAACATTGATTTGGGCCCAATACAGTTAAACCCTTTCTTAACCGGAATTCTAGTAGAGAAGAATTTAGATACTTTTAGGTAGGTAGTTGGTTAATGCAGAATGAACGTCAGACAGAAAATTCCAAGAGGAGCTTTCTGCGTGACCTTCACCCTGCATTAAGCTGCCACCTGTCTCCAAGACTGATATTTGTACTGACTTGAAAGTCCGGCTTAGAGAGGTTTTACTGTACAACATTTTGATATTTGAATCAAACGTATGTCAGCACAATATCTAGGTGGATATGGATGTGATACTCTATATCTATAAACCTTTTACTCCATATATATATATACACATTTTAACACCTTTGAAAACAGTATAGACTCTATAGACAGGCAACACCTGTATGGGCCGTCTGATCAGGGTCTGCAGGGTCCATGCTTATAAAACTTTTAGTTGAGTCTGAGTTTGTTCTCAAGTTTTTGATTGGTCAGATTTGAGCCTTTGGCTCAAATCTGACCAATCAAAAGCTTGAGAACTCAAATCTGACCAATCAAAAGCTTGAGAACGAACTCAGACTCAACTAAACAGCTTTATAAGCATGGACCCATGTTACTTATGCAGTTATATAGATCTAATTCTACAATTATTGTCACGGCAAATCTTGCTTGTGCTCATTTATCGTTATACAGAAATAGTATAATTAATATTCACGATACCATTATTTCTTACATGAATATTCATGGGATAAGGGGTACAACATTTTGGAGTTAACAAACTGGTACATGACAACATTTGTTTTTGGGTCAAAACTTAAACGTTTCCTTTATAGAAACGCCTTTTCGGATAGGGTAGACCGTTATCAGATGGCTCCTGTAGCTGTCTGAGCAGGGTCTGCTCTGTTTGCATATGAACTTATATAGATCTCTCATTACTGCCATGACAAACTCTCCTGCTTGCATGTGCCAGAATAAAAGTTGTTCTAATTAATATTCATGAAGTGATGAATTTTTGTAGGTTAAACTGATCATATGTAGCCATATCAACAGTAGATTTTATTACCCCCACCCCCCCCCAAAAAAAAAAAACCACAAAAAAACAACAAAACACACACACCACCACCACCGCCACCACCACCGCCGCCGAAAAATACACATGTGTCATACTTTTGAAAAGTCCGACAGATTAACTCTATATTATTATAATGAGGTATGCCTTATATGGATTTTTTAGAGCCAGTGCATATACATATTACAAAATCAGCTTCTGAGGCGCATAAAGTTAACGAGACACTAACAGTTTAGTATGGAAAGATTGGCTAGATGACTAGATGGCTATTTGAATAAATAAACATTTCCAATGCCATATTTTATTTTGAAATTTATATAGGCATATCGCTCGACCGACTTTATTCTAGAATTTCTCATTCTCATGGGTTTTACATGTAATGTTCTATAATTAGTAGTTCTATATTTAGAATGAAACGGGTATACCTGTAAAATACCTGTATCGGGTTTGTTTTTGCTGTGTTAGGATAATCTTTGCCGTTTGGATCCAGATGAGACGTTGAGTAATTCGGCGTTTTGAATAGGATCTATTTATGATTCTGAAAAGAAGTTGAAAACCAAATCCCTCACTGAAACTGAAGCAGACGATATGTTTAGCAGACGACATGTATTCGGCGGCGATAGGTTGAAATCATTTAACCTCATTTGTTTTCACACTCAGCTTGTAGAACGCTTTTCCTCATGAATATTCATATAAGAAATAATTACATCATGGATATTCATTTTTTTTAATAAAAAATATAACCATGGAAAGTTTCGGCCATAGAAGAAACTGTAAAATTCCATTAGCTGTTTTAAGGCGTATCGATGTAAAAAGTGATTAACCCATTTGTTCCCAGTAGATTCTTCCATGGTTATATATTGGATTAGTCTATCTTTTATCTAAGGGATGTCTGGTCTAATTTTTCATTTTTGTTTTGTTTTATATTGAATTTCCTATCAGCAAACAGTGTAGACTCTGATCAGACGCCGCATTATGCGACGTCTGATCAGAGTCTACACTGTTTGCCTTCGTCCCATATATGGGATCGTGGGAGCAAATGGGTTAAGAAGAAAAATACCAAGACCTAGAATGAAGCAAAATGTAATTTGAGCAAGATTAATAATCTGTGTTCATATTCTAAGATATGATGTTGATGGCTTAACCATTACGTCATGAATAGTCATGAAAGAAATAATGACATCATGAGTATTAATTAGACAAGTAATTATATTGGTATATGAAGACAAGAAGTTTTAGCCATTACAGAAAATGTGGAATCATATCTGTTTCATTTCGTAAACAAACAGAACAGACCCTGATCTTGGTCGACCGTGTTTGCAAAGGCGTAAAAGTCGTCTATTCAGTTATCTACTCACAACTTTTTACCAGTAGAACATGGTTCCTATCGTCCGTTAAAAGCTACATACCAATACAATCATGTATCCAACAAAGTACTTGCAAACCATGAAGATCTATGATAATTGCAGGTAGTCCCAATACTCCAGTATCGATAAGAAGCAACGACATGTAAATTAAACTGTTTTCATCAAGAACAACTCATTCAGTTCCCCATAAAACCCTTTTTTTGTGACCAGTCGTTAGAATCGTCTCTTCCAGACCATTCTAGCGGGTGGTCAAAACACAGGGCTTGGTAGAGAAATCACAATACGGCCCTTATCTATGACTCTGGTCGAGAATGAGTTGATAAAACTACCATATACAATTAATAAATAATTACAGACAGGTCTCGTGATAGTGACAGAGAATAAACGTCCAGAAACAAGGTCGTCAGTATAAAAATATAGAATACAAACCGCCTCCCTTTACTTGAACATAGAACTATATAACTATTTATATTAACAATATAAATATTTATATTAACAACATATTGTATTTAATCAAATAGCACAGTTAAACATTTATTCCACTGTTGTTCTTTTTTCATTAACTTTCCACCAGTACCTTCAAAGCAAAATACCCACTGAAGATATTGCGAAATATACATGTACACGCAGCCTACGTAAGCCTACGTGTCACGTGATTGAGATCTATAAATATTTCATACTCAACGAGGTAGTGAACATACTATCTAGGACAGCACGGAAGTTAACATCGAGAGAACTAAAGGTAGATCTACGCTCAACCTATTTATAGTTTAAAGTTATATGACAATTTAATGAACGATACTATTTTGGTTTATATTGAGGGATTGTTTAAAATATTTGAATTAATATATAATACAGCCTTGGGCACAGGGGGGCCATTTCTAGGGTCTACATGGTCTAAAAAGTCAAAAAATTGATTGGGTCGATTTAGTGTTATATCATTTACACGAAATGGCCCCCTGTGGCCTTGGGTTTATCGATAAAATGCTCGGTGTAGATCCTGATCTGGTCGTGGTATACACTATTTAGTTTTATATTCCATATACGAAGTTATACAAAATATAAATTCATTCTGTCTACAGTATTTAAAGTTCATGTATCGAGATGGACTTTACAATTTTGCTGAATTAGCGTTTTTGTATATTGTTATCAATTGTATTTAACACAATATATGGATATTAATTTAAGTATTTGTTACGGTGTGAATTTTCACGGATTACAAATGTTGCTGTGACAGACAGTTAATGGTCACTTTATATACATTAGTCCACAAGCAAACAAAGCAGACCCTAATCAGACAGCTATTACATGTACAATAACTGTCTGAAATTAGTCTACACTATTTGCAAAGGTGGTTTACAGCTTATGAATGTACTTGAACATAGAATTCTCTCAATGAGGAAAAACGCTCATGTAGAAAATACATTTAGAATTGCTGATTAAGTTTTTTTATGGATATAAAACAAACAGCTTTTCGGATATGTGTTTTCGGCTGTTTAATGTCAAATTACATTTAAGTATTAAAGTGTTATATAAGATTAAAGTTGTATTTGTAAATGGATTTTCTGAAGTTTGTTCGTTTAATCTATAATATCACAACGTATATTTTTAGATACATGTACTTGTAATATAAATGCCGTTGAAAATAGAATTCTCTTAATAAGGAAAAACGCTTATGTAGAAAATATGTTTTAAAACTGCTGATTCAGTCTTTTATGGATATAAAACAATAAGCTCTTCGGATATGTGTTTTCGGCTGTTTAATGTCAAATTACATTTTAGTATTAAAGTATTATGTAAGATTAAACATATTATCTGTAAATGGATTTTCTGAGGTTTATTCGTGTAATCTATAATTTCACACAGTATGTTTTTAGATATCTGTTATAATCTGCACGCTATTATCCCTTTCCATGTACAGTATTAATGTAAGAAATGATGACACCAGCATTATTTATTAGCTGATTTTTATAATGTGAACTTTTTATGGGATTTTCTTGCTTTGACTAAAACTGTTGAATGATATCTATATCATGTCAAATGCAAACAGAGCAGACCCTGATCAGACGGCTCCTATAGGAGCCGTCTGATCTTGGTCTACTCTGTTTGCAAATGTGTGAAAGGCGTTTATATGAAGGAAAGGGTAAAACACATACCCCACAGATACGCATTTGTCACACATACGCCAACAGAGTAAACCTAGATTAGACAGCTCCAGTAGGAACTGTCTGATCTTGGTTTGTTTTAATTGCTTGTCATCAATATCCATGCTGTTTGACACTCGGTCAATTGTTTTTCAAAATGTTGACCGGATCTGATGTCAGTGAAAACATCAGCAAACCAGAGGCTGAACATTTCTTTTTCAGCATAACACTGATTTATTGTTGTTTCTTCAATCATCAATTTCATGTTGCCTTTAGTCACACTGAAGAAGATAGAAGAACGTCATTTGACACCCTTTTTTAGAAAGAAATCCTAAATATTCACCGTAAACTTCACCTGTTTAATTGTGCAATAGCCCATTAGATATAATGTCACTTTGCATGTGTTAGCTGAATGTAATAGACATGTCTGTTTGCTACATGGTCTACCCAGTATTCATTTTGGTGATATTGTTTGTTTTTCAATTTCAGGAATATAGAAAATGACTATGTACGAATCTGAAAACGACAATACAGAAGGAATACATTCAGAGTTGGAACCAGATTGTGTCTACAGTTCCTCCCAGAGCATTCCAACTACCATTAGCAACAAGGAAATCAATTCGGACAGGAGAGAGTTCGCTTCAGCAGCGCATTCGACTCACTCAAACTTGGTTGAAATGAAAAACGAAATCGACAGAGACACGGAGCATGTTGTCAACAGTATCTGTGAACAGTTGGATTCTGTTGATATGCTTGGTTATGACAGTAGGCGCGATATTTCAGAGTCTTATTCTCGGCCCAGGAATGGGATCACGGGTAACCATGGCGCTCAAAAACAGATGCCCGATTTCCAACAAGTGTACGTGCAAGATAGTGACGGTGACACTTATCTTCACTTAGCGATAATTCATTTACAGGTTGGGCCAGCGATACAATTCATCAACATCTCCCCGTCTTATACATGGCTAAGTCTCCGGAATCATATGTACCAAACAGCCCTCCACTTGGCAGTGATAACCAAACAACTACCCATCATTAGAAGACTTCTTGTGGGCGGGGCTGATATTGAGGCACGTGACCATAATGGAAACACCCCTCTGCACTTAGCATGCAAGGATGGCTTCATAGAAGGCGTCCGGTATCTTCTGGAACCCGTGAGATACATTGAAACGAAACAGAACATGTATGATATTCCATACCAGAAGATTCCACAGAACTTAGAGATCACCAATTACGATGGTGTGACAGCCTTACATCTTGCTGCTGCACACAACCATCTGGACATTGTTAAACTTCTCCTTGAAAAACATGCGAATATAAACGGCAGAGACCTGAAAAATGGACGATCTATTCTTCACCATGCCTGCTCGGACGGAAATCTGCAGCTTGTGCGATTTCTGTTGAAGTGTAAAGAATGTGACATAAATCTAAGAACTTATGACGAGTTCACTCCCTTTGATTTTGCACGGGCACGGTCGTATGAGCGTATAACATTCGAGTTAGCTGTTGCCGGGGCAAAATATGCAAATGAAAATGAAGAATATGACTGAAATGTCATATATTTACGATAGAACCTCTTCAAACCACACGGTTGCTTCCCTTCTAAAGCATTTTCCAAACACAATACCATGTTTCATAGTATTTAGATATACTCTGTGTTTGGAATTGTTTAAAATCCCGTACAATTCTGGCAAAGCCGATCCAGGTTAGAGGGTCCCAAGTGTGTTTATTTATGTAATGTATGTACAGTACAACCTCTATATAACGACCGCTAAATTACACCAAGTATTTTGTGTTAAAGGCAGGTGGATGCTTAAAGCAAGGTGAAAGTAAAACAGAACGCTCAGATAGGAGCGTTCTGTTTTACTTTCAAATTGCTTTAAGCAACCACCTGCCCAAAATACCAACTACATAAAACAATTGAGTGGTCGTTATAGAGAGGTTTTACTGTAATTCTTAACAGTGTGTCTGATACTCACAACCTAGCTGGCATTTGTAAACCATTTTGATCCAGATGAGACGTCGAGTAACTCGGCATTTCATCAGGATCCAAGCTGTTTGGCACTTAGTCAAAGGTGTCTCAATAGCTAGTGTCATGATACTTGGTCAGTACAGTAAAATCTCTCTAGAACGGCCACTAAATTACATCAAATATTTTGTGTTAAAGGCAGGTGGCTGCTTAAAGCAAGGTGAAAGTAAAACAGAACGCTCCCATAGGAGCGTTCTGTGTTACTTTCACCTTGCTTTAAGCAACCGCCTGCCCTAAATACCAACTAATTAACACAATTAAGTGACCGTTATGGGGAGGTTTTACTGTTATTTAATGGTCGTTATACAGGGGGTTTACTGTAGTTCATCAAAAACTAGATAAAGATGGAAGTAGTCCAAATTGAAGAGATGCAGGTTTGATCAGATAGTTTCACTATGGTGTCAAGGTTAACTAGCAGACAGTATCTAGTCTTTGATGTTTGTTTACGTATTTATGAAAATGGCAATTACATGTATGATTTTATACATGTGTACCAATTAGTTTGTAATTAAGTTATGTTGTAACATGACGTCAATGATGTAGGACATCTCTAAACCGGACTTTAATATCAGTATCAGCGCTGATCTTTTTCTCCATGCATATTCATGTATGAACTATTGACGTCATGAATATTAATTAGATTAATGTATTATAATAGCACACGAGCGCAGGGTTTTTTCTCCATGACAGATGGCAGAAACTGCAGAATCATAATTATTATATCATAAGCAGACAGGAGCCGTCTTATCTGGGTCTACTCTGTTTGCAAAGGCATAGAAATGCGTATTTATGAAGTAAAGGGTTAACCATTCGCTTGCTATTCACGTCAATATACCCACCTGTAAATAGTGAAGACCCAGATGAGACAGCTCCTGCAGGAGCTGTCTCATCAGGGTCTGCACTATTTACAAGTTGATTCTGCAACCAGTGCACTCCACAGCATAGATTGCACAGCGAAATACTTGTACACAGTGAAAATATATGTAATTATACAACAGAGCATGGGTAAAGAGGGAGAACTGTATTTTAAAATTCAGCAAGAAAAGGGTTAAGACAGGTGGACACTTAATGCAGGGCGGTAGTCATGTAGAAAGTGACCAATAGGAGTTTTCTTCATGAGGTTCGCTTTGCATTAAGCAGCCACCTGTCTTCTTCTGTACTAAAAGCCGGGGTTAGGGGGCTTGTACTGTAGGAGTCAATACAATGCAAACTATGTAGTCAAGATTGGACACGCGGCATCTGGTCAGTGTCTACACTGTGCGAAACTTCTTTCCAATATTTAAAGATTTTTTTATTATAACAGTGTATAACAGTGCAGATTCAGACTGACACCATACGTAGATTTGTCATTAAATGGCCCATACGTTCTTAGTCACGTGTACATGTAAGTAGTATCTTAGCGTGGGTGTGTATACATTTACTTTCTCCTAAACGTATTTCAAGAGGGATAACTTCTGAGTGAAAAGTGTTTATTTCTGTCTTAGTTTACATTTTAGGCATTTGAAGTAGGTGCACTAGTGTACTTTTCCTGAATGACTTTTTACTTATCAGAAATGAATATTGACGTTCCAGAACAACAGTTCGCGAAAAGTATGTACTTTTCAAACAGGATGTACATGTAAACGTTTCCAAACAGTTTCCAAAAAGTTCCTTTTTACCTTTTCAGAAAGCATTGAGTATATACTTTTCTTGGTGTATGTGTTTTTGTATGTTTCGTATATCGTAATAATGTTCTCTTTTGCTAAAAGCATATGTACTTTTCCCAAATTTTATGTGTGCATGTTTGTAAGAATACAATAAAACCCCTCTAAATCGGACGTTAAATTTAATATAAATATCGGTCTTGGAGACGAGTGGCTGCTTAACGTAGGGTGAAAATCACGCAGAAAGTTTTCTGCATGACTTTCACCCCGCATTAAACAGCCACCTGCCTATAAGTATCGAAAGTCTTCTCTACTACAAATCCGGTTTACTGGTTTACTGTATATTTCATTTTCCAAGAATGCATGTGCGCGTTTCACAAAACTGTATTTAGTTTTGCCATCTTGTTAACCCTTCGCTTGCTATTCACGCCAATATACCTACCTGTAAATAGTGCAGACCCAGATGAGACAGCTCCTGCAGGAGCTGTCTCATCAGGGTCTGCACTATTTACAAATTGATTTTGCAACCAGTGCACTCCACAGCAGTGATTGCACAGCGAAATACTTGTACACAGTGTACACTGTGAAGATATATGTAATTATACAACAGGGCATGGATGAAGAAGGAGAAATGTGGTTTAAAATTCAGCAAGAGAAGGGTTAAAGACTCTTTTTACCTACGTGACTTTGGCAGCTGTGTATTAAATCAACTGATATTGAAATATTTAAAATAATTTTGTACTATTTTTGTATTTACAGAGTTTCTTTAATCTACTTTTATTTTTGCTATATTTATACTTAATTGTTGTTATTTCATATTAAAATGTTACTTGTCAATAAGATGCAAATACTGAAAAAAACCTCTAATACGACCACTAAAACGAGCTATAGTTATTGGCCTTAAAGGCAGGTGGTAGTTTAATGCAGGACGTCCTTATATGAGCTTTCCGTATTACCTTTATCTTGTATTAAGCAACCACCTGCTTTAAAAGACACATGTGTTGATTCATTTTCTGGTCGCTTTAGAAGTGTTCTACAGTATTAATATAATATTTACATACCTTTTGTCTTTCAATAAACATAAATCAAGGAAATATGTAGCATTTTTCTGTAATGCCAATTTCCATTAGGATTTTTTATATTTATGAATGTAAGGTCATTTTGTTGCATACACAACACCTGTCTTATGTGTGCACACAAGAAACAAGCATGGGTGATAATAAAATAATGTGGTAGCTTAATGCATAGGAACCGTCTGCATAGCGTTTGTCCTGCATTAAGCTACCATCTGTCTGTAAGAAATAGATATATACCTCTTATCTTGTGGTTGCATGAGACAGGTTTAGCATATACAGTAAAACCTCTCTATAATGGCCACTAAATTACATCAAGTATTTTGTGTTAAAGGCAGGTGGCTGCTTAAAGCAAGGTGAAAGTAAAACAGAACGCTCCTATAGGAGCGTTCTGTTTTACTTTCACCTTGCTTCATGCAACCACCTGCCCTAAATTCCAACTAATTATCGCGATTTAGTGGCCGTTATAGAGAGGTTTTACAGTATCATACGTGTAATTATATTGATACAACATATTAATATGCATCAACATTTGTATTTCAATTCATATAATTCCACAACACGTTATATATACATGTATATAGTCTATGTATGCATTTTTGATTTCGAAGAAGAAGCGTTATCATAAGTAATAAACAGTAGACTAATAATAATTAGAATTTCGTAGTCAAATATATTGCTTGTATACAAAGACTTGTGTGAACAAGCAGTCAGATACAGATGATCTATTGTTACACATGTCCATGTTTCATTTTTGTCTGTACAGTAAAACCTCTCTTAACCGGAATTCTAGTAGAGAAGAATTTAGAAATTCTAGGCAGGTGACTGCTTAATGCTGGGTGAAAGTCATGCAGAAAGCTCCTCTAGGAGCTTTCTGCATGACTTCCACCCTGCATTAAGCTGTCACCTGTCTCCAATACCGATATTTATACTTAATTTAACGTCCGGTTAAGAGAGGTTTTACTGTATAACCACTGGCATATGTTTAACCTATTCGCTGATGTATGTTAATGTAAGAAATAGTGACATCATGAATTAATTGTTGCACATGCTTTTTGAATATGTGTAGAAACTGCAGAGTCAGGACATTTTATAATTTCATTCAGCAAACATAACTCCTGTAGAGGCCGTCTGAACTTGGCCTACACTGTTTGCTATGGCTCGTAACGGCGTTTACATGAAGGAAAGGGCCACCCTATTCAGTACTGGGAATCTTTCGTGTACAAAATGTGCCTATGTTTATTTCTAAATGTTAGTATTTCTTCAAGTTCTTTACAGATATGCAATCGGAGTCACAAAGTATTGATCCTGGTGAGAGACCGAGTAACTTGGCGTCTGATCTGGATCCAACCTGTTTGCATATGCAATCACAAGCTCGTCATCAGGGTTGAAGTGGTTAGCCCTTTCTCATTGACTATGTCTTAATGGTGTTACAATTACCACTATATTAATTTTCAAACATAGCTGAGGTTGAAAACAAAACAACATTATTTCTTTTTTGTGGTAGTTCAGATAACACAATCCATCACAACCTATTTTAGACTATTCCCTCACAGGCTATTACTAGACTATTCCCTCACAGGCCATTACTAGACTATTCCCTCACAGGCTATTACTAGACTATTCCCTCACAGGCTATTACTAGACTATTCCCTCACAGGCTATTACTAGACTATTCCCTCACAGGCTATTACTAGACTATTCCCTCACAGGCTATTACTAGACTATTCCCTCACAGGCTATTACTTGACTATTCCCTCACAGGCTATTACTAGACTATTCCCCCACAGGCTACTATTAGACTATTCCCTCATAGGCTATTTTAGACTATTCCCTTACAGGCTATTTTCGATCATTCCCTCACAGGCTAATTTAGACTATTCCCTCACAGACTATGTTCGACCATTCCCTCACAGGCTATTTCAGAATATTCCCTCACAGGCTATTTTAGACCATTCCCTCACAGACTATGTTCGACCATTCCCTCACAGGCTATCTTAGATTATTCCTTCACAGGCTATTATTAGACTATTCCCTCACATGATATTTTAGACCGTTCCATCACAGGCTAATTTTGACACAATCTCTTTGAATAAATCTGCTGTTCAAAAAGGACCATTTACTAGAACATAAATGAATCTTGCTTTGAAACCATTGTGATAAATAGAACATTTGCTCCGATGGAGCAAATGCTGTTTTTATCACAATAGTTTCAAAATGAGACTTTTACAGAGGCGTTAAATGTGTCAATATAAGGGGTTGTGTTAAATAGAATGACTTTGTTAGGAACATTCTTTGGGAACTTGCTATGGTCATACTAATGTCATTCTGACGATATACATGTAGCTATATATGGTCATAAGGGATTTGGCAAAGTCGTGTTCTCGTTAAGATTAGGTACATGTAATTGGTGCAGCTATTTTTCATTTTAATTGCAAAATATCTTTTTCAATGCAATCTAATGGATCTATGAGTATTTTATGTTATGTTTGCCATTATATAGATCTACCAACGAACCTGTAAATTTGTCAAGGACAAATGTGCTCATTGTCTTTCAATATTATGTGTTTTAATGCTAGCATATGTAACAGGTATGTTATGCTTCTGACTCGATCATATTTTCATGCTTTCATTCCTAATGTGTATGCTTAGATCTTCTATGCATTTAGCTAAGCCCAGGACATGTTAATAGACTATTTATTTATTATAGACTGGCAAGGCATATTTCCATGATCTGGTATAATATTCAAGGTTCCTTTAAATGTATATCATTTGTCATCTCGTTCGTGATTGTCCCTTGTTGAATTATGTAAGACTAGCTTAACCCATTTGCTCCCACGATCCCATATATGGGACGTAGGCAAACAGTGTAGACTCTTATCAGACGCCGCATAATGCGGCGTCTGATCAGAGTCTACACTGTTTGCTTATAGGAAATTCAATATAAAACAAAACATGAACATTTAGACCAGACAGCCCTTCGATAAAAGATAAACTAATCCAATATATAAGCATGGAAGAATCCATTGGGAGCAAATGGGTTAAGGTTTCTAGAAACAGGCATTTTGGTCTTTACAGCGGTCCAGATAAGACGGGTAAATCAAAACTGATTCAAGAATAATTTCTTTATTTTTGCACCATACCCTATGTTTAGACCACTCGTAGAGTGGTCACAGCATAGGGTTTGGTGGAGAAAGGAACGTTTTTGAGTACACACGGTTATCTGTTGTCCTGGTTTTTATGAACAGTGTGCACACATATCAGTCACCGTACCCGCAAAACGGTGTCTGATCAAGTTATACACTAATTTCAGTAGTATTGAACAAACCGCCTGTTTGCTATTAAGACCTAAACGCTTTGTAGACCATGGTGATACGCTATGTTTGCAGTGTCAATGTGTCTCTTTCCAGCAATACTGACGTTTGTATTAGACCCATGTGGTACTGGGGCGTGCCCGAATGACAACAAGAATGCGTACCATTGCTGACCCTTTGTATGGTCGTAAGATGCGACTAATAAGGGTGTAACATAAACTGCAGTTTCTGCATCTCTGATTCTCCAGTCAGTGTTAAGGTTCTGGACCCATGCCTCATATTTTATCTCGATGTAAATGAGACGTAGATCCGGCAATTTTTCTCTTGTTTCGGTGCCATATAACCTATATAGTGTTGCGGTGCCGTGAAATCCAATTGACTCATTCACTATTGCATAAATGTAAGGCATTATAATCTCGTCATATGTTTTAGAGATATGCCGCATATTGTTTTAAACCTATACAATGTTTATTAACAACATAAATTAACTGTGCTATTTTATTCGATGTGATTAAGAAGTAGAAGCATGCATTAAACAGACTTAGCCAGGATCGAAGAGACGATTCTAAAGAGTGGTTACAATATAGGGTTTGGTGGAGAAATGAATGACGACTTTAGTATTTGAGCACGCACGTCTATCTGTTGCTCTGTGTATAATGATAATGATACGATGAACCCTCATTACAACGGAGGTGTTTGTTTCCTGACATTGTGCTGGTATAACGAGGTTGCCGTTATAACGAGTTTAGATATGAATGGAACCATTTGGCCAGTTTTAAACTAGTACCAACAGGTGCTTGCTTAATGCAGAACACAAGAAGTGCAAAAAGCTCCTTAAGGGAACTTTTTGCACGTCTTGTGTTCTGCATTAAGCAATCAACTGTGCTATTGGCATTGCACCTATTTATTCATTGGTTGTTCCAAAGAGTTAACGGTAATTTATTTTCAATGCATATTGCCGGTGTAACGAGGGTGCCATTGTAATGAATGCCGGTATAACGAGGGTTCACTGTACATGTACACATTGTCCATCAGAACCATATATAAAACACGCTTGTCAGTTACAGTAGCACCTGTGTGTAGTGACCACGTGATGAATAAACATTGGGTCTATTTCTAATTTTAAGAGATATGGTTGGTTAATGCAGGACGAACGTAATGCAGCAAGCTCCTGCAACAGCTTTCTTTCTGCATAACATTCGTCCTACATTAAGTTTCCACCTGTCTTAAACTTGGAATTGGACTTATTTGAGTGGTCGCTCTAGACAAGTTTTATTCTACTAAATGTGTCATTCTCCGCCAAACTCTATGCTGTTACCACTCTTTAGAATTATCTTGAAGAGGCGATTCTACACAGTGGTAACAACGTAGGCTTTAGTGTAAAATAAAGGAGATACATGTATTCTTAAAATAGGTTTGATTTATGCATCTTAAATTGTTCATCATTTTTTGTTTGTATGTACATGTATTTGTTTATAAATACTTCTTTATCTATCAGTACTTGTTCATTAATACTTGTTTATGAATACTTGTTAAAAAGCTAATCAATTCATTGATTTTTACTCAAATGTAGAACTATGCATTACAATTCACTGTATTGTATAAACATGCTGTATAAGAAAAGTAAATATGTTGCATTGTGCATGTGTCTTTATTCATTATTACTGCATTTTCTCTCGTAAACGGTCAGCACTCAAACGTTAGAACTTCGTGAGGCTGACCTGAGTAATGGAAGGAAGGAGCTATTTACATTATGTTCAGTCTGTATTAACCCCCTCCTTCAGTTATAAGCGTATTTTCATGTCATATGGAGGCTTGCGAATATTAAGATCAAAATCTGCAACAAGTAAAAAAGCGATGTCTTATCAAGAACTATACAGTTTCCGGGTTTCTTGTAAGTCCATGTCACAAAAATCGACGCCATGAAGAATTAAAGCGTTGCAAACACTGCAGTATTCTTTGCATGGGATCAATGTGATGAAAATTAATTTTCTGTTATTGACTAAGTGCACTTTGGCATGAAATTGTGTATCTATAAGGGAAAGGATTAACACTGTTTCCAGTTGGTAAATAAATTGCAGCTGACACTTCAGCCAGTTTTATCTATGTTTACTATCAAACTGACCACTCGCAGTTCATGGGCATGATAAACTAATCGTTTGCATAAGATCATCCGATACGCACTTCTTTATTCATTGAGTAACTGTTTCTTGGAGAATGTTTTCATTCATTGTATGGTCACGTGATTTCGTCATGTGACTGATATGTGCATATCAGTGCACCTTTCTTACACATTGCTGTATTTTGTGGCATTTTCGTGTCAGAAATGGTATACAATGATTGCTTCCGGACGCCATGTTATTAAACGCCTTTTGTATCCATCGAATACACGTCAATCGGCAAACAAAAGAATCGGCTGTTTGGTTCTAAGACTAAAGGGGGTCGTGAATAATAGACTGTTTAGTCATGCACCAATGTCGCAAAAATGCACCACGACAAATAGTGCAGTCTCGGATCAGACGCCGCCTTTTAAAGGTGGCGTCTGATCTGGAACTTCGCTTTTTGTCACAAACTTCACTTCTATACCCGTGCTTTTTTCCTCTGAAATTTTCATTTATTTATCTTATTTCCTTATTTTACCGAATAACTGAACAATGTTGGATTGCAGACGACAATTAGAAATTTGGCGCCGAAAGGGTTAAAGACATGTTAGGCGGCCATTTTACGCTTGCGTAAAACCTTGCTTGTACTTGTATGAAAAACATGCATTGTCTCGTGCACAGAAGAACCTTCAAATATAACCACCGACCTACCAGTAGCCAACTGAAAGGCTTCACTGAGTATCAAACAGCCTCGATTCCGAGACGCCTAGTTATTCGGTGTCTCATCTGGGTCTTTTAAGTTCAGTCCTAGTTCGTTCTCAAGCTTTTGATTGGTCAGATTTGAGTTCTCAAGCTTTTGATTGGTCAGATTTGAGCCAAAAACTCAAATCTGACCAATCTAAAACTTGAGAACGAACTCAGACTCAACTAAAAGTTTTATAAGCATGGATACTGGATGCAAGTTGTTTGAAAATGCGAATCAGGTCACAGTTAGCGGGAGAAGGGATCTCTTTGAGGCTTATTGTAGAATATATGCTAGACCTGGATCGGACACCACCACTTGGATACAATATCACAATTAATGCGAGCTTTATCACGGGGCGATATGCAGAGAAATGCATTTGAGTTTCTGGTATCCTCATGCTTGTTAAGGAGTTTCCGTGACAGAGTTGCTGTAGCCACTGACAAACGACCACACAACGCATCAAAGCTGAGGGTTCGACTCCCTGACAGGCACTTCTGATATTCATATAGGAAGTCTTCCAGCTGGTTTGTGGTAAGTTGGAGGTTCTACCCGGATATCAAGCAGTGTTAGGTGTTCATGTGCCGACCTAGGGATTTCCCCCACCGTATATGCTGAGCAATAGATAAAGGTGCTTATTCAACAATATGTACTAACATTGTCATTTCTCCACCAAACTCTATCTTATGACTGACCACTCCTTAGAATCGACTCTTCGAGACGATTCTCTAAGGAGCAGTCAGAACGTGGGGTTTGGTGGAGAAATTAAGGAGTTGTTCTTGAAAATGTTTTTATTTACACATCTTATTATATCGATGTTTTCACGATCAAAATAATATGAAGTAAACCCAAGAACAACCTCGAGACTTTTGCAGAATAATATAGACACATATCAGCGAGCGAATCTAGAAATTATTAGTAGTGATTGTCTTCAGAATTTGTCAGGCCGCGTAATAAAATGGTGTACTTGTGCTGATGAATACGGAAATGTGGAGACTCGTGGTGAAGCGGCGACCCGTCATGGTACAAGTGACTCCCTCACTTATCGCTAAACATAATTATGGAACATCATACAGGTTTTAAACTGTTTCTACCGATGTCAGGATAATATAGCAGGTTATGTGTCAAATCCACACCTTATACCAGGGATTTACACTGTACACGTTGAAGAACCAGAGAATGTAAAGAGAATTCCCTAAACCCGGTGGGGTGGTGGCGGTGGTGTGGTGGTGGTGATTTTTTCATATAACAATGGTTATTTAATCAACAAAAGTCTATCACGGCCTTTGAATGAAGGAATCAGCCATATACCAATAAATCATGAAGAACAAATGACACATTTGACACGTTGCCAGGTGATTGCAATATTAGTCTACTCCTGGTCTGATTATTACCCATTAGTTAACAAAAGTTAAGGACTGTAGGTAGCTGCTTACTAATATATCTAAATGTACTTAGAATATTGCCATTTTCTATAGCTCTGAAGCTGCTAAACCTTTAACTCCATGAAAACGACTTTTATGCCTATGCAAACACAGTAGATCCAGATCATACGGTTCCTGAAGGGTTCGCTCTGTTTGCTATAAATGAAATTCTACAGTTTCTACCCTGGCCAACCTTTCCTGCGCTCACACATGGTGATTGTGGTGGGGTGGCGATCCATTAGCCCTTACGCTCACACATGGTGATTGTGGTGGGGTGGCGATCCATTAGCCCTTACGCTCACACATGGTGATTGTGGTGGGGTGGCGATCCATTAGCCCTTACGCTCACACATGGTGATTGTGGTGGGGTGGCGATCCATTAGCCCTTACGCTCACACATGGTGATTGTGGTGGGGTGGCGATCCATTAGCCCTTACGCTCACACATGGTGATTGTGGTGGGGTGGCGATCCATTAGCCCTTACGCTCACACATGGTGATTGTGGTGGGGTGGCGATCCATTAGCCCTTACGCTCACACATGGTGATTGTGGTGGGGTGGCGATCCATTAGCCCTTACGCTCACACATGGTGATTGTGGTGGGGTGGCGATCCATTAGCCCTTGATGCCTAAATATGGAAAGCGTTAACCCTTTCCCTGTTCTGTATTTAGGCCAAATTTCAATACCTACTGAATATTCATTAACAAAATAGTTATAAAGAAATATGGAATGTAGAACATGGTAGACATTTTAGAAAGCAAAGACACATATCTATCAAATTCTATTAGCAAACAGAGTAGACCCTGATCAGACGGCTCCTTTAGGAGCCGTCTGATCTGGGTCTACTCTCTCTGTTTGCAAATGCGTGAAAACACGTTTATATGAGGGAAAGGGTTAAGAAATAACCACTGTAGGAATACATGTATGAAATAGCTGGTTTTTATAGCTGGGTAATGAAGAAGGGAAAAATGACCCTGCAAGAACATTTTGAATCTGATCTTTATTATCTCATATTAAGAAAAGTGAACAGATTTTAAACAGACGGTCCTAGAGGAGTTGTAAGATCTGGGACTGCTGTATAGAACTAGAGTAGCCGTAAGATATGGGACTGCTGTATAGAACTAGAGTAGCCGTAAGCTCTGGGACTGCTGTGTAGAACTAGAGGGGCCGTAATATCTGGGACTGCTGTATAGAACTAGAGGAGCTGTAAGATCTGGGACTGCTGTATAGAACTAGAGGAGCCTTACGATATGGGACTGATGTATAGAACTAGAGGAGCCTTAATATCTGGGACCGCTGTATAGAACTAGATGAAATTTAAGATCTGGGACCGCTGTATAGAACTAGAGGATTTGCAAGATCTTGGACTGCTGTATAGAATTAGAGGAGATGTAAGATCTAGGACTGTTGTATAGAACTAGGGGAGTTGTAAGATCTGGGACTACTGTATAGAACTAGAGGAGTCGTAAGATCTTAGACTGCTGTATAGAAATGTGAATGGTTAACCCTTTACTTCATATACACCGGGATCAGTGGCCCCTCCTATAGGAGCCGTCTGATCAGGATATCCTGTTTGCTGATGAAATTATATAATAATTTCATCAGAAAACAGGATACCCTGATCAGACGGCTCCTATAGGAGGGACCACCTGATCCTGGTGTACTCTGATTGCAAAGATGTTAAAGGGCTTATGTATATGTCTGATTGTACAGTTTCTGCCATGACCAAAATTGCCCCTCTATGCAATTAAAATAATTTAATTTATATTCAAAGCATCATTATTTCTAACATAAAGCCTATACGTGTACATGTGACTGTATGTACAGCACGTGTAACGTTGAGCCTGTATGTACAGCACGTGCATCATTGAGCCTCTATGTACAGCACGTGCATCCTTGAGCCTGTATGTACATCACGTGTATCTTTCAGCCTGTATGTACAGCACGTGTATCTTTGAACTTGTATGTGCAGCACGTGTAACGTTGAGCCTGTATGTACAGCACGTGTAACGTTGAGCCTATATGTACAGCACGTGCATCCTCGAGCCTGTATGTACACATGTGTAACGTTGAGCCTGTATGTGCAGCACGTGTATCTTTGAGCCTGTATGTACTGCACGTGTATTTTTGAGGAGCCTGTATGTACAGCACGTGTATCCTTGAGCCTGTATGTACTGCACGTGTATCTTTGAGGAGTCTGTATGTACAGCACGTGCATCCTTGAGCCTGTATGTACAGCACGTGTATCTTTGAGCCTGTATGTACAGCGCGTGTATCTTTGAGGAGCATGTATGTACAGCACATGCAGCCTTGAGCCTGTATGTACAGCACGTGTATCTTTGAGCCTGTATGAACAGCACGTGTATCTTTGAGGAGCCCGTATGTACAGCACGTGTATCTTTGAGCCTGTATGTACAGCACGTGTATCTTTGAGCCTGTAAATACAGCACGTGTATCTTTGAGCCTGTATGAACAGCACGTGTAACGCATGTATCGTAAAGTACCGTACGCCGAGGCGCTAGTCATTGGTAAAAAATGACAGAACTAACAGAAAAACTGTTAATTCTAAGAGCCCTGATTGGACTTACATTGTTCTTCCAACACTGATTGGGTATTGTACATATATAGTGTTTTATTGTATAAGTGTATATGTTTTGAGGGCCCCATGGTAGATTGACCTGGTCAAATGAGTTCTCTCGTTAGATAAAGTCGTTATTATTATTACAATGTATTATTATTATTATTAATTATTATTATTATTATTATTATTAATATTATTAAACTCAATTAACTTTTCCACATAGATACACAGTCTGCTCTGTTTGCTTATGAAATATAGATCAGGGTCCATGCTCATAAATTTTTTAGTTGAGTCTGAGTTCGTTCTCAAGTTTTTGATTGGTCAGATTTGAGCCTTTGGCTCAAATCTGACCAATCAAAAGCTTGCGAACTCAAATCTGACCAATCGAAAGCTTGAGAACGAACTCAGACTCAACTAAAAAACTTTATAAGCATGGACCCTGAATCAAATGCGTCTGCCATTGCCATTTGTTTCTGTGTTCACGTGCCATTATAAAAGCATAAACTAATATATATTCATGATGTCATTATTTCTTATAAGAATATTCATGAGGTAGAGGGTTAATTTAATGTAGTTTACAAAATACCTAGGGGATAGTGGGAGTATTTTTACACTGACAATCAAATGACAAGTTTGTTTATTAAAATTGTTTATACATTTACTATGCCATGCTTTGTTTTTTAATCGCTATGATTAAGAAGCAGAAGCGTGAAGTCAAGATCAAAACACGCGTGTTAGTGAGTAATTCGGCTTTAACCTCTAGCAAATTATTTTTACAGAAATGTTCACTTACTACATTTTCAGTATTCAAGCTACAGTCAATTTGACTAAGAAAATGCAATCAGGGTGTCAAACAGTTTAATCGTGATGAGACGCCGAGTTACCCGGCGTCTCATCTGGATCCAAGCTGTTTGAATAGGTATTCACTCATCCGTCCGCAGCAGGCTAAAGGTTTATTTGTAAAACGTGGCTTACTTTAGACGGCTGACCTAGAAAATTTGATATGTGGCTATATTTAGGTACTGGGTATTCACATTGGATCACGCAACCTATAAACACGTTGAGAAATACCCTAATTTGAAAGAAGACTGCTCTTTGCTGGAATAATCTAGTTGAATAAGTTTTTTATGTCTAAAACATTACAAAATGCTTGAGGATTAAGGGAATTCGTTTATACTTTCTAAGGTCAGGTGATATTTCTTGTATATTATTTGTTAATGTCTGCCATGCCCATACTATATCGTATTTATCAATTGCAAAATGCGTTTGTTTAACCTTTACCTCATGAATATTCATATAAGATACAATGTCATTAATGTTTATTTCAACTCTTTTGGCGCCAAATTCAAAAGTGTCGTCTGCGATAATAATTTCATATTAAATATAATTCTAAACTAAATAATAAAAGTATATTAGTAAAACATTTGTTTTTAAAAACCTGTATGTTTGGGCTAAAATAATACGGAAAAGATTGAAGTCCCAGGTCAGATGCCGGTCTGCACTGTTTTCAATGGGACCAACAGGCGACATTGGCGCCGAAAGAGTTAAGCTTAACTGTTTATAGTGGTGCATGTAAACATGGGGAGCTTAGATGAGCTTAGCTGTGTACATATAGTAAAACCTCTCTATAACGACCATTAAATTGTGTTAATTAGTTTGCATTTTGGGCAGTTGTTTGCTTAAAGCAAGGTGAAAGTAAAACAGAACGCTCCTATAGGAGCGTTCTGTTTTACTTTCACCTTGCTTTAAATATCCATTTACCTTTAATACAATACACTAAATATAATTTAGTTGTCGTTATAGAGAGGTTTTACTGTAATTCCGCAAGCAAACAAAGCGTACCCTGATCAGACGACTTCCACAGGTGGAAGGACGTGCCTGTGGAGTAACGAGCTATAAAACAATGACCAAACGATACGATCTGTTGCGAAAATACATTTCTCTGTAATAATTGTCGTCTGCAAAGTTTATCATCTGCTACATGTACACACGTTTAACCCTTTCCTTCGTATAAACACATTTTCACACTTCTGCAAAAAGAGTAGATCAAGATCAGATGGCTCCTATAGGAGCCGTCTGATCAGGGTATGCTCTGTTTGCTTATGAATTTAATTTAAGTTTGGTCCTACAATTTTTTGTCTTAGCCACCAATAGTTTTCACCTGACGCGAATTATTCACATAAAATGTTCCTTTGCATGAATACATGTAATCACAAATATGAAGTTGGTGTAAAAGTCCACAAAAGAAAACTGGAAGCATTTCAAATTGGAATCATTTCAAAAACGGCAGTTATACAATGGTTAACCATTCATAGAGTATTTTGAAAATTGTTTTGTAGCAGGAGAGTTATAAATGTATCAATTATAAATGGCAAGACCTCGGGGTTTCCAGTACATGTATTACAAAATTATAATCAATACGACACAGTCATATTTAACCCTTCACTCAATGAATATTCATACAAGGAAAATATCTTTATGAATACAGTAAAACCTCTTTATAACGACCACTAAATTACATCTAGCATTTTGTGTTAAAAGCAGGTGGCTGCTTAAAGCAAGGTGAAAGTAAAACAGAACGCTCCTATAGGAGCGTTCTGTTTTACTTTCACCTTGCTTTAAGCAGCCACCTGCCCTAAATACCAACTAATTAACTCAATTTAGTGGCCGTTATAGAGAGGTTTTACTGTATATCAACTAAACGAATTTGCAGTAGTACGTAAACACAGGAAAATTTGGCCATTGCCGAAACTGCGGGTCTGTATTATTCCATTAGCTGACGGAGCAGATCCTGTCAGTCGGCTCATACGGAGGCCGCCTGGTCTGGGTCTAGCCTGCTTGAAATGGTGTTCACTCTTTCGTTGCCAAATATTATTGTCTGCACAATTTATTGTCTGCTAAATCTACTATTTGCGTTTCATTAATCTCTTTTCTTTATGAAATATTAACACAGTACCAACCTGTTTGGATCCTGGTGTAATGCCTATAGTTATTCGGCGTCTCATCTGGAGCCAAACTATCTGTATTAGAAGTAATCTCAGGTGGGACATTAGGCTTGAACGAATTGCATTGGTGTAAAGGCTTGAACGAATTGCATTGGTGTAAAACTTTCTTACACCAGTTTGACATTATTTTTTCAGCAGGATAAGGGTTTGTCGTTATAATAATGTGTTTAGTCGTTTTGTAGCAGACGACAAAATTGACTTACGATAATTATTGAGTTTATGAAGAGTTGCATGCTATACTTATACGCCGTGGCTTTGTATTTTATCTTATAGGGACGCCTTTCATTCCTTTGTAGACAGAGTAGACCCAGATCAGATATCTCCTATCTTTAACCCTTTCCCTGTTCTATGTTTATTCCAAATTTCAATACCTATTGAATAATCATTAGCAAAATAGTTACAAAGAAATATGGAAGGTGGAACATTGTAGACATTTTAGAAAGTAAAGAAACAGATACATCCAATTCTATTAGCAAACAGAGCAGACCCTGATCAGACGACTCCTCTAGGAGCCGTCTGATCTGGGTCTACTCTGTTTGCAAACGCGTGAAAACACGTTTATATGAGGGAAAGGGTTAACCCTTTATCTGATGAATGAATTAAAGCTGGTGCCTCTTTTTCTGAAAACAAAAACTTGTATCAAAATTTGTCAGTGATTTGTAGATCTATGGCAAAAATGCAGAACAATGCCAGTCTATAAGGTAAGCTAGATGTTTTGTGAAAGTCATGCAGAAATGTCAATAGGGAGCTTTCTGCAGGACTTTCACCCTGCATTAAGCAGTCACCTGCCTAAAAGACCTAATAGCCCACCTTACTGTTCCATCAGGATCCAAGCTGCTTGACAATTGATCAATAGTTTCTAAAAAGCTTGATCGATTCGGAAGTAGTCAAATTTAAACCAGATCCAGATTATTCAGACGTTATGTTTTCACAGCCAGATAAATGTTCATACACTTTGTAATTGAATTCATTAACTCTTTCACCGTCAATGTCGCCGCAATGTGAACCACACAGTTCGCTGCAATGCGCGGACCTCTGATAAAAAATTGGCAAACAGTTTGGATCCAGATAAGACGCCGAATAGCCCACGTTTTAGAGAAGAAATTGAAGGAAAGTCCACTCTGACATATTAAAGCAGACGACAATTTATGCAGACGAAAACAATTTGGCGGCAAACGAGTCAAGCTGTGTCTCAGATTAGGGAGTGTCCCGCTTGCTGTCAAGCGTATCTTTGAATGAGTAACAACAACATCATCATCATCATCAACAACAAAAACAACAACAACAACAGCATGTCATGCGTGGTAACATGAATGTGTGAGATTGCTGTATCTTTAACCATTTCTCTCAAATAACGCGTTTTCACACTTCTGCAAAAAAAAGAGAAGACACAGATCAAAGGCTCAAATGGAGGCCGTCTAATCCTACTAGGGCCTGCTTTGTTTGCTAATGTAATTTAATAGATCTGTTTCTTTACTTTCTAAAATGGCTACAATGTTTCACTTTCCATATTTCATTATAACTATTTTGTAAATATTCAGTAGATATTGAAATTTGGAATAAACTCTTAATTTGCTGAATGATCATAACTGACTCCTCCCTTTCTGAATATTAATTAACCCTTTCCCTGTTCTATATTTAATCCAAATTTCAATACCTACTGAATATTCATGGTGAAATAGTTATAACCAAATATGGAGGGTGGACAATTGTAGCCATTTTAGAAAGTAGAGAAACAGATTTAATAAATTCCATTAGCAAACAGAGTAGACCCTGATCAGACGGCTGCTATAGGAGCAGTCTGATCTGGGTCTACTCTGTTTGCAAATGCGTAAAAACACGTTTATATGAGGGACAGGGTTAAACGAACGCTTGTATCGAAATAGTGAGTGGTTTGTATGACAAACAATGCATACCCTGATCAAAGGGGTCCTGTGGAACCCTTTGATCATGGTCTGCATTCTTATATACTCGGTTGCTTCACTTTAATGGTAAAGTCAGATGACTTTCTTTTTATGATTCCTCAAATACATGTACACCATATCGTATCATGGGAACAACTCACTCAAAACATATTTATTCTTTATTTCAATCTCGATTATGCAATTCTACCATGCATGTTTACTTTTGCTAAGCATGAGTCACAACAAGTATACAAAGCCATTGAAACGGGAATATGCACGAGGGCAGATCATGCTCCAAAATCACGACTTAATGCACAATGTTAGGGTAAACACCTTGAAATCTTTTACATAAATATTCATGCAAGACATTAATTACATTATGAATATTAATTATCTGAAAAATTATGAGGACATATGCACTTAGTAACGCACTTTGGTCACGGCAGAAAATGTACGAATCAAGTTAATATTTCATAAGCGAATAGAGCAGACCCTGATCAGACAGCTCCTACAGGAGTCATCTGGTATGGATCTACCCTGTGTGCAAAGGCATTATTTATGGAGTACAGGGTTAACGCTATCAAAAGCACGTTTGTTGCACAATCACTCTTTGTTTGAAGAGAGGGCGAACCTTGTACTTTAAAATAGTTTGCAGACAAAGCTAGCTTACTGTTAAGAGGATTGAGAAAGCCCCTCTTTCAATAACCGCGGTGAAATAAGTAAACAAACAAGAAACAGATATTGGAAAAGGGACTTTCTTGAGTAATTTTTATCTACAGAAGACTTCAACAGCCACCTTTTCTTCCTCTTCTTTTACAAAACACAGTGATTCAGGAACAAACAGTTTTGATCCTGATGAGACACCGAGTTAGAGAGGCCGAGTTCCTCGGTGTCTCAGCTGGATCAATATTGTTTGCAAATATCATAAACTACAGTAAACCCTCTCTATAACGGCCACTAAATTACTGTAAAACCTCTCTATAACGGCCATTAAACTACAGTAAAACCTTTCTATAACGGCCACTAAACTACAGTAAATGTCTCTATAACTTCCACTAAATTACAGTAAACCCTCTATTACGGCCACTAAATTACAGTAAAACCTCTCTATAAGGGCCACTAAACTACAGTAAAACCTCTCTATAACGGCCACTAAATTACAGTGAGCCCTCTCTATAACGGCCATTAAATTACATCAAATAATTTGTATTAAATGCAGGCGGCTGCTTAAAACAATGTGAAAGTAAAACAACGCTCCTGTAGGAGCGTTCTGTTTTACTTTCACCTTGCTTTAAGCAACCACCTGTCCTAAATACAAACTAATTAACACAATTTAGTGGCCGTTATAGAGAGGTTTTACTGTATATGTATGTGGTCCATTGATTTGAAACGGATCAGTTTGCCTTTAGCGTAAACTAAGGTAAAACTTGACGCTGGAGCTTTTTGCTGACCAGGATATGCACTGTGTGCAGCTGTTAGGAAATTTTGATTATGAAGTAGCAGTTACGTGTACAGTATGATCCGTGTGGTTAGGGTCTGCTCTGTGTGCCTATGGAATCATAGATCTGATTCAAATGTGTCTGCCATTGGCAAAATTTCCGATTTCCATGTGCCATAATAAGTTGGGTGCTGATTAGATGCCAATTTAGAAACAAGTTGTTTGTAAAGGACTCCAAACTGTGTGTAAAAGTAAAGGCCCTCTAACTATGTGTAAAGGATCCCCAATTTTTTAATGAAAGGGCCATGCATACGTATTTACATATTCGATCTTGGCAACGTAAGAGTAAATATAGTAACATCAGCCTATATGAGCGGGTAATATAGTAACACCCGCCTATATGAGCGGGTAATATAGTAACATCATCCTATATGAGCGGGTAGTTTAGTAAAATCAGCCTTTATGAGCGGGTATTATAGTAACATCAGCCTATATGAGCGGGTAATATAGTAACATCAGCCTATATGAGCGGGTAATATAGTAACATCAGCCTATATGAGCGGGTAATATAGTAACACCAGCCTATATGAGCGGGTTTTACAGTAACATCGCCTATATGAGCGGGTGATAGCTGAAACCCATTTGGAGTCGTGGGTTGTTACTGTCACCTTATTAAATAACGTTCTGCAGGTGTAACTTTTTCCCTTTCATTGACTTTGATTACTATGCAAACTCGACGTCTCATTAGGATCCAAACTATTAGACACTGTGATTAGTTTTTTGCGAAAGGAAAATGAGGTTAATACCATACAATCCAAATTGAAGCAGACGGCACATTATGCAGCAGCCAAGGAGTTTCCTAAGATACCCTGTTAACGCCTTTGCAAACAGAGTAGGCTCATGTAGACACCTTCTGATCAGGGTCTACAGAGTAGGCCCATGTAGAAACCTTCTGATCAGGGTCTACAGAGTAGGCTCATGTAGAAATCTTCTGATCAGATTCTTCTCTGCTCGTAGGCTCATGTAGAAATCTTCTGATCGGGGTCTACAGAGTAGGTTCATGTATAAACATTCTGATCAGGTTCTTCTCTCCTCGTAGGCTCATGTAGAAATCTTCTGATTGGGGTCTGCTCTGCTTGCTTGTGTAATAAAAGTCTGATTCTACACTTTTGCCCACGGTCACATACGCGATTATGTAAATTCATGTACAGTAATTAACATTCATGTATTCATGTACAGTAATTAACATTCATCATGTCATTAGCCCTACCATGACTAGTCAAGGAGTACAGGGTAAAATGTCAAGGGCCGGCTCTTTAATCCATTCCTCCATAGGCTATTTTAGACCCAACCTCTTTGAATGAATCTACCCCAAAGGAGCATTTACTAGAGAAAAGTAAACTTTCAGATTTTTGTAGTTTGAAATCATTGTAATAAATAGAGCATTTGCTCCTATAGGAGCAAATGCTCTATTTATCACAATGGTTTCAAGAAATGGTTATTACAGAGGCGTATAAATGCGTATTTATGGAGGAAAGGGTTAAATGTCACAACCAACATTGTTAAATTATTCAATTCTCAAAGTAAAGTTTGCTTAATTGTCCAATTAACTGAATCACGGTACCAACGAGTACCATCCAGCTAACCTGCGTTGTTCTACCCAGGTAGTGTTTTTGTTCATAGGAGCAAATGCTCTATTTATCACAAGGTTTCAAAACTACACAATTCTAATATAATCTATTTCTATCTTTTCGCTATCAATACAATATTACATTGTCTGCTCCTTTCAACCTTTACTATCAGTTTCTTTTCTTTTTCTCTCATATCGCTTTGCGCACCGTTATAGAATTGTCATTTCTTAACAGTATGACGTATTGATGTAGATATAGATGTAGAAATGCATGTACTCCTTTTCGATAGAGGTTGGGTCTAAACTGGCCTGTGAGGAAATGAGTTAAAGCGCCATAAAACTCTGATATAAAAACAAACAAAATAAACAAAGAAAGAAACAAAAACAAACAACAACAGAAGGGGACTAAACAAAACGAGTTTGAACCCAATGAGACGCAGAGACAAATGGTACATCTTTTGGATATAGATTGTTTGCAAATGAATTGACGGGTTCTCAACAAGACCCAAACTTTTTGACAATTTGGTCTATACTTTCACAAAATCTTGTAGGACTCGGAATTAAGTAAATATTTGCACCAGATCAAGTTTAACCCATTCCCTCATGTTGACGACTTTTGACGACTCTGTAAAAGTCACTTTGTGAAACCATTGTGATAAATAGAGCATTTGCTCCTATAGGAGCAAATGCTCTATTTATCACAATGGTTTCAAGCTAAAACATTCTAAAATTTCCCCTTTCTCTAGTTAATGCTCCTTTTCGGTAGATTTATTCAAAGAGGTTGTACTAAAAATAGTCTATGAGGTAATGGGTTAAGCAGACATTGATATTTTAGTTTGACAAAGGTTGATTTTACGTATTATTTTTTTCTTCATATAAACGCATTTCCCGCCTTTGCAAACAGAGAAGACCCAGATCAGGGTCCATGCTTATAAAACTTTTAGTTGAGTCAGAGTTCGTTCTCAAGTTTTTGATTGGTCAGATTTGAGCCTTTGGCTCAAATCTAACCAATCAAAACCTTGAGAACTCAAATCTGACCAATTAAAAGCTTGAGAACGAACTCAGACTCAACTAAAAAGCTTTATAAGCATGAACCTAGACTGCTCTTATAGGATCTGGGTCCATGCTTATAAAGCTTTTAGTTGAGTCTGAGATCGTTCTCAAGCTTTTGATTGGTCAGATTTGAGCCTTTGGCTCAAATCTGACCAATCAAAAGCTTGAGAACTCAAATCTGACCAATCAAAAGCCTGAGAACGAAACTCAGACTCACCTAAAAGCTTTATAGAACTGATTCTACAGTTTGTGTCATGGCCAAAATTCCTGTATCCAAATATTGTTATCAAAAGGCAGCTAATAAATATCGAGGGCTTAATGCAAAACTATTGTAATTCCTTCACAAAGTGAAGGAGTTACATTAGTTTTGCACAACGCCCTTGATATGTATGAAGTCTTTTTTTATTGCTCTATAATAAGGATTTTTGTGATGGCCTGTCTGTAACCTATACATAAACAGAACATCCCCTGACCTGGGTCTACCCTGTTTATAAAGGCGGCATTATTTTCATTCAAAATTTGCTGATCGTTCTAGTTTTATTTAGTGACGCAATAGGGAGACATGGGTCGTTAACCAGTATTTTACAATCACGAGATATAAACACCACCCTCGCCCACTCAGACAGTCTTACATACTCACTCATGCATATCCCTCTCACAAATGAACATTTGCATTAGCCTTATGTAAACAGGTTTGGATTCAGATCACAGATTAGTCATTTTGATATGTATCATTTGCCTGACACTCGGAATAGTTTGTATGGTATGAGAAAACACTGGCATTTTGAAAACGGAATTTTAAAGCAGACGACATTTATAGTGTGGTAAACGATATTAATGCTGTAGTGTATTTTTCGTCTGCAATTTTGGTGTCTGTTTGCAAATTTCGTCGACTGCTTGTAAATACTTCTAACGCATTTTCTCCATCTTGTTACAGTGCCCATAACCGGTATCAAATACATGTAGTTTGGATCCTGATGAGACGCGCGTTACTTGGTGTCTCATCTGGATCCAAACTCTTGTCACCTGTTATAAAAACACCGCTCGCGTGCAAGTCTTCGTTTATTTTTGTCGTCTGCTTCAGGAATTTCTTACTACTTTAATAACCCTTGTCCTGCTGCGGGTGGATAAGGGATTATCTATGCAGTTTGGATCCAGATGAGACGCCGGGTAACTCGACGTCTCATCAGAATCCAAACTGTATGCCATACTAATTGCGTTTTGGTAGACACGCTGATTATAGCATGAGTGGGTGAAAATTCTAAAGGGTGATTAATGACAGAGAGGGCATTCCATGCACAGATATAGTAGATACCGGATAAAACGGCAACTAACCAGGTAGTAACTGTCAAATTTCGAAAACAAATGCTTACCTCTTCCATTCTTAATACAGGAGAACCCCTCTAAACTGGAATTCTAGTAGAGGAGAATAGTCAGCAGTTTGGATCAAAAGGCGAAGAAAAAGATAATCTGTGATTTCGTTTTTGGTCCTAAAATGGGTAGATAGGGCGGATTAAATTACTTTTATAGTGCTACTTGTGCTGATATATTTTATACTTTCGTCTTTACTCCCACCCACCCCATGCCAGCTCCATCTTCCTCATTAAAAGAATGGAACGAAACTTGTAAAAAATCTATCGGGGAGGGCAATTATGTTCAGTACTCTGTTATTCTGTTTGTGATTTTGAAATGAAACATTTTTTTCAGAATTCAAATGGAAATTATGCATGTAGCTCACCACTTCATTCATACAAACGCGTTTTCACGCATTTACAACAGAATGAACCCGGATCAGACGGCTCCTGTAGAACCTATCCATATCAGGGTCTGCTATCTTTGAAAATCAACGTTTAAAAAACCCGTCTCTGAAGTGTCTAATAAGTAATAACATAAAACACTCATGTATACATACGAAAAAACATCAGCTAATAAATATTGACAATTTCTCATTATTTCTCCCATGAATATTCATCAGTAAAAGGTCAAACAATACCTGCCAAACGCGACTTGGTTGACATATACAGTCAGGCGCGTAGCTAGCGGTACGCACTTACGCACGTGCGTAATATCAGTCGGAAAGGTGAAAACATTATTGCAAAAATTGAACAAAACTCGAAGTGTTATGTTTAAGGTAGACTTGATAAACGTTTGTCACATTTTGAAACCATTGTGATATATAGAGCATTTGCTCCTATAGGTACAAATGCTCTATTTATCACAATGGTTTTAAAACTACACAATGGGGGGGGGGGGGGGGGGGGAGGGGGCATGCCCCGGACCCCTATAGCAACGGTGTGCTTTTGACAGTCACATTTGATCCTGACGAGACACTGTGTAACTCCACGTCTCTTCATGATCCAAGATCATGATGAATCACATTCGGCGGTCAATAGTTTCTCGAAAGAAGAAACTAAAGATTGCTGCCGATTTGTTTTGTTTGTTTCGGGGTGTTACATCCATATAACAGTATTACGTCCTTCTAATTACAGGTGGAAGGAGAACCCAAATGGTTTCTTTGGGAGCACGGAACAAACTGCACCGTTTCGTATACAGTTTATTTTTCACTCCACACATACAGATGTGATAAGAGGTACATATTGAAAACATATAATTAACCAATTTTGGCCAACAACTATAGGCAAGCTGTGTAGACCAAGAACAAAGGGCTCCTAAAAGAGCCCTACGTTCGGGGTCTACACAATCTGTCCAAAGAGCAGGTATCTAGATCGCCATCTGAGCTTAAAAGTTGGACGAAATATGATGCGTACATATTTTTAATTTTTTTTTATTTATTTTTTTTTGGGGGGGGGGGGGGGAGGGGGTCGACATGTTGCAGTACTTGCAAACTGAGCTAATGTCGCAAAATAGTAGGACAAGGCTGTGTGAGTAGGCAAATATCATACAACAAACAGACAGACAAGAAAAGAAAATAGTAGGAAAACCATAGCTATACACCAGTGTATAGTAATGGGTAAAATATACATGTACAGTGAGCACTGTAACAGTGTGGACTAGCCGTTATCTTGCCGGATGGGGTTTGACAAATGTTTAAACACAAGTGCAATGAATTTACTGAGTTTAAATAAAATGTTTACTCCATTCTCGTTTATAAGGGATTGAAAACTAAGACAATTGGCAGTCTGTAAATATCTATTAGGAACGAGTTTCTTTCTTAATTAACTAAAGTATGCATATTTAAAAAGATAGTAATACTCTTCACCAATGTCACCAGAAGTACAAACATGACATGACAAACGATCGCTATTTGCCCACCTCAGTTTCTCTATTGGTAGATGATTACTGCACATTCTAAAGTTAATTAATTTCTGTACATTAAAGGGTGTTATTGCATTCAACTGATGTTCATATTATGATCTACAGTAAAACCCCTCTAATGTGACCACTTAAATAATAAACATGAATGTCTTTATAAGCAGGTGGTTGCTTAATGCATGACTAAAGTAATGCAGAAAGCTCCTCTTGGAGCTTTCTGCATTACGTTTGTCCTGCATTAAGCTGCCACCTGCATCTAGCACCCATAATCATAGCTCTTTTATTTGGTCGCATTAGCGGGGGTTTACTGTAAGATGTAAATGCGGTAACTTATACATTTACTTGATCAAATAAGCGACTATGCCATGACTGTTTGTACCGGTCTTGCAAGGATGTTTCTACTTTACTTAGTAGAAGAACTCTAGATCCCACAAACCTTCGTGAACAGCATAAGACCCTGGCAGAACCATCGGCCTACGGCAAGGCAGGTTGAGGAATTTCTCACAGGAAAAGTCCAAATGCAGATTTGAGTTTGATATCTCAATCGCCCAGCCCCCACCCGTCTAAATTCGCCTACTGCTATTACCGTCTGTGTCAGGTGATACAGTTCTGGTTCCTTTATTTTCTTTACAAAAAGAAAGCAAACACAGTAAAACCTCTCTAATGCGACCACTTGAAGAATAAACATGTGTGTCTTTGTAAGCAGGTGATTGCTTAATGCAGGACTAAAGTAATGCTTTTGTCCTGCATTAAGCAACCACCTGCATCTAGCACCCACAATTGTACATCTTTCAGGTGGTCGCATTAGCGGGGTTTACTGTATAATTACAATCTCAACTTCTATTCATTGACAATTTACCGGTATGTAAGAATTAATGATATCATGATTACCAATTAGATGCACTTATCAAATGTTTGCCATGGCAGAAACTGAAGAATCATATCGGTATTATTTCATACAAACAGAGCATAATCATGCTAAACAGACGGACCCTACAGGGGTCATCTGATCTAGGTCTACTCTGCTTGCAAATGTATTATAATATGTGCTATATGAAGTAAATGATTAAACAGTTTGAATCCTTATTAGAAGCCGAATTACCCTGTCTTTCAACTGGATCTAAACTATTTGCAAAATTAGGCACTATGACAGCGAAGGAAATAATAGATAGCTGGGTATATACCACTGATTACTGAATCAATCTGTACCTCGTGAATATTCATGTAAGACATACTGATACAATGAATACCTATTAGCTGTATATCAATTAACCCTTCGCTTGCTATTCGCGTAAATATACCTACCTGTAAATAGTGAAGACCCAGATGAGACAGCTCCTGCAGGAGCTGTCTCATCAGGGTCTGCACTATTTACAAGTTGATTGTGCAACGAGTGCACTCCACAGCAGTGATTGCACAGCGAAATATTTGTTGACAGTGAAGATATATGTAATTATACCACAGGGCATGGGTAAAGAAGGAGAAATGTATTTTAAAATTCAGCAAGAGAAGGGTTAAAAAAACATAATTATGAACACAACAATTTTGACAGTGGCAGAAATTGTTGAAATAGATCGTTTTATAAACAAATAAAGCAGACCCAAATCAGACAGTTCTTATAGGAGCCAGCTGGTCTGAATATGCTCTGGTTGCAATGGCGTTATTTAAAGGGCGTTTATATTGCGTATAGTACAGAGAGAGAGAGAGAGAGAGAGAGAGAGAGAGAGAGAGAGAGAGAGAGAGAGAGAGAGAGAGAGAGAGAGAGAGAGAGAGAGAGAGAAGCAGATACACAGAAGAGAGACACAGACAGACAGGGAGGTTTACCATAGCATTTCAAATTTCTTGACCTTTTCCTTAGCATTTGGAGAATCGGTGAAAATATTATTTTTCTGCACACATGCTTGAATCCAGATTAGATGAAAGGTAAAAAAATCGAAACTGTTTGATATTCTGAGCTTATCCTCGTAATCATTTCAGAAGGCGAAGAATATTTCGGAATCAAAGGATTAAAAAAGAATTCTCTTCTTTTTATCATCATGTTGCCTCTTATCCATTCAATAATTCATGTACAGTAAAACCTCTCTATAAATCCCACTAAATTACATCAAATATTTTGTGTTAAAGACAGGTGGCTGCTTAAAGCAAGGTGAAATTAAAGCAGAACGCTCTTACAGGATCGTTCTGTTTTACTTTCACCTTGCTTTAAGCAGCCACCTGCCCTAAATGCCAACTAATTAACATACTTTAGTGTCCGTTATAGAGAGGTTTTACTGTATTACTTTCAACTTTCAACTATTATCCAGCTACATTAACTGTTGTTCTTCTCCGGATAACCGCAACTTTTGCAAACAACGTGGAACCAGACGAGACGCCGAGTAACTCGCAGATTTACTGTCTTTCATTTTATCTTTCGTTCCTTTATCTGCTCATATCTATCTTTCTTCTTTCTATTGTCAGATAGAGTAAACACCCTCTAGACCGGAATTCTAGTAGAGAAGATTTTTTTGTATTTTTAGGCAGACGACTGCTTAATTCATGGTGAACATTAAGCAGAAAGCTCCTAGATGATCTTTCTGTATGACTTTTACCCTGCATTAAGCTGCTACCTGTCTCCAAGACCGGTATTTATACCAAATTTAACGTCCGGATTAGAGGGTTTTACTGTATATCTATACATTCTGATGGACTGGATCGGTCATATTTCTTTCATTCCTTCCATCCGTTTTTCATTATTCATACATTCATGGTGATATGTTTAAACATTCTGACAAGCATTCATCTATAATTCATTCAGTCAATCATTGTAACTTCCTCATGCAATATTAATGTCATACATTGATATCAATTTGCAGAAGGACGAAAATGATGTACAAGAAAAAATATTCACGTTCTAGTATTCCCCCCTTTATGGACTTATTGCATCTCGTGAATGTATCAAAGTGTTGTTGCACCGTATAGTGCTAATTACGAATTCCCCGTCAATGTAAAAGTAGATCAACAAGGAAGTTGGGTATTTAAAACATATCCTGCACGTCGGCGTACAGGCCGAGTAACATAAGACGTTGATCTTTATCAGAAGCGACAACATGCGCGAAATTTATCAGGTGGTTTAGTTATTGAAATATCGGTCTTATAGACAAGTGGCAGGTTAATGCTATTCAGCCTGCATTAAGCAGTCACCTGTCTACAAATATCTAACTTCTTCTCTTCTAGAATTCCGGTTTAGGGGGCTTCTGCTGTTTAACTAGACATAACACAACTCTCATAGGAGCTTTCGTTCTGCATTAAGCAGTACTCATCATAAGTATGAGGCTCCGTGTTTATTCGTCAATGTGTAGCTTTAAAATACACTGTACTGTACAAATCAACGTAAACCCCTGGACCATCTATTTATAACCCAGTGAATATAATTCGTTATAATGGCCATTATGTTTTGCCATGGCAAAAACTACAGAATAGTATCTATATAATCCCATAAGCAAACAGAGCAGACTCGGATTAAAAACCATGACGAAAGGTTTCATGCAGCGTGGTCTACTCTGTTGTAAAGGCTATAAAATGTGTCACTACACATATCAGGTAAAGGGATAAAACAGGGAAATTAAACTAGACATACTTTTTTTGTCTTGGTGAAAAGGCTAAAAATAATCTCTCAATATAATGGAGCAAAAATACATCTTCAAGCAACAGTGATCAGTGTTCAGAGGAGAGGGATTTTGGATTTTATATCAGGGGAATTTTCCAGGGTACTAAGAACGTCACAACTAAAATGTTAATAGATGTTTGTTACTGAAAGAAAACAACAACAATGGCCTACGTGCATATTTACACTTATATACACGTACATGTGCATTATAACAATTGCTGGACACACATGACACATTGTTTACGCTTGATCTCATGAATATGCATGTAAGAAAACATTAATACATATATCTGAATTTTAATTAACTGGCTTTTATATCAACCTTGTGGAGAATGGAAGGAATTTGAACATGGCAGAAACAGATTCAGATCTGTATTTTTCCATAAGCTCACATAACATATTCTGATTAGACGGCTCATATAGGAGCCGTCTGATCTGGGTCTGCTCTGTTCGCGAAGACACCTCTATAATGTTGTTACTTTTTCATTTGTATAATTTGAGTTAACATATAGCACTGTCAAAAATGCCTATTGTAAAACCTCTCTAAACTAGACGTGCTGTGAAACCTCTCTAAACCAGATGTGCTGTAAAACCTCTCTAAACTAGACGTGCTGTAAAACTTCTCTAAACTAGACGTGCTGTGAAACCTCTCTAAACTAGACGTGCTGTAAAACCTCTCTAAACTAGACGTGCTGTAAACCCTCTCTGAACTAGACGTGCTGTGAAACCTTTCTAAACTAGACGTGCTGTAAAACCTCTCTAAACTAGACGTGCTGTAAAACCTCTCTAAACAAGACGTGCTGTAAAACCTCTCTAAACTAGACGTGCTGTAAAACCTCTATAAACTAGACGTGCTGTGAAACCTCTCTAAACTAGACGTGCTGTAAAACCTCTCTAAACTAGACGTGCTGTAAACCCTCTCTGAACTAGACGTGCTGTGAAACCTTTCTAAACTAGACGTGCTGTAAACCCTCTCTAAACTAGACGTGTTGTAAAACCTCTCTAAACGAGACGTGCTGTAAAACCTCTCTAAACTAGACGTGCTTTAAACCTCTCTTAACCAGACTTGCTGTAAAACCTCTCTAAACTAGACGTGAATACTGTAAAATCTCTCTAAACTAGACGTGCTGTGAAACCTCTCTAAACTAGACTTGCTGTAAAACCTCTCTGAACTAGACGTGCAGTAAAGCCTCTCTAAACCAAATGTGCTGTAAAACCTCTCTGAACTAGACTTGCTGTAAAACCTCTATAAACCAGACGTGAATATGTAAAACCTCTCTGAACTAGACGTGCTGTAAAACCTCTCTAAACCAGACGTGCTGTAAAACCTCTCTAAACCAGATGTGCTGTAAAACCTCTCTAAACTAGACGTGCTGTAAAACCTCTCTAAACTAGACGTGCTGTGAAACCTCTCTAAACCAGACGTGCTGTAAAACCTCTCTAAACTAGACGTGCTGTAAAACCTGTTTAAACTAGACGTGCTGTTAAACCTCTCTAAACTAGACGTGCTGTAAAACCTCTCTGAACAAGACGTGCTGTGAAACCTCTCTAGACTAGAAGTGAATACTGTAAAACCTCTCTAAACTGGGCGTGCTGTTAAACCTCTCTAAACTAGACGTGTTGTAAAACCTTTCTGAACTAGACGTGCTGTAAAACCTCTCTAAACTAGACGTGCTGTAAAACTTGTTTAAACTAGACGTGCTGTTAAACCTTTCTAAACTAGACGTGCTGTAAAACCTCTCTAAACTAGACGTGCTGTAAAACCTCTCTGAACTAGACGTGAATACTGTAAAACCTCTCTGAACTAGACGTGCTGTAAAACCTCTCTAAACTAGACGTGAATACTGTAAAACCTCTCTAAACCAGACGTGCTGTAAAACTTTCTAAACTAGACGTGCTGTAAATCCTCTCTAAACTAGACGTGAATACTGTAAAACCTCTCTAAACTAGATGTGCTGTGAAACCTCTCTAAACTAGACGTGCTGTAAACCCTCTCTGAACTAGACGTGAATACTGCAAAACCTCTCTGAACTAGACGTGCTGTAAAACCTCTCTAAGCTAGACGTGAATACTGTAAAACCTCTCTAAACTAGACGTGCTGTAAAACCTCTCTAAACCAGACGTGCTGTAAAACCTCTCTGAACTAGACGTGCTGTAAAACCTCTCTAAACTAGACGTGCTGTAAAACCTCTCTGAACTAGACGTGCTGTAAAACCTCCCTAAACCAGACGTGAATTTTAGTGTAAATATCGGTCTTTGGGACACGTGGAAGCTTAATGCAGGGTGAAAGTCATACAGAAAGCTCTTCTTGGAGTTTTCTGCATGACATTCACCCTGCATTAAGCAGCCACCTTCCTATAAATATCTAACTCATTCTCTACTAAAATTCCGGTTTAGAGGGTTGTTACTGTACCCAGTAGAATGGAAAAAGTTTGTACCCAGACGAGGTTTTATCTTAGCATGGTTTTCAAGTTTGTAATACAAATGTATGACACTATTCAAATAATATAACTCAGGGTTTCATAGGGATTCAAGCTGTTTGCCACTCGGTACGACATACATGTATTTCACTAATTAATCATTCACCCACTTAGTGCACTGTTAAATGATACTTGCAAAGCTTAGATACAGATTAAACGTCGAGTAATGCAGGGAAAATATATTACAGTGCAGTAAATAAATGAAATAGAATTAAATACTAGTTGGAATTTTCTATCACACATTTAAATAAAAACTAATCCCGCAGTAAATCATGGAAACTTTCAACTCCCATCAAAGAAAGACTGCGGATATCGCCGCAGCCAAAAAGGGAGAGATGGAAGTACCGCCTTGAAATGGTCAGTGGCAATGTCACCGGTCTAGGGGCTTCCAGCCGCACACTTATTCCATCTCCGCCCTAAAAGACAAACAGTGTAAATAAACGTATCCCCCTCTCCGACTAATCTACAAAAACCGCGATGGCAAATGCAGTGGTTAACCAGAGATTTTTGTCACAAAACATATCCCCCAATCGCACTCACACATACACACTGCGACATATTGTCACATTTCTGTACACTCGATCGGACTATATGTGTGACAGACAGACGGAGAAACAGCACTAACAAAAACAATATGCAAAGGGAAATAACTCAACGACTTGATGAATGATATTGCCCCTCATTATGCGCTTCCCACATTACATTTTTCAAGAAAAACAATGGTAACAACTAATTACTCCAAAATGTATTGAAATCGGTGTTATGGCCCTTGTGTGTGACACTTCCTTTCGTCATGTTCTTTCCATAAATGAAATGTCATTCCAACAGCATCAGTAAAACAGGAGTTATTCATCGGGCAAAAATATTTAAAAAAAGCAATAACTCCATAAGTATTGAAGCCCGAGTTCTGGCCCTTGTTCATGACACTTTCTCTCATCATGCTATTTCCATGTCTGAAGTTTCAATCCAATGGCATTTTAGCAGTTAATCGTCCGGACAAGACATTTTTTAAACAAATGTACTTGGGGCAATAACTCCAATATTATTGCAAGACACTTTCTCTCACCATGCTCTTTCCATATATGAAGTTTCAATCCAATGGCATGAGCCATATAGGAGTTATGAACCTTATGCATGGCTCAGCCTCTTATCATGTTCTTTCCATATATGAAGTTTCAATCAACTGTCATCAGGCATATAGAAGTTATCGTCCGGGCAAGAACGTGTGACGGGTAGACGGACAACTCTCACAAAATCAATATGTCTCCTGCATATAAATATTGTGTGTGTTGTGGGGGTGGGGGGCATAATTACATGTAAAATGAAAACGTATATAAGTCAAACGAACTGGATCCACCTATCGCTAGTGTACTCAATGATTGAGCTCATGGAGCTGCAAACAGAGTAACTGTAGAGAGGTCGTTATAGTGTTCTAAGCCTTTCTGGTCAGCATACATGCAAAGAGGACAACTTGTGATTACCAAGCGTAAAGGGATTGACAACCAGACATGCAGTATGTCTTGTTTTATAGGATCGTGTCCCTTTTTAATGAATTTTTAACATGTTTGATGAACAAAGTGAGAAAATGGGTATGCCCAATAATTTTACGATGTTTGTAAATCAGATCACCATAAAAATCAGGATGTGAAATATCGTGTCGCAGGAGCGCCTTAAATTACCCCTGTGCTTGCCAATAAATGAGAGATTTCGATAATAAAATTTAAATGATGTTTTTTCTTCGTTTTTTAGCTTTTCAGCTAAAATGAGATTTCGACTGTTAAAATCGTGAACAGAAGAACAAGTTCTAGTGAAACGAATAAGTTGAGATATATAAACCCCGTAAGATGGGGTACGGGGGAACGTCTCGGTCAAGATGAGGGAAATTTACAATATTAAAATCAAAATCGTCTCTTTGGTCATAAATTTTAGAAGAAATCATTCCATTGTCAATTTTAAGGTCTAGATCAAGAAACGCTGCATAAGTGTCGGAAGGGTTAGCTTTATTCAATTTGAGTTCCTTTGGGTAAATGGTAGAAATCAAAACATCAAAGAAAGTGCTATCCAAGTTGAAAAATATCATCCAATTATGGAGACGTGTCATTGAAGGCTTAACCCTTCGCTTGCTATTCACGTCAATATACGTGTCTGTAAATAGTGAAGACCCAGATGAGACAGCTCCTTAAGGAGCTGTCTCATCAGGGTCTGCACTATTTACAAATTGATTGTGCAACCAGTGCACTCCACAGCAGTGATTGCACAGTGAAATACGTGTACACAGTAAAGATATATGTAATTTGACGACAAGGCATGGGTAACAAGGAGAAATGTATTTTAAAATTCAGCAAGCGAAGGGTTAAATGACATCATCTTGTGACTGCCTCTATAAATCTGATCATCTGATGTCAACTTACAACTTATATAAGGGCCGTCTAATTAGAGTCTGCTTTGTTTATCTATGCAATCATAATATATCCTACTACAATTTCTATCAATACCAGCAAATCCTATGTATATATACCATTATAAAAAATCAGGGAAATTTTGATCAAGGAAAGGATTAAATTCAGTGGTGTATTTACATATTTTATAAGCAGATAAGGAGGTAGGCACTCTAACTATTACACATATTTGTATACCCAATGTCCCGTTCCTGCCAGTTTGTACAGTACCATTATGATAACTTTGAATTAGACTGAAATAATAACAAATAGTGAAGACCCAGATCAAACTGCTCCTTCAGGAGCAGTTTGATCTGGGTCTACACTATTTGCTTATGCTTATCATTCCGAATATATACGGATATTATGGTATATTTTCATCATTTCCTCATTCCTTCATTACGGGACGTCCAATCGAGAACCGGTACCGGTACACGGAAGTTATACGAAGGACGGGCTATTGAGCGCAACTCTGTAATTCTTTCCAAGAAAATAGTCTCACGCGGAGTTCGTTTATATTTTTCCAACAATCCGATTACGGACGTTACTTTCCGGAGTCGTATCTTAATATCTTATACATCATACTTTTGATGGGCTCAATTCCAAACCAGGAATATCCGACTACGCCATCTTAAAAAAGACAAGCACTGACTAACACAAAAAAAAACATCTAAAATAAAACTTCAACATAATACATGCGTTTCTTATAATTCTTGTTTGCTTTTGATTCGTTCAAGCCTTTCAGATACAATTGGCTGAGTGTTAAACGAGGGATACAGGATCATGCGAGGGATACGGGAGTGCCCTGTGACCTAAATATATGCTGTTTGCATATACCATTAGAATTGCCTTTTTACATGATACGGGTTAATGCAAAACAATGCAAAAAGCTCCCTATAGAACATTTAACCATTTACTGCATAAATGCGCCTATTAACGCTCGTAGTCCCAGACCAGACGGCACCTGATCAGGGTCTGTCCTGTTTGTTTATGGGACCATATAGAACTGAGTCTACAAGTTTTACAAGAGAGACACCAGGGTCCATGCTTATAAAGCTTCTAGTTGAGTCTGAGATCGTTTTCAAGCTTTTGATTGGTCAGATTTGAGCCTTTGGCTCAAATCTGACCAATCAAAAGCTTGAGAACTCAAATCTGACCAATCAAAAGCCTGAGAACGAAACTCAGACTCAACTAAAAGCTTTATAAGCATGGACCCTGTTCTTGTTTATATGCCACTATATAGAGTTTATTAATATCCATGCATGTATTATTTAGTTCATGAATATTCATGGAGTAAAGAGTTAATCTGTCCTATCTTGGTGTGAACGAAATACGTGTACATGCAAGTTATCATGATTGCATGTACATCCTTTCAATATTTGGACGCCATTGTCCTGCTATTTGGTGTTCCTATCGATATTATCACACATGTGAGCATTAATATACTTTTGACGGAATATCAAACAGCGTGGACCCAGATGAGACGCCGAGTTACTCATTGTGCCGAGTTACTCGGTGTCTCATCTAGTCCCACGCTATTTGCAGATATCAGTAAAGTCGAGTTTAGCACAAAAATGAATACAATTATAATCGAAACACACCGATGAAATATAGCAACGCTATCGTCGATATCATTAGTACCTACAGTAACACCTCTCTTTAACGACCACTAAATTACATCAAGTATTTTGTGTTAAATGCAGGTGGCTGCTTAAGGCAAGGTGAAAGTAAAACAGAACGCTCCTAAAGGAGCGTTCTGTTTTACTTTCACATTGCTTTAAGCAGCCACCTGCCCTAAATACCAACTAATTAACTAATTATAGAGAGGTTTTACTGTACGTCCATAGTTTGGATCTAGATGAGACGCCGATTATGTCGGCCTCTGGTGAATATCCAGACTGTTTGAAAATCTGACTCGATATTTGAAGGGAATAAAGGAAGGAAAATACATGTATCAGCTTTTATTTGCTGACGTTAGGTACTTGACAAGAAGGGATTCACTGCTTAAGTCGAAATGCACACTTTGGACTTTGATACACATACTTGTTTCAGATCCACTCAGTGCTTGAAGTGCACACACTCATTATTTACACTTTGAAACGCAATAAGACAATTGCCGTTGGTATTTCAAAACCCCTTCCCTGTTAAGTATTCATGAAAGAAATAAATCACGACACGTTTTTGAATATTTATTAGCTCGATATTTATATAATGTTAACATTTTCAAGAGCATGTTTTACCTGGACAAAAATTGTAGAATCAGATGAATGTATCATGTCATAGAGGGACACTCTGGTCAGGGTCAACACTGTTTGTTATTCAAAACAATCTACCAAGTTTAGACATCATGGTCCATGCTTATAAAGCTTTTAGTTGAGTCTGAGATCGTTCTCAAGCTTTTAATTGGTCAGATTTGAGCCTTTGGCTCAAATCTGACCAATCAAAAGCTTGAGAACTCAAATCTGACCAATCAAAAGCCTGATAACGAAACTCAGACTCAACTAAAAGCTTTATTAGCATGGACCCAGACTAAATGCACTAGGTTAACACCGATGAGCGATTCTTCAGCGTGCGTTAAGTTGTACATACCCCGTTAATAGGGGTCTCGATATTTCATCTCAATTCCAACTGTTATATAATTTGGATCTACCCTGTTTGTCAATGTATTAAATGGTGCATCTGTCTATGAAGTACAGAGGTAAGCACTGAAACGGGAAACGGTTTCATTATCATTTTAGTTATTTCGATTTCATTATCATTTTATATATTAGGTGTACTTGTTTGCTCGTACATGTACTCGTTAATAGTTTTCAAATCATTGATAGAAAATCGTAGGTACATGTAGTTACAATTGTATCAGATTCAAATATGAGCGGACATTATTTTTTTCACAGCAGAACAGGGATTACCTGTCATATAATGCGTTTCAATAGGCAAGTTCGGGTGAAGTTCTCAATAGGAAAATAACATCCTCTTCCTGAGTACAGTAGAACCCCTCTAAACCGGACGTTCAATTGAGTATAAATATCGGTCTTTGAGACTGGTGGCAGCTTAATTCAGGGTAATAGTCATGTAGAAAGCTCCTCTATGAGTCTTCTGTATGACTTCCACACTGCATTACGTAGCCACCTGCCTTAATGTATTCCGGTTTAGAGATGATTGGCTGTAGTTATTACACACTGTACACAAAGTAAACACACAACTAGATAGTAGCCCCTGATCTGCTGAGAGAATGTACATATCAAATCCAACGCTGGTCAGCTATACAGTTATTACTGTATTTCCATTCATACAAACGTTTCAGAAACGTTTGTCCGAACATCTTACAACTTGGAGTTTGGTCGCACGACTGAATTGTCTTAACCCTTACCCCGTTCTATGTTTATTTCAAATCTCCATACCTATTGAATATTCATGAACAAAGTTGTTATAAGGAAAAATGGAAGGTGGAACATTGTAGCCATTTTAGAAAGTAAAAAAACAGATATATCAAATTCCATTAGCAAACAGAGCAGACCCTGATCAGACGGTTCCTCTAGGAGCCGTCTGATTTGGGTCTACTCTGTTTGCAAATGCGTGAAAACGCGTTTATATGAGGGAAAGGGTTAACTCCTTATACAGGATGATCACAGCTTCCAGTTGCGACCATCGTATGTTGGAATTTACGATAATACCTGTCGTACGAAGCCACATGTCGCATACCTTGTCGCATGTTAGAACGTGGGAAGAATATAATTATGACTGCCGTAAAATAGGACTTACGAGTATTTTGTCGTATAATCTTTCATGAAACGGCCCCCTGGTTACCCGACTATTTTGTAGCACGATCTTTCATGAGTTGGGTCCCTGGTTACCCTTAGCCGGCGACGAGTTAACTTTTGAGATGTAGTTATTCAAAGTCGAGAGGCTCGTCAGTGTTTTATACGGAGATTGTTCAGTAAAGGTTAGACTTGAATAACAAACAGTTCAATCTCCCAGTAGAGAACTCAAACTCTGGTGTTTTGTAAAGCTCACACTCTGGTGTTTTGTAAAGCTCAAATTCAGATGTTTTGTAAAGCTCAAACTCAGATGTTTTGTAAAGCTCAAATTTAGAAGATTTGTGAACCAGTCCTGACACCGGATGATTAGTAAAGTGAAACCTTCTTATCTCATGAATAAATATACAAGAACGCTTGTCCCCAATATACAATAACTGATACATGTATAACTTTGAGGTCTAAATTCCTGTACAGCAAAATCTAGTGCCACACCTGTCAGTTATGCCTGACCCTCTAATAGGAAACAATGATAAAATGAATAAGAGTCAGATTATGTAGACGACACATGGTCATGGTAATTATTTTTTCAAGGCAGTTACAAGTTAAAACAGAAAATGCATTGTGGTTAAAGGTTTAATGTGAGTGCTACATGATGTCTGCTAAAAAAAATGGGAGTATAAAATGTGACAATTTCACAATATGATGATACATGTACATGTATACTAATGAAATTGGTATTAAAGTTTTGGTATGAACTTATCTTGATTAACACACACTGAGAACAGTATCAGTGATCTGGTTCATGACAGTTTATTGTGAAGAGAGAGATTTTTCTTAAATTGGGCATATGTTTTGTTGCAGGCGAGTCTCTTATCAGTATTTGTCAGCAGCAATTAAAACCTCCGCCATTTTATCTCCTTTCTAGAGAATATTATCTAAATGGTGTAAAGTTGTAAGAATTTACCTATTAGTTAAGGTTAATTGGCGACAAGTGTGATATTGTACGGTCATGTCCGTCGCTATCGCGACGGACATATAAGACCGTACAATATCCCACACATGGCGCCGTGAATATATATCACCTGGAATATATTTGTCGCGACAGAAACTGTAGAATCAGATCTAAATAATTATATAAGAAAACAGACCAGACCAGGCTCTCCTGCAGAAGCCGGTCGATCTGGGCCTACTCTGTTTGAAAATGCGTAAAAAGGTATGACCTTTGTACCTGGAAAGTATACAATAATCCCCGTCCATGGACCACGAGTCATGATATGGAAATAGTGCATGTGTACTTAGACCGTTCCATAAAAGAAGGAAAGACAATGACTACTCCTTATCGGTGATAAATCTATAAAAATAACAAACTAGATATGAGGTACGAAATACTAATAACCGTATAGACATCCTTCTGAAAGTTCAGTTGGACCTTATGGTGCACTTCAAAAAGTACCAAAATCTCTAAACAGTAGATAACTACACACCATAAATTAGGGATGGCGGATTTGGGAACCCAGATTCGATTATCAAAACTGTAAGAATCCGGTTAATTACTATCGCATCGAATACTCGTGCGATCCTGCACATGCCATATGTACTTTTAACAAGATGGTGATATACAATAGAATTTTTTTAAGCGATATGCCATTTAATATACAAATACAGATGTCTTAAATAGCAGGTGGCTGCCTAGTGTACCTGATTGGTACATTAAAACCTCTCTATAACGGCCACTAAATTGTGTTAATTAGTTGGTATTTTGGCAGGTGGTTGCTTAAAGCAAGGGGAAAGTAAAACAGAACGCGACTATTTACTTTCATCTTGCTTTAAGCATCCACCTGCCTTTAACACACACCACTTGATGTTATTGGGTGGTCGTGATTGAAAGGTTTTATTGTATTTGCAAACAGCTAGACCCCGAGTGACTTGGGTTGGGTAGGAATAGGGTGGACAGAGTAGGTTAGCGTATGGTGGTATGAGCATGAGGTGAGATGGATGTGGTTGGTGGGTATTAGGGGGTGGGTGAGGTGGGATGGGTTGGATGTGTGGGTTGGACGGATAGGGTGAAATGGAATGGGATGTGCGAGTGGGTGTGGATGGGGTGGGGTGGGGTGGATGGGTAGAGTAGGGTATGGTGGGTCTGTTTAGTCGGGTGGTGGAAGGTGTGATGCTTTGGGATGGGACTCTACAACACTTGTCTATGTTCCTGTTTAGGGACACTAAATAGACATGGGTAGAACACCGAGATTAATTAGAGCATCGACTGAAATCCTTTCTTTGCTTACAGAGTAGGCTCAAATCTGACGGCTCCTGTCTGATTAAGGTTTGCTCTGTTTGGTTATAAAATAATATAGATACAGTAAAACCTCTCTATAACGGCCACTTAATTACATAAAGTATTTTGTGTTAAAGGCAGGTGGCTGCTTAAAGCAATGCGAAAGTAAAACAGAACGCTCCTATAAGACCTGCCCTAAATACCAACTAATTAACACAATTTAGTGGCCGTTATAGAGAGGGTTTACTGTATACTACTACAGTTTCTTTCAATACCAAAGTGGTTTCCGTATACATATACAGTACAACCCCGCTAATGCGACCACTTAATAAACAGCCACTAGCGCCGTTTAAAGCAGGTGGCTGCTTAATGCAGGACGAAAGTTATGCAGAAAGCTCCAATAGGAGCTTTCTGCATAACTTTCGTCCTGCATTAAGCTACCACCTGCCTCTGTCGAACAGAATTATGCCCCTTTTTGGTGGTCGCATTAGCGGGGTTTTACTGTATCTTTATAAAAGATCAGCAAATAAATATGTATGATGTCATGATTTCCTACCTGCATATTTAACAGGGAAAGGTTAATCGTTGGCTCATTGATTCACACTAGCCTATTCTATTCTACACGATTAAAGGTTGTCTTCGTTTTCAAATGTAGAACAGCATGCGGTTTGAATCCGGATGGAATATGGACTGAGCACGCGTTTGTTTTTTTAAAGCGTTCTAGTAAATGACTGCAACATGAGAGTACTAGTTAATGACCGCGTGCTAAGCGGACAGTTTAGATAACCGTATGCACGCAGTTTGGATTCAGATGAGATGCTGGGTAGCTCGTCGACACATTCTGATTCAATTATATTTTTGAAAAAAATCCTTTTTGAATGTGGTAGACAAGTTTATGTAGAATTAATGATATTCTCGACACGCTAAACGTTAACTACCTACTCTATCCTTCTTGTTTTACTGGAATGTGATTGACTATATATATATATGGAAGTTGACCCGGAAGGCCATTCCGCCTAACATTGCTTCACACGCACTTAACAACAACGGTTCATGTGTACTTTAAACAGTTGTACGGCCCAGCGGGCTGTGGCTTTCGTATTCAAACAGTTTTGATCCTGGGTCCATGCTTATAAAACTTTTAGTTGAGTCTGAGTTCGTTCTCAAGTTTTTTATTGGTCAGATTTGAGCCTCTGGCTCAAATCTGACCAATCAAAAGATTGAGAACTCAAATCTGACCAATCAAAAGCTTGAGAGCGAAATCAGACTCAACTAAAAGGCTTTATAAGCAGGGACACAGATGAGCCTCCGAGTAACTCATGTAGTAAAATCTTTTCTACAACGACCACACAATCCATGTGTCTAGGAGAGTCTGTCTTAATTTAAGAGGCCATCACATCACAAAGAGCTATAATTATTGGTATGTACAGTAGGTGGTAGCTTAATGCATGTCAAACGTAATGCAAAAAGCTCCTACATGAGCTTTTATGTACTATTTTTGTCCTCCGTTATGCAACCTCCCAATGTTTAAGACTCCCATATCCATTAATTTACACATTCCCTCCTAGTGACGCATTTTGGCGCATCTGTAAAAATCACATATTGAAACCATTGTTTATCACAATGGTTTCAAAACTACACAATTCTAAACATCTCCGTTTCTATAGTTAATGCTCTCTTTCGGTAGATTTATTCAAAGAGGTTTGGTCTAAAATAGTCTAGGAGGGAATGAGTTAAATAAATGGCCACTTAGTACAGGTTCTACTATAGTTCTGGATCTTTTACATAGGTTATAGCTTAACGTACGAGCTTTCTCAATTAACCCCCCCCCCCCCTTGCATAAACAAGCAGTCAACTACGTTTAATCCTTGCCTTCATGAATATTAACTTAGAATTTATTACTGCATGCATATTCATGGACTGAATTTTAAAATCACATATCAACAATGAAAATTTGGCTGTGAGAGAAACTTCAGAATAAGATATATATTAATTTCTACATGTATAAGTAAACAGAGCAGATCCTAATCAGACAGCTCCTACATGATTGGTCTGGTGCAGTTTGTCTGTTGCGAGGATCTGGTGCAATTTGGCACCTTCCAATTTGATGAAGCTTTTGAGAAACTATTTACCGAGTGTCAAACAGCTTGGATCATGATGAGACTTAGAGCAACTGCATGAATCCGGATTAATGGGCATATCGCATACACTATTTGTTAATGCTGGGATTAGGGTTACTGGGCGTCTCGAATGTTTGTAAATGCCAGAATCCGGGTTACTGGGCGCTTCCCATGTTTGTGAATGCCAGAATCAAGGTTACTGTGCGCCTCGGATGTTTGTAAATGCTAGAATCCGGGTTACTGGGCGCTTCCCATGTTTGTGAATACCAGAATCAAGGTTACTGTGCGCAGCGCATGTTTGTAGATGCCAGAATCCGGGTTACTGGGCGCTTCCCATGTTTGTGAATGCCAGAATCAAGGTTACTGGGTGCCTCGCATGTTTGTAATTGTCAGAATCCGGGTTACTGGGCGCTTCCCATGTTTGTGAATGCCAGAATCAAGGTTACAGTGCGCAGCGCATGTTTGTAAATGCCAGAATCCGGGTTACTGGTCGCTTCCCATGTTTGTGAATGCCAGAATCAAGGTTACTGGGTGCCTCGCATGTTTGTAATTGTCAGAATCTGTGTAACTGAACATCTCACGCTTTTACAGGGGCATCAAAAGGTGTCTAAACGAGGGAATGTGTTAACTCTGTTTGCAAATGTGCGGACAGGTGTAATTCGGCGTCTAATCAGGATATCCAAATGTTTTACAATTGTGTGACGAATCTCGTCTCATCAGGATCCACGCTGTTTATAAAAGTGTAATTAGGCTCCGCGTTACTCGGTGTCTCATCAGAGTCCTCATTGTTTACAAATGCCAGCCAAGACGTTCGCCAAAGGTAAAAGCAAACCGTGCATTTGCCGTGTCTCATCCATCCTATATATATACATGTATGTATAATCTAGTATAAGCTGTGTTATCGGAATATGCACATCACACCTATACACTTCAACTCTTGAAAAACGTGGATCAAGTTAAATGACATTTGCAGTCAGTGTAGATCCAGATCATACAGCTCCCAGATGAGACACTGTAGATCTAGATCAGTCGGCTACTAGATGAGACAGTGTATATCTATATCAGTCAGCTCCTAAATGAGACAGTGTAGATCTAGACCAGTCGGCTCCTAGATGAGACAGTGTAGATCCAGATTAGACGGCTCCTAGATGAGACAGTGTAAATCCAGATCAGTCGGCTCCTAGAGGACACTATCGATCTAGATCAGAGTTCCTAGAGGAAACAGTGTAGATCCAGATTAGACGGCTCCTAGAGGAGACAGTGTAGATCCAGATCAGACGGCTCCTAGAGCAGTCATCAGATCTGGGTCGATCCTTTTTATCATTCAAAATAAAATCGTTTCAGCAAAGTTCACCTTTCTATACTTAATGGACTGTCCTGTTAAACAATGATGGAACATTCCAACTGGACAAATCAGTATTAGATAGGGTGTGCACACTTTATGCATGTTTGTGAATGGAAACATTTTGCTAGCAGTATGAATCACTCTGACCTGGATCCAAACAATTGTGACAGCTTTATTTGAAGTCACCGATGAAGAATAGATAACTGTTGCAGTGAAAAATCCAATCTTATCCTGCAAATATCACTCCCCTCTAATTATTATGTCTACACATTAAAACCTCTCTATAACGGCCACTAAATTAAATGAAGTATTTCGTGTTAAAGGCAGGTGACTGCTTAACGCAAGGTGAAAGTAAAATAGAACGCTCCTATAGGAGCGTAACCCTAACCGTCCTATAGGAACGCTCAGTTTTACTTTCACCTTGCTTTAAGCAGCCACCTGTCCTAAATACAATTGATTAACACAATTTAGTGGCCGTTATAGAGAGGTTTTACTGTACCGGTAGACAACGCCCCACTGTTACTCAACCACCGCCTACTCAATCACCAACCAATTATTAACAGTCAGAAGTTAGAGTGTTTAGTCTGTATGATTGTGTGGGCTTTAAGTGTTTAAATTTTGAAACACTATCTATTTCAAGTGAAAAAATGAAAAGACTCTTTGTGACATGTTTAATCATTTTACACCATGAATATTCATGTAAGAAATAAAGACATTATTAATATTTATTAGCTGAATTTTTATAATGGCATGTGTATATAGGGTATTTTGTTATTGGTAAAATCTAATATAATTCCATAAGCTAACTTATGATTATAACTTCTATAATTTCTGACATGGCCAAAACTTCCTGTGCTCATGTGCTATTATAACAATTGATCTAATAAATATTCATGATATCATTATTTCTTACATGGATATTTATGGAGTAAACGGTTAGGCTACTGGACACAAAATGCTGATGCGACGCTTTGTGCATATTAACAGGACCTGTTCCTGCTTCCGCAATGCAAATGAATATAATATAGATCTATTTATACAATTATCGTGACTTTATATACAGGTAAGATGTTTATCTCTACCTTTACCCGCTGTTAAAATAAACGTCTCCTCAAAGTTGGATCTGGTAACAATATTGAGTATTTTATATTTGATCAACTTTTTGAGAAATTATTGACCAAGTGTCAAACAGCGTAGATCCAGATGAGATACCGAGTAACTCGGTGTCTCATCAGGGTCAAAGCTATTTACAAATGCGATCCATGTCGCGAAAAAACGAGTTGAAGAACGGTGTCCATCGCGGGTACAGATGGGGAAGTAATGTAAACTCTATAAACCGGAATTGTCATGAAGAAGAGTTATGGGTTTTTCGGCTAGTAACTGCTGAATGCAGAGTGAATACCATACAGAAAGCTCCTATGGGACTTTCACCCTGCATTAAGCTGCCACTTGTCTTAAAGAACGACATAGATATTAAATCGAACGTCCTGTTTAGAGGGTTTTTATTATACAGAGACTGTCTTTCTTACTTTTCATGAATGAGCCACATGAAATGATCACCAACATTTTGGCTTTACAAACAGCATTTAAAAAGTACTGACTTGTTTATATGGCTCTATAGAGTTTGGCACACAGTAAATCATAACAGGTTCTGATGATTGACAAGAGTCGATTCAGGTGGTTTCTGATCTTGGTATATACTGGAAACTAGAAGTGTTCGTAAAGCGGGACTCGAGTGATAATTAACCCTTCGCTTGCTATTCACGTCAATATACCTGTAAATAGTGAAGACCCAGATGAGACGGCTCCTGCAGGACATTGATAAAGAAGGAGAAATGTATATTAAAATTCAGCAAGAGAAGGATTAAACTGAACCATTTAAAGTGTGAATATTCATGTAAAATAACGACATCATTGATATTTAATTTATGAAGTTTTAAAATCTTATACGAACACATGAAATTGATGCTATTGCAACTGCAAATTGAGAGTACAAAAGTCCATACAAACAGAGCAGATCCTAATCAGACGGTTCCTGTAGGAGCCGTCTGATCTTGGTCTACTCTGTTTGAAAGTGTTGTAAAATGTGTATCCATCGGAGTAAAGAGTTAAAACTGTAATAAAGATGAAGACTAAAATGTCAGCGTATATTATTATTGTAGTGTCTACTTCCTGTTCCGAGTCTATGGTTCCGGCTGCTACTTCATACAAACTAGTGCATTGTCGACTAGGTATACAGACAGGGATATCACGTTCGGAGCTGTTGACTCAGTGGCAGGTTGAACATGCTGGAGTGGTTGGTTGACTCAGTGTCAGGTTGAGCTGATGGATGTTGGTTAAAGTCCTACACATAAACCGTCTCATCTCTATTCTATTTGTAAAGGCGTAAAAGTCATCTGTATGAAGCAAAGGGCTAAAGTCAGATACTGTTTAGCATGCTACTATCTGTTCATGGTCTGTTCAGTTTCATTACATGTTACAGGGTTTGTTCAGTTGTATTCTATATTACAGGGCCTGCTCAGTTTGAATATATGTTAAAGGGTCTGTTCAGTTTGAACATAATTTTATATTACAGGGTCTGATCAGTTTGCTTTCATATTACAGGGTCTGTTCAGTTGTATTCTATATTACAGGGCCTGCTCAGTTTGAATATACGATGCATACGACAATTAGAAATTGGCACTGAAGAGTTAAGCTGCAGTTCAAAGATATCACGATGCTGTTGTTGTTGGTGGTGGTGTTACGATGCTGTTGGTGTTGTAGTTACGATGCTGTTGGTGGTGTTGTAGTTACGATGCTGTTAGTGGTGTTGTAGTTACGGTGCTGTTAGTGTTGTTGTTACGATTATGTTAGTGTTGGTGTTGTTACGGTGCTGTTGGTGTTGTTGTTACGATGCTGTTAGTGTTGTTGTTGTTACGATGCTGTTAGTGGTGTTGTTGTTACGATGATATTAGTGGTGTTGTAGTTACGGTGCTGTTGGTGTTGTTGTGTTGTTGTTACGGTGCTGTTAGTGGTGTTATTGTTACGATGATGTTAATGGTGTTGTTGTTACGATGCTGTTGGTTTTGTTGTTACGATGCTGTTGGTGTTGTTGTTACGATGCTGTTGGTGTTGTTGTTACGATGCTGTTAGTGGTGTTGTTGTTGTTACGATGATGTTAACAGTGGTGTTGTTACGATGCTGTTGGTGTTGTTGTTACGATGTTGTTGTTGGTGGTGGTGTTACAATGTTGTTATTGATGGTGGTGTTAAGATGTTGTCGTTGATGGTGGTGTTACGATGTTGTTGGTGGTATGGCTGTTGTTTGAGGTTACGATGGTATTGGTGATAGTGTTGTTACGATGTTGTTGGCTGTGATGTGGTTGTTGAAGTTACGATGGTGTTGGTGGTGGTGGTGTTTCGATGCTGTTGGTGATGGTGTTGCTGTTGTGTGTTTTATTTTAAATGTTTTTTTTTATGTTTAAAAGTAAATGAAAATAAGGTTGGCAACAAGTCAAGCGACCACCAAAAAGAGGTTATACATTTGGGTGTTAATGGTAGGTGGTAGCTTATTGCACGACTGTTATGCAACAAACCCCATTCCGTTCGCCATGCAACCACCTGCTTCTATCTCTTTACTCAATAAATATGTCTCTCTACACCTTTACAAACGATGTAGACCCAGCTCCTATAGGATATGAGTGATTTTAACCATTTATTCTATGAACATTCATGTAAGAAATTATGACATAAATATTAAATTTAAATATTGCCTTAATGGCATATAAAAATAGGTCACCGTGGTTTGAACAGAAATTAATCGTGCGATTAGATCTATGTTATACCATGAACAAACAGCAGATCCTGATCAGACAGCTCCAATAGCAGCCGTCTTATCTTGGTCTACTCTATTTTGCAAAGGCATAGAAAGGCGTATAGCGGAATAAGCCGAGAAACATTACAAGGGAGACTACTGCAATTTATTTCCAATAGAGTCTTGACACTCTTACCTGTCTTTGTGAACGAAGACATCAGATACGTGGTTAGGTGAAGCCGAATCTAATTGGTCTTTATCCCTTTCCCTAATGAATATTCATGTAAGACATGATGACACAATAAATATTACTTAGTTAGATATGAATGCAGGAAAATTTGGACATGACAGAACTGTATAATCAGATCTCTATTAGTCGTATTCTATAAGGAAAGAGAGCAGACGCTGATACATGTAAGACTGTCCTACAGGAGCCGTCTAATTTGGATGTACTCTGTTTGCAACGGCGTGAAAAATGCATGTACATGTGTATATGAAGGAATCATTTAAATATCTAAAACAATTCATTGGTAAGTGTAATTGGTTTCAGAACTGTTTTACTGAAATACAATATTCATTTGTAATCAATTCTTATTTCACTTGACTCATATGCACAGAGAAACTCAAATGCCATTAATTGTTTACGGTGCATGATAATTGCAACCGTTTTTGTTTTTGTCATTTGCACATTTGTCACTCGTCATCTCACCAGGAATCAAACTGTTTGACATCCAAGCAATATTTATTTTCACAAAGGCTCGAAGGCTTGAGCGAACTGGATGAGCGTTGTAACATTTGATAAAGCTTAACTCTGCGCATTTGCAAACATAGTAGACCGAGATCAGACCACTAGACCACTCCAGTAGGAGCCGTCAGATGAATGTCGGCTCTGTTTGCTTATGAAATACAGTAAAACCTCGATTATCCGAACATTGAAATACGTATTATTATCGATCGTTAAGACAGGTGGCAGCTTAATGCATGGTGAAATTCATACAGAAAGCTCCCCATGGAGCTTTCTGCATGACTTTCATCATGCATTAAGCAGCCACCTGCCTAAAAGGGTCTAAATTCGTTTATAACGAAAATTCGAATAATCGAGATTTTACTGTAATATAGACACGATGCTACAATTTCTGTCATGGCCAAAACATCCTGTGTCCACTTGTCATTACAAAAAATAATATCCATGATGATTTTATTTCGTACATGATGATCATGGGGTAAATAGGTACAGCTCCATAAATGACGAGCATTTGTGTGAAATGTTAGTCAATCGCAAAGGCCTTTGCCAAAACGACTGCCGTATTTGACCTAAACACACGACTATCATACTCAACTGGAAATGACTAACCAATCTTAATCATTTCCCTCCTAGACTATTTTTAAACTCAACCTCTTTGAATAAATCTACCGAACATGAGCATCTACTAGAGAAAAGGAAAGGTTTATAATTGTAAAGTTTTTAACCATTGT